>JAODUP010001002.1:0-474312 GCA_025642065.1 Paralvinella palmiformis | reverse complement strand
GTATCATTCCTTCTGGCATCGAAGTCGAAGAGGATACGTTTTGCGACGATTAGTTTAATGTTGACTTTTGTGCTAAGGGAGTAAAAAATGGAAGATGAGTTGTGTGATCCAGAAATTGTAGTGTGAGCTAGCACTAGGTGAGTAGGTCTCCCCAAAGGTAGGGAGGTGGTAATTTTTTCAAAATTATAATTATTGAGTAATCGGCTAAAATATGCCTCAAATATGGCCACTTATTTGACAGGTCACAAAAGTCTAATTCCAGAAATGTACTATTGCCAGAGGGAAGGTCTATGAACGTCATAAATCACCAAATAATTGTACCACTGAGTCCCTGACCTGTTTTCATCATTTGTGTATTGTAATATTTATGTATAACACATAAAAAGAAATAAGTATGTATTAAGTTATCATATTTTTCAGAAATAAGGCTGCAAAATTGGCCCAAACACCAATCAGCTAATTTATACTTTATTTCAGGGCGGTCCAAAGTGAGAAATGGTGAAATTTTCAAATTAGTCATAGAACATCCATTTTTGTTTCATTATATAGGTCTTGAAGAGAATAATAAGTAAATATATTACTTGAGATAGTTTCCTTACATAATTTTGGAAATATATACCTCAATGGGGTAGAAAATGACCATATATTTGATCTAATTGTATAATAACCTAAACATGTTGATCTGACGCTGCGAGAATTTACGAAATTTGACGCTTGAGGACCTCTGGGTTTTTTCCATTACCTTTAAATAGAAAACATTCTTAGCTTTATCACAGTGGTGGTTTCCCTTTTCTAGCTCAATTATTAATAGCTGTATTATTGCGGTTTAGATTTAAAAGTGATCGCAGACTAGGTTAGTTTCGTATTTTCATAGGGAAACCAGCATATTTAGAAAGAGTGGAATATTGGCAACAATATGGCTAGCTTCGTTTGTTAATAGGTATTGCCAAGCCCATGCGCAAAGAGGGTAAATGGACCCCCTATCGCGGACCATTTTGTCAGAAAATCGTTTGCACTTCGTTTTTGGCATAATGTCATTTAACAATTATATCCCCAATTTCAAAACAAATTAGATTACGGGATAGAGCTATATGCATTCTGTTTAAGTGTTTAATTTATAGTTATTACATGAAATATTAAGGCAAGCAAAACAAAAACGTGCATCATTTTCCTTATGCCCATTTAAAAGCACTTGTCAAATAATATTCACGACGTAACGACGCCCATACCAAAGGCAAAAGTGAGACATTGGCCAGCTCTGAAGACACAAAACTTAGCTTTCATAATTATCATTTTATGTTTACATAAATTTTATTCATCTGGCACAACTAATACAGATTTTGTCAGGTAATTCCACAGGTCAGTAGAGTCTATACATATGACTAATTAATCAGGTAAATAATAATAATAGTATTTTATATAGTGCCTTATTAAACTTTAATTGCTCTAACTTCTATGGTGCTTTACATTTAAAACATATTCTGAGCTCAAATACAATTCATACTTAATAAACTGGTTTAAAATTATAAATACGCCAATTTAAATAAATGGGTTTTAAGAACCTTATAAAACATATCTTAACAGTCTTAATTTATGAAAGGAAGTTTTAGCCTCCACCCAGGGCCTGAAAAATCGAATGCCAGGGACAAGTATATTTTCATGCTGGGCTAGTGCTGATGACAGATCAGTTCCCTTTTTGAGACGAAAATTCGCAAAATATGTGTGGTTTCCTGGGAGAAATCCTTTGGGACTATTCAGTTCCAATAGATTTGTGCAAAGCAAAATCATGAAGAGAAGTCAAGGCAGGTAATTGATTATTAGCAGCGCATCTTCAAGTAATGATATTGTGACACTGCGTCATAAAAACAAGAGAGATATTGTGCATAGTTGTCACATGGCATCTTTTTAAGTGACAATTTGTAAATAAGTGCATTAATGTCACAAAAATGTGGCCTGGTTCAAACACTAAAAAGATATTCCTAATTGTTGCATCTGCTGGTAAGAAACTACACCAAGTTAAAAGGAAACATACTGAATAAACAGTAACCAGTAAACAATTTCTTATCACAGTACAGAATGTTAATTAACAAACAATCTGAATGTACAGTGACTATTAACTAAATAATTAAAACAAAATTAACATTATTGTTGACAGTATAATATGTGAAAACAACAGGTTAATTTACATAGTTTTGTGTCTGTGTTCTTTTGTCTGATCAGACAACCTGAACATACAGTGACATGTAAATAAAGTTTAATATATGAGAATATAATATATGAATAAGCAGGTTAAAATTGGTAACTATGTGTTTATGTTATTTATTAGCACTAGACCCAAGTATAGTTACAGGTTTTATATACTACTGTCTGGAAAATTGATAAAATGGTATGCCACTGGTCAGAAATCAATTTCTATTTTAATAAAATATGTTTTCCTTTATTAATGGTCAAATTACTACACAATAAAAGATCTGTTTTATGCATATTAATTTATCCACCTTTCTTGGAAACAAGGTCCTTTTGGTAAAATGGACTCAGTTTCAATGCAACCATTAACCTAACAGGCAAAACTTATGTTAGTGTAACTGATTGCTGCTATTTACATCTAAAAAACTAAATTAATTGTAGGAAAATACTTATCTACCTACCCACTGGATTTGTTATCTCACTAAGTATGTTACTATGTAACATTTTTATATCATGATTAATAGGGATATCAACAGAATATTCAAATTTAATGCATAGCTTTCCAATAATAGTAAACTTAATTACATAACATGTATATTTAGATGCTTACATCTAATTAACAATAATTAATTAACACCTTTCTTTAAACTGGAATATAAACATCATGTATAAGCTGAGGAAATAATCCAAGAATCTAGTAGATATAACAATATTCATCTTACACCTGAGTAATAGCCAAAGGCAAAAATATTTTATTGGAATTTAGTGATATATCTTGGGCAATAGTGGAAGCAATGAACACCAATGAATTTTAGCATACTGACATATCTTACACCATAGAACATATCCATACTGCACAATTAAATCACATTTTGTATATAAACACAGTCATTGTGAACAATTCGTGATTAATCTTGCCACATAATTATACTGTGCATACTAATGTGCATTGTCATATGACCTTGTATTTTGGTGGGAAAACCATCAAGTGCTGCAACTCGCAGTGCTTTATGCAGTCTGCAGGGAAAGAACAGGTGCAAATTTCTAAGCCAATTAGCTGATTAACTAATACCTCAAAACGATTTGTCATCACTTCTAAAGTGATTATGTTGATTTTGTGACAAGGTTTATCTTTGAAATCATTTGTGATAACATCTAATTGAACACATGGCTGCTGTGTTAAGTTCATATTATTGCAGGTACAAATTCTTAGGAATTAAATTTAAATCAATTTGATAGATTTTTTATGAACAATTCTTTTGACATAACTGTTTATAACTAGATATGAATGAGGGAAAAAAATTATTATTTGATTGGCAATAATATTTAAGGTCCCTTACCAAATACCCAATTTAACTAGCCAGATGGCGCTGATTCTATTTCCGGGGTGTACACCCATCTCTCTCCACATTGCTATCAGGATCACAAATTACAGTCAAATCGATTGCGGAATTCCAACTGAATAAGTGACTTGTACATCTTAATTTTGCTTTGTTTTGTTTATGATCGAAAGAGGAAGTTCACAGAATTGCATACACACTGCTTAAATGTAAATATTAAATGTATTTCATGATTTTAAATGGATAAGAAGCATAACAAATTGATGTATTGCCATCTGCTTTTCATGATTCACTGGCTCTAGTCAGAGTATGGCGCCTGCCTATGAATCGAGTTTAATCTCCTAAACCCTGCCAAATATACAGTGACAAGTGTAATAATTTGTGTTGTTTGTAACACCAAATCTTGTTGAAATATGCAGTGTCATTTATTGGTTCGTCTTTGTTTGAATAATGGGAGAAAAAGTAGTCTGAAAAGTTGACATTTACTGTCATTCCTCATGCAGGCTAAGTGAGTGTTTGGCTTTGTCATCATGACGACATAGCTATCGTTGCAAACAACACTGGGGGTTATGCATTCCACAATGTGTTCATATGACAAAAGTTATTTAAAATTTAAATGTACATCCCCTGGGCATTTGCATGGATCTATGGACTCTAGGTATAATGCATGTTGTATCAGCATATCTACTGTAGGTACAATTGGACATTACAAAGTACAAATGTTGATTTTATTTGGTGAAAAAGTATACATGATATATGCATGACAAAGTTTTACCAGGTTTTATGATCTAAAAACTACTCTGTAAGATAACATTTGGTAGATTGAACATTATAATGACGAGATGCTCCCAGGTGAAATATGTGCTCTGAGCTACGTGACCTAATCCCACGTGTTCAAGGTGCCGGTCAACTTGTTTGTGAAAAAGACCAAACTTCAAACAAGAATTATAATTAAATAAACGGCAAGAAACATTTTATATATGTCTGAAATGGCAAGGGCTGACCTGATTTATCCAGAAAATGTGTATTTCATTATTCAAATCCAACCATCCGATGGCTCAAACATCCACAAAAAATGTAAACAAAACGAGGAAATGGCAAAGTCAGACATGGCCTTCGTTGTCATGATCGTGTTCCCGGGCATATACAATAAATTTTTCTCATTGTACTAGACATAATTAATTTGTTCAGCACATTCTATTGATTAATTTGTGTCCTTACATGAATTGTGTCGAAATTATTTGAATGAGAAAGAAGAAAGTTTTGTTGAGCTCTGATTTTATTGCAGTGCCAACTTATGGGGGATCATCAGCGGCTGCTTGTTATACACCCCAGATGTCGCTAAAACGGTTCTGCCACCTGTTCACCAAGTGGTAAAACACTCCATCTGGCAAGGGAGCCATTATGAATTTTTCTTCAAATCATAATATTTCAAAATATGATGAATGCGAAAAATCCAAAATAAAGACTACATATCAAACATTTACTTATAAACACTGGTTGTGACAATCCACCAGAGTTTCATATTTCTGTGGGAATGCAAATTTCACCATCCTGTTTTCTATCTTGTTCTAAATCTACTTTATACTTTAATTGTACCATTTTCTATATACAATTGTACAATCACTGTACTATTTCACTGTACTGTATTACTGAGAAATGTAGGTTTATATTGATAAATAAATACTGATAGGTGTGCTACTGATTACAGGAAACCCCACACATAGCTATAGATAATCTAATCATAAAACTGGCTTGTGTCAAATCATATATACAGTCAGAATCCATTAATCCGGACATCGTTTATCCGACAAATCCACCATCGACACATTATTGCCTGTGACAGATTTAGCTCCATTATAAATGACTTTTTAATCTGACAAAATCATATTCTGCATTCCTACTCCGACACTTCAGAGTGCCATTTCAGTGTAAAATGACCTCGATAATCTGAAAATTTTGCCAAGTATTTCCACTGGTTCAGTCATGCAAGAGACACCAACATGTAATGGTTCATTAACTTGCCCACCCGCAATAATTGCTATATTGTAACCAATTATAATTGTTCTTGACCATACACACTGACACATGATACCTCCATTGCGTGTGGCTATCTAATAGCCAATCATAATCATTCATGGCTAATTACAAACACAAATGTGTGATCTTTCCAATGAGTAGATCACGAGTTAATCTGATGGACTAAGTGACACAAGTATTACTTTATAGTGTCTGTAATAAACAAACATAAAAATGATCAATGGCCTCCATATGCCATTTCGTATCTTGCCCATGGTTATTGAATATTAGTTTAAATACGGAGGTATATCTTTATGATTTAAAAATGTTTGACAGAGACTAGCAGTATGTCACAGACTTGATATTCTGACATTCTCGTTTATCATATCTTATGCATATACCTGTGTATACGGTGATCCCATACGATATATAAGATGAAGTCAATATATCAGTCAATATCGTGTGAAACGGTCTAACTTCAATATAAGATGAGGCAGACTTGAAAGCTTTCAGCCAGACTAGTTTACTAGCTTGAGCTTTTAAGCAACACTGTTCTGATTAATGTCTATTGTAAAAATTCATATAATTTTTAGGGGTGGGGGGAATGGCTCCCGAGATAGATCATCTGTTATCAATAAAAGTGAATAGCTGACAGCCTTTGGGTAGTTGATTACACATGGTTTTTGATCTTTTGTTAACCCCAACTATCACTTTATTTAATCTATTGCTGATCACACGATCAACACTGTCATGATCGCCACCTAATGACCATGACATCTTGTCAATCAATTCACAGATTACCAGAAACATATCATGGTCAGTGTGTGGCTGTATCTGACGTTTTTGGAAATGGGAAGTAGGTCAAATTGGTGGTTTGAAGAAAATTTCTCTTGCAAAATATGTTTTATTTTGATTCAGATAGTCTCAGATTGTTCTAAAAGTGCACAAAACCCCAATTTCCCCAGCTGCATGTGGATCACTTTACTCTGTAATTTCCTTTTCTGCTTTCAATTTTTTTCAAAGGCAATTCTCATACCTGATATCTGGCCAATCATGTTTCCAGTTAGGTTATCGAGGTACCCCCTATTATCCCGTAATCTTGACAAACACAGATTTTCCTAACAATTTTGAGATTCCTAATACTGTTTTTAGAAGAGACTTTTCTGTATGAATTTTATATAGTTAATCTATATTTCATTATACAGCTGTAAAACAAAAATTTATTTGTTAATCGTAACCCCAAAACTATAGCTATTAATAACTGATGTTTAATGTTCATATCTTTGCAGAGAATTACAGCACATCTGTATGGCACAGAAACTCATCCATATGTTATTAATTTAGATCCTGCTGTTCATGAAGTATCTTTTCCAGCAAATATAGGTAATTGGGCATTATATGAAATAGTGTACTAAAACATCAACATTCACCCCACTAGCTATATTTGTGTCATAATTGTTTAAGTATTTGTGCTAAATAATGACCATATAACTAATAATTACATTTTAGAATTATGTTTGTTGGTTGAAAGAAGTTATTAGCAATATAATAATTCTGTATCATTACTTTTATCATTTTCTTGTAGATATAAGAGATACAGTGAATTATAAAGAAGTGATGAAGCAGTATCCTTTGATTATATTACCTACAATATACAGTTAGGTGGGATTCGAATTGTATCCCACCAAGTGAAATATAAATTAGTAATTTTTCTTGAGAAATATTACTACGTGGTAGCTAATATAAAGGGTAATTAAATAAATTGCAATACTTGAATGGAACTACTGTTTGAGTACACTAATATGCAGAAAGGACAATGTACAAATTGAGATATATAAAGTTGCTTATCTCTTAATATATTTATGCAATAATAATAATAATAATAATAATGTAGCCTTACTAAAGCAACAGTAGTAGCAAAAACCTTTAAAAGTCACTTTATTAATAGTTTCCTTAACTGTTTATCAGATATTCTCTTGGACCTAATGGTGGCATTGTTACTTCATTAAATCTATTTGCCACTAGATTTGATCAGGTTTATTATATATAATTTTTTGCTCTAAAATATAATTTATCTTATTCTGTTGCACTACTTCAGAAAAATTTGATTTACCATATATACTCGCATAAGTCGACCAGCAGATAAGTCGAGGTCAGTTTTTGACCCTGTAATTCTTTCCTCAGACATATGCTCACCGTATAGGTCAAGGTCAAGTACTGGCTTAAAATCCCTCAAAATCCGAATCATTGTCGTCATTCGCGAAAAAAGTTGACCCAGTCATTCAAACTCATGGAGTCAGCAAGTGCGTAGTGAATATCAATTTCTTCACTGGCAGCGACACACAGAGAGAGAGAGAGAGAGAGAGAGAGAGACACACACACACACACACACACACACACACACACACACACACACACGTGGATTTTGCTTTGATGTTATAACTAAAATAAATAAACAAACTTGTCACACCAAACACTTTTGATTGTAGACTCCCTTCAACTGGCAAGTGTTATTAATTAATTGTTTCACAGCAAGTGGCAGCAAGGCTTGGAATGTGAACAGTGATTTTTATATTATCGCTAATCATCTGGAGGTATTGGTAGTTAACAACCTGTGACTATCAAGTATTATATTACATACAGACTGGCATGTTTGTGAGATCCAAATAATAGTTTGTGAAAATGAATCTTAATTTATTGACTAAGACTAGTAGGCAGAGATGTGGCAATTTTGATCCAACTATCACTCACACAAACACGCCTGATTGTAAGTTCAGTTGGCAAGTGTTATTAATTCATTGTTTCACAGCACATCTGAAGGTACTGGTAGTTAACAGCACATGACTATCAAGTATTATTACATAAAGAGCAGCATGTTTGTGAGATCCAAATAACAGTTTGGTGAAAATTAATTGTTATTTATTGAATAATAATGGATTAGTAGGCAGCGATGTGACGATTTTATTCCAACTCTGGCTCTTATTGGGTTAAGTTCTATAGTGTTGTGTGTCAAGGATGGCCGAAAACATCTTTCCATCAGCTGGTAGGAAATATGACCGGCGTGTAAGTTGAGGTGCTTCTGGGAACTCCCTTTTCACTACCCAAAAAAAACGACTTATACGTGATTATATATGGTAAATAGGATTTGACAAATTCTGCTGAATATTAATTTTTAATGACTACCTAAACAACCGTTAAATGTTCATTACTCCAGGTTATGCAGTTTATTGAAAAGAGAAGTAATGAATGCAAGTGAGTACCTATACACATTTGATCATATATATTTCAAGATTGACTTGATAGACATGATAAATCTTTTACAAAAGGTTTTCAAATTTTGTGCAATGTATGATCTCAGTATTTTCTAAAACATTCAAACAACGATGTCTTGAGGATATCGAACATATTGTGTTGAAGTGATTATTGAATGGATGAGATTTAACACTAATCAAAGTTACAATGAGTATGAATAAATATTAATATATTGGTATTATATGATAATATAATAAATATATGAGATATGCTATTAAATTGCACTGACCATACAGGTATGTACTAATTGATACACCAGGCCAAATAGAAGTGTTCACCTGGTCTGCTTCTGGAAGTATCATAACTGAAGCTTTGGTAAGTCATACTAAAGATTACATTTGATGTTTTAACAAACAGATTTTATTAATTTCAACAGTTGGCTTGAATAACAAGATTTAAATGGTGTTATCATTCAGAATGTGGAGAATAGAATAATGATTATTATAAAACAGTTATTTCCCATCTAACATATAGCACAATGACAGACAATGTTTAATTGATACACTTTCTGTCATATTTTTGGCAGGCCTCAAGTTTCCCTACAGTTGTTGTTTACATAATGGATACAGTACGTAGTGTGAACCCAGTGACATTTATGTCTAACATGCTGTATGCTTGTAGCATACTATACAAAACAAGACTGCCATTTGTTATTGTCATGAATAAGGTGATTACTAGTTAATATTTAAGCATATGTTCTGTCTCATAAATCTGTTATCAACAAATTGTGGTTTCTGTACACAGAATTGTATTTTTCTCATATGTTTTTAATTTTGAAGCAGTTAGATGGTGATATATGCAAAGTTAACACATTTAATTTATTTATTACACATATTAATAAGTATTAATTTTCCTTATAATTTCAGCATATTCTGCACCATGTATAATAATAATAATAATAATGGCATTGTAGATGTAATAATTCACTGATACTAAATGTTATATAATCTATTCTATACCAGACAGACATCGTTGATCACAGTTTTGCAGTAGAATGGATGCGTGATTTTGAGGTATTCCATGATGCACTGGAACAAGAAAAATCATTTGTATCTAATCTAACAAAGTCTATGAGTTTGGTTCTGGAAGAATTTTACAGCCATCTGAAGGTAATTATAATGGCAGAATGTAATCTATTACATGATTTAAAGAATTTCTCATTCCCTTTGCTTAATGTAAATAAAGTAGTTGAAGTGAGTTAGCTTAATTGGTGTAGTGTTTGATTTATGATCTCAGTATCAAATCTGCAACATTTAGGCGTGTTTTATGACTTCACATGGATTCTAGCATAGACATCATGTAATTAGAGATAATAGCTAAAACTATTTTATGATTTCGAAACTTTATATATAATGATGTACTGATCACTATGGTAAGATGTATGATAATAATATATACAATCATAGTCATCTTTAATAACTCTGAACATGTCTTTGTGCTAATGTATAAGTTTTTTTCAACTGCTCCATTTACTGTGTCAGAGTCTAAGAATAATGTGTATGATTAAAGAATGTTTGGAAAATCATTGCAGAATGGCATTTAGCAAATTTTGAAACAGAATTCCAAGTCCTCATTATAAGACAAACTCCAGGGTGATCACTATTATGTTTCAGACTGTCGGCGTCTCAGCAGTCACAGGGAGTGGTATCCCTGAATTCTTCAAAGCTGTTGATGAGGCATCAGAAGAATATGAAAGGTATCCAAGATATGTATTGGGTTGGATTGCTTCTGCTATACTGGGTGGCATTGTATATGTCCACACAATTTGATATTTGTTAACTGTTTGTGAGATGCATATCAGTGATATAAGAACTGATATTTTAATTTTGTATGTTTTTAATCATAATATTTAGAGAGTATCGTCCAGAATATGAGCGAATGAAGAAAGAACATGAAGGGAACAGATACGGAGAGAACAGGACAAGGATCTGGAAAGAATTAAGCAGGATATTGGACAAGATGAGGATATCATTAGAGGATCTCAAGGTGTGTTGATATAGATAGGTCTTGTTTTATATCTATGTGTATGTGTGTGACTTTACCACATATCTTACCTCCCATTATTTAGTTATTACCTCTGGCTCTAACAGTTGATTATTATTTGCAGCCACTTCTTTGAAGAGTGAGATACGAAGTATGCCGGGATCAGCTGGTATGTATATCTCACCTGGTGATGAGGATGATGAAAATGACATGGCTGTGGATAGAGAATCAGAAGGTACGGTAACTTTATCATGCATCATAAGCATTTAATGTTGTCATCGTTGTTTATCGTTATTGTGTTTGTATTTCCATTGATTAAGTCTGTAGCAACAAGTTCTAATGTTGTACTCTGATGTACTCAAAGGTGCTAGGTTATAAGCTTATAGTTTAATCTTTGACTTCTTGATTGGTTCAATTTACATATTACTGGCAATATTTTTTGATTACAAAATGTGGTTGATTATCATAATGCAAACAGAGTTCGCAGATATTGCTGAAAACACTTGAAAACCCTTGAATTTGGAAATTTTGAGACATGAACCCTTGAAAAGGTAATAGTTCCTAAATTCTTATAATAAACCTATGAGCCCATTTATATAGCGAACGTAATTATATAATTTGCTGAAGTAATTTTTTCATTTTGGTTGTATTCAGAAAACCGTTTTTAAGTATCTGCTAGGTAGTGTGGTGACTAGATAATCTAGGTGATAGTCCAAGCAGCAGTAAATTGATTTTAATCTGATTTGTTCACATGGCGGTAAAAGACGCAGTGAGGAAAAATATCATGTTGTTGCTGTGTTATGCGTCATCTGCCAATTTTCAAGAAACATGGGTTCAGTAAAACTTACAGAGTTAAGTATATGTGATAAATGATGCCTGCAACAAACGGATAGTGCAAATTTAGGGAGGAATAGCTACAAATAGTTGAATACAAAGTGTGGGTGTGCCATGATCCAACTGGCAACAATCAGCTGGTGCAATGCAAATATTCGGTCAAATTGATCAATGTGAACAACAGGGGCCGGTTTAATTTGGATAGTCACATCAAAAGTACAGCCCTAAAATATAGAATAGCCGCAAACCATGCTTCCTAATTGCGCTGCATGCTAGTTACACCACAAACAATTTAGGCTAGTAATATTATATCAAAATTTTATTCTAAAATAGCAATCCAGAAGAAAGATTTACATGTAGATCTAGTATGCAATGCATGCAAGGGCAAATATCCCATTATGGAAATGTGCAATTGCATATAAACAAATCTTGGATGTCATCACGTTTGGTTTGTGTATGGATTCATAGATTGGTTGTTTTTGGTGTGATGCATTCTGCTCACCCCTTCAATATTTTGCTCATGAAATGAATGCCGTAATACGTCAGGTGGGACCCAGACATGAATTGGATTCAGTATTCCCCATATTCGAGTATCAACAAAACCGCTGTAAACACTCCCCTGTGCTTGACAAAACACTAACACTATTATTTCAGGTATCCGATATATATGTTTATAGATATTCAATTCAATTTATTAACCAACAATGAGATGAAATTCCAGAGGATTTATATGTCAGGTTACAAGTAAATGATCAAACAAGAATAAAAGAACTTTGTAAATTATATATGTTACAGTTAATCTGTTTGATCAGGTCTATTACCTGAAATTTTCAGGTAATATATTACCTGATTATACGGATTAACTGTAACATATACAGGACATTCCTTAATAGTTAATACTTGAAGTAATTTAAATATGTTGTACGATCAAATGGATGGGTGGGCTAATATATTAATTTAGTTAAACGTTTGCTCAAGGGTATATTTATGGGTGCATCATTCAAGATGTTTTTAAAACTTTATATAAAGTACCTTATTCAAAGCTTGCTTGTCTTAAAAAACTGCTACATTTTTACTAAATTAGATGTTCTGCAAAAATGTTCTGCTGGAAGACACACACTTACCCAATATCTCACTGAACACATCAATCTGCATGATCTATTTAAGCAAACATGTATTGTAGATGTATGTATTAAGCATATCATCAGATCAGAGCATTTGTTTAGTTAAAGACATCATGTAATTATTAGAAAGTGTAATTTAATTGTATTATTGGAGTTGGTATGTATTTTGCTGTTATTTTTCTATTCAGATGAAGAAGAGAAAAAAGAATATGAATCGTTTAAGAGATTTTTACAACAACACAAAGTAAAACCATCAGATGGTTGTTCCAAAGAAAAAGGGTAACTTGGCCATCTTCATTATGGATAATTATTAGACCATTACCATAGCAGTAATTTGTATTACATCAAAAGATGAACATATGATTTTACAGTTTATAATAAAGCATGATAAAAGCACCCGAATCATTCTAGTAAAATTCACCATGCTGTTGACCGAATGAAGAATAACAAACAGGACGCCGTTTCCAAATTAAAGATGATGCATTTATTACATACGGAATTAAATGTACAACAACTAGACATAAATACATTACTGTATCTTAAAATGTTGGCCACGTGTAAGTAACTCACTAGCCAAATACTGCAGTTGCCTCATAATTTAAGAGGACTGCACAATTTTAAGTTAACTCCTTAAGGTGTTCATTATGACATATCTTTACTTAATCTTCACTAAAGATTTAGTTCCATTGAATAGGCAAACTTTAACGAATAAGTAAAGAGTCAAATGTTGAATTACATCTTGCTAAGTCTGTATGCAATCCAAACTAACAACACTGATTTACATACGTGTTTTTTTCGTGTGAATTCACAAAATCCTATATAGTGCAGCATATGCAGATTGCAAATCATGGCAGCAAGATATGCATACATACCATGCATGATCACTTTGAGCTATTTACAAGCAGATAATAACGAACAGTACCAGGATATATGTGGAAAAATGCATTCCAAACATAAACAAGTGCTTCCAGAGATTTGTAACCAATGTTCATGATGTGAGATGGACACATCTAGCACTATATGGGCTCATCATTTTTAATAGAAGAAATTACCTCACTGTGTGTGGACTGTGATAACTTTAAGAAACCACCGCAGATGTGGAAACATACAAAATAATCACTGCTATGTAGTATATACAAGGTGTGCAGTCACGTAAAAACATAACAAGAAACGACTCTAGATTTCATAAATGTACATTTATATGTATATATCGACCTAAACTGCACAATTAAATATACAATGTTGTCCTATGTATATGATTGTGAAATGTCTTGCATATATATACACCAATATATAATTACAAATAAATAGCAAATGATTGCATCTGACCAGTTTAGTGGCTGTCACAAAAACATACTAACTCAGAAAACTACTAAACCATAAACACACCTGGAAGTGGAATCACTTGACCACACAAGATTAATTCGGGCAATCTGACAAGTTCTTAATGCATAATATTTCTCTCCATCTTGTGGCTGATATAATCACAAGCATTTTGGCATGAACTTCCAATAATAATTTGTGTCACAGATGACATTTATTATGTTCCTTTAGGTATCTGGAAAGACAACATTTGGAAATAAGTAATTTGTAAGGCAACATACTGTGTTAACTATGAAGCAACACAAGAATCAGCTGTATTACACAGGACTACATTATGACAGAACAGGAGATATTAACCTAGGCACCACACCAATGGCCACACTTCATTCACACCGTGGGTTTGCCGTCACGTAATTGGCCGTACAGCAACAGCCTGTACAGTCAGCCATATAAAGGACCTGTACAGTTAGTGGCTGTACACTGCGAAAAAGCTCTACAGATAGCAGTGGCGTGTCCATGCACGAATACACAACTGGGAAAAATTATACAACTATCTACATATTCAGTAGCACAATCACTTTGGATATACACAGGCTACATTTATCATACACTTATAGTTACACCATGACACATCTGTAATGCAGCCATATGTGTGTGTGTTTGCATGTGTGTCTACTAATATTAAAGAGACACAAAATATCAAGGTAATATAATGTCACTGGGTCCATATTACAGATAATAAAGCAGTTACTAAGCTATCTGATCACACAGATTTAAGAATCAGGAAGCTTAGACGAAACTAAAATCCCCTTTAAATACGCGAACCCACTGTAACGAACATCCCATATTTAGTGCCTACTAGATCAGGGTGTACTCCGATACATTTGTTCTTCATTCAGTTACTTGTATATGTATGAACCTTTCACGGCAAGAAGTCAACATCAATAGGAAATCCCATGACAGAACCTCCAACAAAGGCTTCTTGCACCAACCATCATGGCATTATGGACAATAGATACCGAAAACGTCCACGAAATGGCATTCCTCTGTCATCTCTATGGTTCGACAACAACAAATGGCGTCTTTTCAATGTGTTTTATTACTGACAAGCACTGCATCATATCTTGTGCTCTGAAACTAGCATATCCAATAACAAAACAGGCAGGTTTCTTTATATCAAATACACCAATGCAGTTTTTATATGCAGACAGTACATATGATGCTCAACATTGCATGCATACTGAATATCAATAAGCTTTGACATCCAGGTTATACCACATTTAATTGGCTACTTGTTACACAGCAGATGGTGGTGGTACATAATTAATAGTTTGTTTACATGGTGCTATACCATTCATTATCTAGCAACATTTTTACAGTTTCCAACAGATATACACATACCAAGCCAACAGCACAGCACGAAACAAGTTCCTAGAATCACACTGTTGTTCTTCAAAGAGAACAGTATAGCCCAATATAGATTTACAATTGTAATTATTATACCGTCTAGTCCTATATTCATAACACTGCAATATTACCGTACAGCACATAATGACTGTCTTAAGTACGGAGTACAACAAGAAGTTGTGTCTGTAACCCTCAAGCAATACTCCTATCTCAACAGCTTGTCACATCATGAAACACATTTAACCACAAGACTGAACCCTCTCCACTGATGACGGGGTCCTTGGCCACAACAAGAAACAGAGGTCAACGAGAAGCAGTTCCACTTGATAATGCCACTGTTAGGTGAAAGGTCATAGTGACAAGAGAAAAGGTAATCTAATAAATATGACGAAATATTATGGACACTGACATATGGGCCATGGCTTATTTAATAAGGGATTAGTACACTTTTGCTGTGTCAACCAAACACGAAGTTTCCACCTTGTCCTAGCATTCAGACTGCATTAACGACATTCCCAGACCTTAACTGTTTGATCCACACTGCCACTTATTACAAATGGAGCATTCTTGTGGAAATCTGAAACAAACAAAAGGGATTTTACATGACATAGCTACAATAACGCAGGTTTAATTTATACAGTCTTTTGAGCATGTCAACTGCAGATGAGTCGGTGATGAAATGTCTACTGAAATTGCTGTCATCTATTTTCAAAATATAATCAGCTGGGTAATTTTGAATATTTTAGCAGTTCATGATTTGTTATCAATCCAAGCTAATCCAGGGAAAATAGAATTCATCATTGCTCATTATCTTAAAACTAAATAAGATGTGAAATTAACAGGAAGGTTCAGTCCAGTATGATTCACACATAGAATAATACAGTAAGAGCTGAATAAGGACTCGATTATATACTCAATTAACACCATTTTAAATTTGTACTGATCATATATGCTGTATAATGGTCAGGAAATGTACTTAACAATATTTGCCTTTTTTATCTGAGGAAATATAAGAAAACCTTAGACTTAAAAGATGAATTACTATAAAATTATCCCCACTTGGAAAAGTGTCGAATTGGTGCTATTCATGCCAGTTATAAAACCAACCATTTTTTTATGATACTGAACAATTATCTGTAAGAGAAGAATCTTTAACATAAATCACAGTACCTATTGACGTAACAAAGTGTTGATGAGCTTCTAATGACTTGTAGTTGCGTTTGTTTTTGATGTCCCAAATACGGATCGTCTTATCATCAGAGGCACTGATGATGTATTTGCCTCCAGGATGGAAAACCAAACCACGCACCCAGTTGTCATGACCAATCTGAGAAAATGTTAATGTGCATAGCTAATTACACATACAGAGATAATAAAAGCAGAACACTAACAAGTTCTTCCTAATAAATTCTAGAAATGAACAGAACACATCAAAACTTACTATAATAGCATTGTTATGTACAATTTAATTAATCCTATTTTACCTTTGTTAACAATACGAATAAATATTTTAACATTTGGCTCAGATAAATAATTAAACAACTTTATCTTTGTCTAACGCTAAATTATTATAATTCTACTAATGAAATGGTAACTACATCACTCCTGTACATAATAATTGTTTTATATATTACAAAATACATACACAATCTCTTCATGCACTTTGTTAATAACAACTTTAAAAAAATAATTATTGAAGTTATATTCATCTTATAATCTATGCAATTACTATGTGCATAGAGCAACAACATCACAGACTATTGTTATAAATGAAATTATGCACTTAAAATACAGAAGGTCATCCACATTATTTCTAATGGCGAGTTAAAAGAGACAGCCAACCTCTAAAGATACAGGGGTGAAATAAAACAAGAAAAACCCCTTCACACATAGTTGAGCTGTAATATGAAACCCTCTACTTGGGATTTGTTGCCAAATATGCTAACAGTTTGGCCACACATCTTAAATGGGGATGTAAAAGTGTTCATTAACAGAGTGCATTAAACACAAGTTGAACTAAGACAGTTCTATAACATATCCAGTAAGCTCATTTTACACTTTCTTAACATACCAGTGTGAAGAGACACATTCCTGTGCTGATGTCCCACATCTTAATGGTCTTATCACGTGATCCACTGATCAGATAAGGTCCTGACCTCTGACCCTTCTTGATGTCATTGCCCACTGCTTCACCTATACTCTGGTGGGCAGCTTCTGGAGCCCACGCAATTGCCTCAACTACATGTTCATGTTCTCGTAGCTCCACTTTACATTCTTTTGTTGCTACAACCCAGACACGTATGGTCTACAGTAAAGTAATATAACTACAGTAGAGTACAGTAGTTCTAGTGTAATAAGTATAATTTAAATTACAGGTAAAACAACAACAATAAAATGGCTCTGATCACATTTATAGTTGTTCTGATTTCAGAGAAAACTATTTCAAAGATATTATGTAAGAATTATGGGACTAATTACACATGGCCAGTTCTAATTTAAATTCAACATCATATTTTTTACTTCCATTAATACTTCATTTTTTTTATCTGCTACATACATATAAATGAATATATATATATATATATAGTTAGTAGAATTACAGTGTAAATGTAAAGAACAAATTTGTGACAAATATTGAATGTAAGGTTAATTTCTGGATTTAGTTCAAATTCCTAACTGATCAATTCATATTTTAAGTGTTTTTTTTAAAGTGATTCCAATTCTGCAATGATACTGACCCCCCCCCATGTGTGTCCTATTAGGAGATAAACACTAAATATACCTGATCATTTGAACAACTAGCTAGTAGGGAACCATCATGGTTCACTCTCACCATTCTAACCCACTCTCTGTGTCCTGTATATGTCTTCACACAATAGCTGCAAATGGCACAAGAACATCGTCATCTATAAACTATATTCTGTAAAATACTACCCACACACACACACACAACACAATTATGACATGGCAAAATCCCAAAAGAAATATGTTATCTGTTCCTTCATGGTTACTTATATAGTTGTACTAAAATTGCTACTTTCAATTTTTATGAAGTCAAACTTACCCTGTGGCTACCTCCCATAATTTAATAGTTTTATCTCTAGAAGATGAAACAATAAAATCACCACTTGGCATAAATGTGACACTTGATACATTATGATCATGACCTGCAATAGAAATTAATAACAATTAATAAACATCATAAAAAATGTATAAAATACACAAATCAGTAGCATTTAATTGAACCAACATTATGCCACCAGAAACATTAAATAGAGATATTTAAACATCCTAGTTTAACTACTTGGTGTTGCTAAATGTGAATGAATGAGTCAATATGGCATACATTTAAATCAGCAGAAAAAGATCATTTAGTGCTGCCTACTTTTAGTCAGGCATTGTAATATGACGGAGCATAGAGTACATCAAATCTAAACCTGAAACCCACAAGGGGATTGGTATGTGAATGTATAGATTTAATAGAGTATGACTTATATAGTGTTAAGTTGATGAGTTCACTGCCATAACATTTGTATTGTCTTGTCTACTTAAAGTCTGCTCTGTTTATCATCTATCCAGAGCCCATAATTACTGTGTTGAGAAATAAGCCACCACTTCAAGTATTAAAAACATTGGCAAAGAGCCAAACCGTGTTTTTAAGAAAAATGCACAAAACAGTAAATTAACTTTTGTTTGTGTTTCCAACAGTTTCCTAGCTGTAATTCAAACTGTTGTTAGTAGGAATAAAGGAACCTTCAATTTGACTTCATCATCTCAGTGAAAGTGCAAATCATGGTATCTATTATCAATTAAGTTATTCATGTATTCCATACAAATAGTTTTATCTTTTGTACATTACATACTCGCCAGCAATTAATTACAAGTACTGAGCAAAAATTAGACCAGTTTGTAATTTTAAATTAAAACGTCTGACACAAACAGATAACTGAATTAGTTTTGGAAGATCCCTATATTTGGCAGATACATTTTTAGTCATGTACGTATCTGAACTTTTTAGTAACAACAGACCAGATTTTATCAAGACTGTCAGTCATTAGCAAACTGTTTTCCCAATAAAACAGAACAACACTTTGTCATTCAAGATAGGAATCACACCTTGCCATTCCCAGACAGACATAATTTGACATACATTTATAGAAATCAATCAATCAATTAACTCAGATGAAATTCAATAAACTGTGCCATAAAAACACGTAAACATCTCTCATCACCATATAGAATTTCTAAAAATATTGAGCACATTAATCTCTATTTGCCATAATGGTTAACCCATTTTACATCCAGCATTTATAATGATAATATTGTTATCAAGTAGAGTACAGAATTCAGTACAAAAATTGTGGTGCCTTACCATGGAGTGTTTTAACATTCTCAAATCCTTGGAAGTCCCATAATTTTATGGTCATGTCAGCCGAACAGGAAACTAAAAAGATCAATGAGAGTTCATTTCAAAACTTCAAATCTCACAAGACTGACTTTAATAAACTTGACACAATGTCACATACACATCATTTACCTGTACAAATGTATATTAACTAATAGCATAACTAGTGAATCTATACATCAGTGATTCTTTCACACACACACACACCTAGAAACTTCAAATATACTTGTAATCAATATTTTATATAAACAAAGTCAACATTACCTAGCCACTTCCCAGTGTGGTCAAATGCCACATCCTGCACTGAATCTGTATGTCCCTTGAGGGTACGCTCAAAATCACCTGCTTCATAATCCCAGACCTAGAAAACAGGTAAGAAGACGGGTACAGACAATACGGCTTAAAGAAGGTATCAAAACACAACAAAAGCTTACATGCAGTATCTTATTATAAGGGAAAGATAATTACTGGTGTAATGAACCAAGAGTAGATCAATAATTTCATTACACTAGCTGTTCAAGAACAGTAATCTTCTGTTAAGTGCTATTTACATTAAGTTGAATAAAGACACCTATCAATTAGTTTTACATGCATATATTCATTCAACTGCTTGCTCACTCATTAGCACACATGCTCAATTGCTCACTCAACCCAATCAATCCCCCACCACCCTCGACTTAAGTATAATTACTTTGATTGTAGCATCTTCGCTAGCTGACACCATAACACTGAACACTGGGTGAAAGGCTACTCGTGTGACTGGAGCACGATGACCCGTCAAAGCATACTTCTCTGGAGGTCGTGGGATCCACTCTGTAGGTGAACGTTTCTCTCGTGTTGGACCACCACCTGTGTGAAACTCCCGCTCGGTGACTTGTAAGCGGGCCTCCAGATCCATCACCTGGGGACAAAAATGTAACAATGCTTAAATTAATACTCACTATTAGCAATATATCAATCTCATACTTATTCACTTAAGAATAATTAAATTATCCTTGTATAAATATAAAAAATTTCATCAAATAATTAATGTTCTATGTTCCATTTTATAGTTGTCATGGTTAATCCTCGAATGCACTGTAATTATAGTTAAATGATTGATATTCTAGTCAGAATAAACGTTTAATACTTGGTAAACTAAACA
Source organism: Paralvinella palmiformis (assembly GCA_025642065.1). Lineage (NCBI taxonomy): Eukaryota > Metazoa > Annelida > Polychaeta > Terebellida > Alvinellidae > Paralvinella > Paralvinella palmiformis. The sequence continues at coordinate 453,234 of JAODUP010001002.1, read as the reverse complement.
TGTGAATTATGTTCGAAAGAAGCCATTTGAATAAGCTACTGCGTTTCTACATAGAGGAAAATCTTAGCCATTTAAATGTTGCAAAATAAACTATTTTCAAAATATATTGGAAACATGATGATCAAGAAACTTACATAAATTACCATAAAATAAACTTTTGGTAACTAAAATTTACCAAACGCTATACACAATAATTATTTACATTAATCTCTGGCTTACTGTAAATACTAATGCCCTGTGTACACTCAATGACAAACAAGTCTCACTGCAACACCATAGAGAATAAATATTGGTACACAAACATTAGAACATGCCATATAATAAAAGTACAGAATTAACACTAATTCAGTAAGTACACCAGATCAATACATACAATACAACTAACATCAATCCATCCAGCAGCCTGGATAGACAACATGCACAAACTGATACAGACAGACAGACAGACAGACAGACAGACAGACAGACAGACAGACAGACAGACAGACAGACAGACAGACAGACAGACACAGACAGACAGAGACAGACAGACAGACAGACAGACAGACAGACAGACAGACAGACAAGACAGACAACAGACAGACAGACAGACAGACAGACAGACAGACAGACAGACAGACAGACAGACAGACAGACAGACAGACAGACAGACAGACAGACAGACAGACAGACAGACAGACAGACAGACAGACAGACAGACAGACAGACAGACAGACAGACAGACAGACAGACAGCAGACAGACAGACAGACAGACAACTTCACTGAAATGATATCAATAATAACAAGTACAAAACATAAATGAAATGGAAAAACATTAGACATCAACTATTAGTATTACCTTCTTTTGTAATCTTATTACTGATGTCCATTTCTTCTCTAGGAGTCCTGCATATTTAATATCTACTTCACCAGGCTAAATGTGAATAAAATAAAACATGTAAATACACTTAAGTAATTTTATTACACCTTTGAATGACTCCTATTAATGAGTTAATTACTAAATATGATTTATTATTATTTAAGTTATTATTATTAATGTATAATAATACATATAGCATTAATTACATCACTGTGTGTGTGTTCATGGTTTGATTATTATATTTTAATATTTTGATGTTATTTCTACACTAACCATATCAGCCTCTTTTTGAAATTCTGCCAGTGCCTTGACAAAGCCATTTGAACGTAAATAGTCTGCAATAGCCTTATTTCTGAAAATAACATCCAGATAAATCTAAATTAATACACAGCTGAGAACATCAATGAGTGATGGATTACAGATAACAAGTGATATCTAGAACCATCTCTTCACCTGCTGCATATAGTCATCAACATTAGAACATACACTGACAGGACCCAATAAATACAACTGAACTTTCAGATATTGGTATCGATATACTGTTTGTATACACCAACAAAATGTGTCAATCCATTTCCTAGCTACAAACAGCTATTAGCATCTATTGTTTGGATACCCCAACAAAAAATTGTCAACCCGGTCTCTCAGCTCCAGACATCATAAATGATAAATGCTGACATTTCACGTACACTTTATAATAATCCAGCATTGTTTTATCTGTCTGTATTATCTGTAGCAGCTGCTCCACTTCAGACCAATGTCTAGGAGCACAGGAAAAATGACGTCATTCTCAGTCTGCGCCATCAACATGCTGAGCTGTTTGCGTGCCCAGGACAGACACCAGGCTACAGAGCGTCAATCAATTGATGTTTTCATTTTACTAGAAAAACAGTAACACACTGCGTTCTTGTCAGTGGCTGTGATCCAAATAGTGATAACAAACACAGAGGCACATAATAACAGGGTGACTATATATATCAACAATGTTAATATTATGATTGTTGTGCTGTGTAACATTGGTAGAGGTATTTCACGGATCGTTTGTTGGAATAATTACTCCAAAGGCCAGAAGATGTGTTTGAACGCTGCTCCAGATGGCACAACCTTCACAAGACAAGTAAATTATTGATTCTGTTAATTATAATATCACTTCATTGCATCAAGACCCTAATAACACATTTACAAATGTTCCATGACTAATTGTAACCAAGAAATTTTATGACAGGCAACATAGTTAACCAGATATTATGATAGTTCCAGGACTTAAAATGATATTATTATTTAAATTCCGTTTATACAGTAATGTAAAATAGCTATCAGCGAGCTGTTATGATAATGAGACATCTGTGTACCAATATATGAGAGTATTCCATATTACAAAGCTAATGAGTAGTATTAATTAGGACACTAACATAACACATTTAAATGACCAGCTTTGTCATCTTATGAGCTGTCTCAGATTACATTAAGAAAATAGTGAAGAAAACATTAGACCCAATCCAGCTACAATTCTCTTGTTCAGTGCAGAATTAGCAATCCGGTGCATAGATGGTTTATGATTCTATTGTTTTATTCATGATTTAAAACTGATCACATCATGATTCCAAAGGTATGAAGTGAAGTGAAGTATGACAACATTTCTCAATAGTTATGCAGGACCGAATGATAAATTATTAATCAATGTACAACACCCACCCACTCCCACACGTACATAACAGACACCAAGAAATCCATACTTCCAGTGCTGCTGTGCATGCCACAAAATCATCAAAGAAATACTATCACAACCAGTAACAAATTACGGATGTTCACATCGAGTATAAAGCCATTAATTGTATTTGTTGTGGGAAGTCCTGCACAAATAATCACCGAATTACATAAAAATAAACCACGGCTGATGAGTCATCATATCATTTGGATCATTCCCAGACAGGATGGCCACAGTGCGCTTCTGCCAACATAATGCTATCATTCATCCATCCCACATGGACATATCTACAGACATCATCACACAATGATAAACATACATTATGTAGACACGCTGATATGAGGCAATACAATCCAGAGACAAGACGCTGCCAGTGCCTTGTGACTACGGAATCACACACACACACACACACACACACACACACACACACGGAATGAATGGTGATGAGGGAGAACTGAAGATAGCCAGATGCTGAGCAACCATAAACATATTACCATATTACCAATAGCAAAAAAATTAAACAGTTTACATTTGTCACAAATCAATAGTACAGTGTCAACCACAACAGAGGCAAAGCCAATATTAGACATCTTTACCAAATAGTGTTATGCACAACATGTCCTCCTCTTATAAGACATATAGCTCTCAGTCCCAGTCAGTGCATCAGGCCGAGACTCCCCATAATAAGCATCTCTATACATACTAGCTAAACAGCATTTTTATTACACACAACATTGTGTGATGTAACCACCTCTGTCTAATGTTTACTACACACGAACTATATGACAATAACCACAACACGTAACCACATTTGGCTTTAGATCTTTGCCAATATTATGGTCAGACTCACACATAAACTGATTTTCGAGTTATAGCTGCCAAAATGCAACAAACACAACAGCATTAGAATTAGTAAACAGGGCAAACTGAAGAAATCACTGCAAATAACACACACACACACGCATATGCCAGTATGTTTGCACGTGTATTTAAGTACTCAGTAGACTACAATCATGTTAACAAGTTATTTTCTTAATCGAAGTTCTTGAAATAGTTTCTAAAGTAAAACTAAACCAAAAACTTTACACAGTATACACTGCACATTATGGTAAAAATATACGACTGTTATTTCAAACAAGAACAATACTGACACTCTTGAGGCACACCATCAGCAACTCGATGGAATGTTTGAAGGAAAGGTCAGCAGAAATATGTTATTTATCAGGTGAGATGAACCAGATAAATGAGCAGGTATGTACACTGATATGCCATAGTGCACGGATGTTTACTGAAGTTTAACACATTAACGAACAGAAAAGGAAAACATCCACATAAAACACTAAATGTTAACAACATTAAGTCAAAACCAAAATCTATAACATTCTTTTATGGATTACTTGTAGCCATTACCCATCAATATGCAGTAGCAGAAACAATGTCAATAAAGACAGTATAATATAGTGAAGGCAAGAAATGAACACACACACACACACACTATAATATATAATATTTTGTATTGACAATCAGCGTATTACACCAATACAGAAATATTAACGCTTGTACATAGACCAATAGCTTGTGAATACAATTATCAACCACCTATTTTGGTGAATATCCAACATAAATTATGAATATCTACAAATAGAGTTAAATGACATGATACCTGCACCACCTCTGTCAATTAATTAAGACATAATTTTACTCATTCTTTGCACAAACTCAGCATTTTTCTTTTGGTATCATAATTCTGTATTGATATCTAACATTAGTGAAAAGATTATTTCATCTGGTATCGATTATGTGAACGCATGCACACTCACACACCACTCACACACACAACAGACAGACACAGTTAACTCAACCCTAACCTGACATTTACTAGTAATATTTCTTTGTAAGTGTCAATCATTCAACAATCAAGATCTTATTACAACATAAGAGAGAAATGTTGGTTAATAATTCAATTGTTAGAGTGACAGCTTTAGTACTGGATAGATGACAATGATAAGTTACTCTTACTGAGCATGATGATGATTGATGTTTTACAGCCACTTTTGTGTACAGGGTAGGCTAAATGGGCCGAGCGACCTCCAAAGGTAATGAGACGAAACAATCTTCAGATATGCCCACGCTGGGATTCGAACACGGGTGGTAGTGATATGTGGTCCAGCACGCTACTGCGGAGGCGCCCCACTCTTACTGAGCAGTACTGGTGACTTTGATTATCATTACAAGTAATAACACAATGTACTATAAATCTACTATGCTCATTCTCCATCCATTAACGTGGCTTCATTAATCCTAACTATCTATGTTAAATGTTCTATTAGCCGGGGAAAGCCTTACTGAAGGACTAAAGATGAATGAATTGTGTACGCTGAAGGTTATAGCTTACAGTACCATCAATCCATCAAACAATGTAAATATTTTAGATATCAGCTGTTAACAGCGTCTGTCAGCAAATAAACCCATCAAATAATGTCTCCTAACAAAGAGAAGAAACTTTTACAGTTTGGGTTATTAGACCATCTATAGCTATTGCTAGACAACAACATAATCCTATCTGTGCATGCTGTCCACTTTTCTGTACTCAAACTGGTTTACCCGAAATATGTGATGCATCATTGACTAGGATTCTGCTAACAGTAACTGGGTATTGACATGTGTGAACAAATTTTTTTTTAACTAGCGACGTTCTAATCAATACCAGTTCATAAATCACGCTGGATTGAGATCACAGAATGTTTACGTAATCACAGAAAAAACAACACAACATCCGCATCGCACACCAATTTATGATGCAGCACTACAGTGCCTGGAGTAACCTTATGACATGGCACAGGTAAAGAGTGAAAAAAACTGACAAATGAAAGTTGACACAGCTCTGATATAACTTTCCCATTGACCATCTGTAGGTAACATGGCCCAAGGTGACTGAACAATAATCGTTAGATCTGTTATATTATTATATAATAGGAGATTGCTGAAATAGCTAATCACAGGTAATGTTGACTTATTGCACAACCCATATCAGGTAATCTGTATGCCCTGAGGTGTTGTTAGAGACAAGAGATGTAACTGGTACTGTGAGTGAGACAGCAGAGTATTAGTTGGATAAATACCAAGAGATCATTACACACAACTCATTACCATCCCAATTACCTGACACAGATACGACATTTATATATTGACCCAAAACGAATGAAACTATGTTCTTTTAATATTCTACACATACACAACAGTAACCACATAATTCAAATCCCAATAACAGTATTAAATGGTGAGCATATTATCAATAACATCCAAAAATATTTATGAAATATGCAAATACAAAAGACAGTAGAATCACATTGACAATAGAGCTATCTTGGTTATCTGAAGATAAACAGGTTCCTTATAGTTGACAGTATACAGAGAATACATCTGTTTAAGCAGCACATCCTCTATCTGACACATCTCATACCAGCATATATCAATAACAGCTCTTAGCTAGCAATCAATAAGTCCAAGTAAGTTAGTATAGCCTCCATGTCCAATCACTATTATCATACAATAAATACAGCTGCCTATCTGAGAAAACTGAATTTATTACAATGATTCCAGCGAGATAAATGTTCTAATCAATAAAGCTCAACACTAATTTCCATACAGATATACATATAGCACAATTATAGCTTCTTCCAATAATGAAACAGGTGAGGTTAATGTTATAAGATGGCTGAGTACTTACAACTGATGTTATAGACACACACACACACACACACACACACACATAAAATCATCATTAGTGTCAAATTTATAGCACTGTTCTACCTTAGTAAGATACTCCCTTATTTACGTTATTACAACCTTTATATGGGTTATCACTGGGAAACCCCTAGCATACCAGATCTCAGTCTAGGTAATCAGAGATATGCCAATAAAGAACAAACGTTATAAGACATGTTATACAATTGATTTGGATAACAGATAATTTACTAGATTAAATAAAGATGTAAAGCCATATATGTCTAAAGAGTTGGCCACAAACCTGTTTCACAGAGAAGTGAAAAACATGTAACCCCTCACAACACCGTTATCATCCTTTGATAAATAACAGGAAGTGAGTGATTAACTAATTTGTTTATCCAAGGTATTAATCTCACCTGGGAAAATGGCCACGGGGTACACTCTAAGGAAATGAGGTGATCAGGCGGAAGTCTTTTATCAATGAAACACCCCACAAAATGATAATCAACACTAGGATTCTCAATTCCAAAGCCTGAATGGTAATCTGACAATTACAACACAGGAATGCCCTAGACTAAGTCAGGTAAGTATAGTTACACAAAGGTAACAAACCTCTTCCGAGTGGTCATACCTCGGACATAAGACTGACGGTGACTCTCTAGAGAATCAAATCCTACAAACGCCGACTGGTGTGAGCCAGATTCTAACACACAGCTTGGAGGCAAATCTCTCTAGATATGTATATTAAGATGGTCTACAAATAAAAACAGCTTTATTTCAATTAAAACACCTACAGTAATTACAGTGAGACATGCATAGATCAATACATAAATAACCAAGTGACAATAGCATACAAAGAATCATAACAAAATATGCTCTAGTTTTTTATATCGGTAATAATTAAGATATGGTATATAAAGACCGAAAGTAGGACAAATGCCCACTCTGGACAAAGGCTCATCAATAAATTAGGACAGTGGATCACCAAGAATTTTTTTTTAAAACTAAACAAAACACTTAACTAAAACAAAACACTTATCTTTTTTCATTTGTTTAAACTTCCATTTTTATACGTATGACTACCTTTTGGGCTTTAAAATATTAAAGCATGTCGACATTTTCAAATATTATATTCACAATACTACAAATATTATTATTTTTGTCAACTTATTTCCAATTAAACCAGTATATTTTCAATTAAAATTCTTTAGTATTGAAATTTAACTGAAGCCTTTAGAAGCCATGTAAATCAAATGTAATAAACTTGAAGGTTAAAGTTCTTCTATATTGAAAATTAACTGATTCTTTTATTGAAGCCATGTAATCTTTAGGTTTCTTTGTATCATTAATTGCAATGTTTTATAATGCCCTGTATAAAGTGTATCTTTGATTGCAATCGAATAATACTGAGGCCTTCATTCATTGCAATCATGATTCAGAATGTAAATAAATGAATAGAATTTGTTTAATTTTGTCATTTATTTCTTTTATTATATTTTTTTGGTAGGCATTTGTCCAATCACCCACTTTATTGGTGAGCATTTGTCTGGTGAGAATTTGTCCGTGCACCATGAAGTCAGAAGACCTGTCCTACCATCATGTGTTATATATAATTAACACATCTGACAATATTACTTTGAGTAATCTACAACATTGGTTTAGCTTGACCAGCGAAAGTGGAATTTTAACCCAGTTACGATAATTATGTACTACGTTAGTCTGACTCTAAGTCAAATGATTAGAATTTATCTTGCCCTTTTTTAAACCAATTCAATTACTCTTCCTAATGCCAACAGTATGACTCACACGACTAGCTGTAAGGCTAGTCTAACCTGTAATCATATCATAAACCATATGCTACCCATATGGAATGGAAAGTGGAAAGGCTTGCCTACAGGAATGGATTCAATACGAGCAGAAATAGCTCTTATTGGTTAGCTGCTATCTGCGTGCATTTATTACACCAGTGCCAGAATAGGACCCAGTACCAGAATAGGACCACATAAATTGGTAATCTAGAGATTTCAAGGAGGGATATCATAACACGAATCATGCATAAAACAATGTTAGTGACAGAAGACGATTAGCTTAAAAATACCTGTTGGCAGTAGTATGAAGTCTCACCAATTACTCCCACAAAATAAGACAGATTGTGACTGGTGTACAACATAACACAGCTATTTTATTACAGCATTAGCCAAAGCTGTACCCAAAATAAGGTAATATTAAGTGATATCCTGTAGGGGTATGGATCCACTTCATTAATGATTGTATTACTCAGAGCTTAAGCCACAGTTTACTTAAAACCAAAAAACAATATTATAAAGTGTTAAGATAAGTTAGGAATTCGGTATTTGTAGTCTTATCTCACATACCCATCATCCTGAATCTAAATGCTAGTACTAAATAACACTAACCCCAGCTGATATTCATAATTATGTCCTGTACTTTCACCACCAAACTTATTACATTAAAACTTTGTTTCAGAAAATTTCTAGCAGTCTGACGATAATAAAATTAGTCTACCATATAAATTAATATCAACTAGCACTAGTTAAACACACTGTATGTCCAACATATATTTCTCTATTCATATTAAAAACATAACAAATATCTCAAATTGAGACAGATCAACAGATGTATGCCATTAGAAGACTTAAACTCAATGGTTATATACCCATTACTGTTTGATAATGGGTTTTCTAACGTTTAAAAAGGCATGGAAGACATATTTGTGTTCTAATTTACTGAAACCCAACTAATCAAGAGCTTACTGTATCTCTACACACACACACACACACACACATATGTACTGACACACACACACCATATAAATATATTTCTTATAAAAACATTCATGGAATATTTCTATATTTATCAGTAAAAAATACTAAATGAAATAATGATAAATTTTATTCACTGATGGTCAGTCTCCACCATTTGTATTCTTCCCATGTAATGCATTTTCTTTTCAACATAAAACATCTGGAATTTAGTAATAATCTCACTCAAACAGACCAGGATAACGAAGGGTTTCTCATGAAGCTTTATTTGTTTTATTGTTGTGACATACAGTATTATAATGCTTGTTATTACAATTATTGATCCTAGATGGTAACCTATATTGACCTTACTGTCAACATTTAAAACTAAATTGTTCCTAGAGTCAATCTATATGTAAATAAAACATGTATTCACAGTATTGGAAATGTTGAAGTTCTCAGTCATAATTTCATTTTGTTCATGAAACTGTTGTATCCATCTCTAATCTATAAATAATTTAATTATTAGTATATCAAACATAATAGCAAATAATCATTATATGTTGCTATTACAGTATCTGTGATATTGTTAATATCATCATTCACATCATTATTCTATATGAGTACAGCATCTCAGTAGCTCATTTATTCATTTTAGCCAAGTATTCTCTAAAAACATTGCTGCCATTAAGGTTGTCTGTCAGTTCACTTAAAATAAGGCTTCACAAATGAAATAATATAAGATTAAACTTTACTGTATCATGGTTAATACCATTCTTAATGTGCATCAGCATATTCCAGTATCATTTATACAATGCCCATTAAGGATCATCAACCTGAATACTTTAGCCAACATCATTGCGGGCCATAAACTGAAAGAGATCCTGATAACCGTACCAAAACACCCATGATGACATACAATACAAGCAGAATAACATATTGTGTATATGACTAGTACAAATGATCACCACAATAAACCTGACATACAGGGACACTAATACCATAAAATATTTATTATCCTTCCAAGTAATGACATTATAAAGTCTTAATGATGATGTCATCCATATCACAGATGAAAATAAAATGTCAAGAAGAATTTTTTTATATGATTATTTAAATAACATTATTGATAAAAGTACGAATAAAATATAGCACTGAATTGAAAGAGGAATAATTTGCTAGCTGTTCATAAGCCAATAATAATTTTAAAAAAAATTAAACAACTAAACACACACAATTAATCCAAGGCAATGAAAACAACACAAATACCGCCATTTACAACAATGAACAGTCTTCTTTACCTAAACACACACACACACACCTCTGACCCACCAGGCTATTGTCCTAAATCCATATTTTATCAGGATGTGTATTACCACGGTAATGGCAAGCCAGGTAACCCACATGAAAGGCAACTGCTCTGTTAATAGGACATCAATCATACAGTTCAACTAATCCTACAAGGTGATAGCTACAGACATTCTAACATCACAGAATGCTCTCATCCATCAAGAGAATCCACAATAAACTGCAGCAGCAACAAATCTGATTATAGTTTGGTCAGATATGTACACAGCAATACCCTCATGGACATATAACCCACACATTTTTCAGATATCTGTGGAATCTAATAGAGAGATACAATACTTGTAAAAAAATATGGCTGAAGTCAGTGTTGCTGGTTTTTCCCAAACCAGTCAGAATAGTATATAGTTTATGACATAAGCATCCTTTTATAATCAAGTTAACACCAGGAAGAAAGTTAACTTAAAAGAAATTACAATTATTTAATGAGCTAGTCATTTAAATTAAAAAAATATTTGTCACCATGAAAAAATTACATCAATAAAGTAACAATGAAAACATGAAATTTGTAGACTAGAAATGAATACATCATACAGCAATGATAATCATTTCCACCTGAATGATATAATCAGCATGATACTTAATGGGGACAAAAATGCATCAAGGGGTTAACATACGCACAGATGACAAACACATAAATAATGGTTACCATGGCCAATGGGTTAACATCCCATACATGGTACTGTCTTACCCTCATTCATAAATACATCATATCAGCCATATTGAAGACAAACCTGGTGATAGGATGGTCATTAACAAAGACTGAAAGCATGGGAAAACATCAGAATAATCACATTATAGGGACCAGCACTGCGATGCATGTGTAAAGCTTAATATCAAGACAATGTCAAGTCCTGAAAACATGGTTATCCTCTGTAAATGTTATCTATGTAGAAATTAAACTTCTGAGGCTAGTTAGTCATGTATTAAATGTAAACAAGTTGAATACATGCCCTTAAACTACCCAAATGGAGAATTATAATTTGAGTAAAACACTATTATGGTCGCAGAGTTGTCTAAATGAACCGAGTTGTCTTATTATCAGTATGTTAGCATCTGATTTCCTCCAGTGACACACAACAGCCACACACATTGCTGCATACACACAATATTACACAAATAACCTGCAAACAATCTGGTATGCTATTTAATATATGTGTATATAACAAGTGTACGACCATCGATCAAAACAAAAGATAAATGTATATAAATTATTGACTGGGTGATATAGCTACTAATATTGGGTTTCATGAACAACACAAATGTCCTGAAGTTCTCATTAAATTACAATTAACGTGAATGCTTATATGGCCAATGATGTATAGTATACTGTGTAGGGGGTTAATTCCCACAATAAAAAAAATTGGTTGTTTTATATTGGAAAATCAAATAATACCATCCGACATTCAATTTCTAGGTACAAAACACTAATGCTTGCTGCTGGATGAGTCACATTTCTATATTTAAATTGGTTGGGAGGTCCTGGGAAACATAAGGTGTGAAACTGTCTGCTTTGTATTTCTAGTTTATATCATTTATAAATGTATACGTAATGATCTAGCTCATTATAGTAAAAAAGTGCTATTAAAGCAAATGTTTAACAGGTTACACACACTATTACTGCACTTATTTATTATTCATTAAATATTTCTTCACTGAAACTACCAAATGTTTTCAACTTTTCTCTCTCAGTACAATGAAGAAGAAACAGAACAAAAACAACCAAAATGAGGCCCTTATTTGACATAACATGTTTTCAAGCATTTTTCTAAACTTCCCAGAAGCCCAATGGACCATTAACCTAAAACTTAGCTGAAAGAAACAAATCTAGACAAACACTCCCAGCAGTTTGTGCTTAAATTATATAAAAACACATAATCTCAACTCTCGTGTATTATACATAAAGCAGTTTTACTGTTACTGTTGTATAGATCAGAACATCAGGTATCATAATTATGGACAAATAACATATCCAAGCAATACATGTTATGAAATAATAACATTTCTGTATATTCAATGCTAAAACAATGTCAGATGAGAATTTCACTTTCTTAATAATTCCCCTTTAAAGCACAAATCTACCACAAGAAATCCACCACTTTTGTGCTCACATTAGGCTAAATGGGGCAAGTGACCTCCAAAGGTAATGAAGCAAAGTCAAAGATGAAACGTCCTTCAGATATATATACCCAGGCTGAAATTAAAACTGGTAGTGGTAGTGATCTGTTGTTCAATGGGCTACCAACTGGACCACTGAGGTCCCCAAGAACTTCTAACACCATATTTCTCAGAAAATATAGTTAAACTCTTCACCACACCAATTATGTTGTAGCAAAATTACAACACTGCTATATTGAAATATCAAAGATATGCTATAATATGATTGCAGTCCTGCATGTTAGTGTATTACAAGAAAACAAACAACTATACTCAATTAACTATATTTGACATCAATATTCACATTTACATTGTATATCAACGAGCATATTTATTTACCATTTGTTTTATTTGAGTGTATGAAATATTTAGATATAAATTATGATCATGACCAAACCCATTCAAAAGCTGCCTCACTAAAGCTCTTTGGATTGGTTACAAAACATGTTAAAACTGAAATTAGCCATTTGAAAACATCTGAGCTGCTAAATATCTGGTTTGATTCAAAATCTATCAATCCTACAGGCTAAAAAAGACAGATTATTTCATATCCTATTGACAATATTGAAATCTATGCTTTTCTGTGAATTCACAATTTTGTAAATAAAATGAAAAATTAATAGCTTTGTTAACTAGAACTGTTTGGGCATGATTGCAACATGTAAATGTTTGTTGATATAACAATTTTCTGAATGTCTTCTCCCAAATTTGGGGTTAAAGTCCTACCACATTGTATAGAATATCATGATGCAGGGTTCAAAATTGACCACTCACCATGACGAGTACATCTTTCTCCTGGCGAGCATCAATGGATATGCACTGACCATGCTGGTGGTTGCTAATATTTGGTACCATTGGTAAGCAAAATGTCTAATATGGTCACTAGGAAAATCTTATCCCTTGATTTAATTATACAAAATTTTTTTTAACCTGGACTCCACTTATTAAGACGAATGCTGCACTATAGAATATTCGTTTTATTGATCCTGCATTACTTACATAGCACCACCGGGCCTCAACAGAACGAATTAGCAACTCGGTGAAATGCTGTTATTGACACGACCTTTCATATTTTGATATAAACATGGATAAATTATGGAAGAAAACAGAACTATCGAAAATCAACATTTTAATAGTTACAAGAAAATGGTAGAATAAACTCCATATGGCTTCTTTAGGGGCCTCAATTTCAAAAATAAATTTAGCAGGCGCTCGGAGCTCCCTTCACTCACATCTGCCCCAAATCAGGACTAGTAAAAAATACCTGGCTTAGTGGCTAGTAGTAATACACAAAATCTACTAGCCACAGTGTCATACCCCAATGATGCACAGAAAGTGTACTGAAAAGTTTATTTCACTAATCAAAAGACAATCACTCCAGTTTCCAGGTAAACAAGTTTATTCTTGCATGTGCAGAACACATCAAATTGGACAGTCTATGGGTCTCCAATGCCTATTAATACATTCTCCAAATAAATAAACTATGCACCTCTATATAAATTCAATATACTTCACCTTTAGCTAAATTCACCCTCAATATGACCTTCCTGTGCCATTGAAGATTATCCTGCACATAATTACAGAGTTGATAATCAGTGCATCTTATACAAACAGCAATGTGATCAACATATCATATCCCATCTAGAATTATTGTTCAAATAATTTGCTAAAATATTCACTTTCAAGCTAAACTACAACTAGTACAAGCTCCAACCCACAATAGTAAAGTAAACAAAAGACCACATGTGATCCAGTTTAGGAACAGGAAGAATAACATAGAGACAATCAGATAATCAATTTAAAAAAAATCTGGCTTTATTAATTCAAACAAATAATAAATAGTGATGACCAAATAAAGTGGGAGTAGAGATATTGGATGGGTTATGTATAACCAACTTTGACCAATATTACTTAAAATATTAATTACTGTAACATCCATAAGCAATGATTCACCATAGGAGGTAAACTAGGGCAGTTGGTGCATTTACCAGTAATCCCTGATGACACTTGATATCATGAACTCGCTTAATGGATACTTTAATTAGTAAACCCAACATATAGATATTGACCTCTGCCTATCACATCATAAATCTACGCAGGGTTCATACACGTTTTGACATCTCAGATTCTCGGACGTTCCAGGACCTTCCAATGTCAAATTCATTATTCAAGGACCATTTCAATGAATTCACAAACTTTTAACGTGCAAAAGTACACCCATATTTCGGAAGAAGTTTAACGACTGAATTCCTGTATGCTTAAAAATATAAATCTATATGACCAAATTCCAGGCCTGGAATCCAAATTTTAAAATTCAAGGACTTTCCAGATTTTCAAGGACCTGTGCGAACCCTGTCTACAAAAGTCCATTCCACTACAGTCACACATGACAAGCAATTCACACTTGCAGAGTTTTGTTTGCTCTTAGCCACCACATTTAGTAATCAACATTTGATGGACACTAAACTGTCAGCTAGTTTTTAACAACAGTTCATTCGAATACAAAATAATTATACCTTGTATGCAACCTTAAGGAAATTTCTTCTACATGAGCATAGATATTCAGTGTGCCAAATAAAACTGATTGAGTTGATGTCAGTAGTTTAGCCTTGACATTGGTCACAGCTGTGACATATGGCTGAGGGCTGACTCCTTAAATGGAAAGTTCACCCTCAGATAATATTTCTTAAATATGTAATGTTTATAACAGTAAACACAAATTTCACAATAATAATCATTAACTATACCTGATATCATAGATATAAAGAAATAATCCAAATTACTGGAGGGCTGCCATCACAGCTGCACTGGATGCCAGATTCTAAGGCAGGAAGGAGAAAAGTCAAGTGCTCTGACGTTACATGGGCCAGGAGTACACAGAGACACCAGTTAATGTTCCTAGTTCTTCTCATGCTTTCTTCAAAACAATCGGAATCATCTTGTAATGGTTCTTTTGGCTCAAACTGATATGGCTGAATGTCAGTTATATTGTAAATTTAGCAAGATTACCACGTATTATTCTGGAATTATTCTTGGCTAATACTTGTTTACATGTTTTTAAATGGGTTAGACAGACTTCTGGTCAAATTGCTTGTTTCAAGTGACATCAGCATTCAGGAGTATCCGGTCTGTGTCTTAAAAATGGTGGCGGGCACAAGCCATTGTCAATTAATCAGTACTTTAACTGGATTATATAATATGTGGGTCATCGTTTTCACATTTTGACATCAGTTATGAAATTCGTTAAAATAGCCTGAAAAGTTGAAATAATAATAACAAAATTTCTATTGCACCAATATCCTTGAAAAGAATCGAGCTTATTGAGGCACCTAGTACAGGGGTTGGGCAAGTTCGTAGTCCAGGTACAATGTGGTGAACCGTTCCTTTAAGGAATCAAATCCCACCAAGACACTTATGAGCTCAATTCAAACCCACAAGCTAGAGGCTGCAGCATGGTGTTCTAGTCACTGTGCAACTGGAATGCCCATAATCAAATTTGTTTTAAATAAGGTATCATTTTCCAATACTATTCTCTAAATTAATCATATCATAATTTTCATAAAATCTGATTTATACATTAAATATGTTAATACTACATCTGAATTGTAGTGCAAATCAGATTTGTCATAACTGCCTTATCTGACCTACTGATTAATAGGAATCTTATGAGAAGCAGGGTTGGGGCCGAGTACTTGGGAAAGTATGAGTACATGTTTTTTTATGAGTACGAGTACTTATTTTATCAATATACTCAAGTACAATTCAAAGTATGAGTGCATTTTTAATCACATTTACTCAAACATAACTACTATGTAATTTGAATGGGGGCCCACTAAGTTTGCTATTTCATAATGGTACATATTGACAAGTAGGATGTGGTAGATCTAGATCTACATAAACACACACAGTAGTTGGTTTAATACAAGTAGACAAAGATATCAATAATATTAGATTAAACCTAAAGTAAAATGTCATGCTTATGTCCAAGGCACCAAACATACATATAACTATAATAATAATATCCATTATGATTGATTATGATTTACAGCCACTTTAGTGCACTTGGTAGGATAAATGGGCCAAGCGACCTCCAAAGGTAATGAAGTGAAGTCAAAGATGAAACACCCTTCAGATATGCACACGCGAAATTCAAACATGGGTGGTATTGATCTCTGATCCAATGTGCTACCAACATAAAAATGTATTCAATGTAAACAGTTGATTCAGGTATTATTACATCTGATGAACATCAATCTTTCAAAAGTTAGGTCTACTAGCAGACATCTACTCAGCCCACAATATTGAACAGCCTTTCTACAGGGGCAGACGTGGCAGAGACACTGAGATAATCAGCTGCAATGTTTGCCAGCATAGGGAGGTTCCTTTGCTGGTCATTCCAGTATTGAAGTGGATCACTATTTCTGTCCATGCATGGCTGACTCAGGTAGTCATTAATCTCAGATCCAGGCAGTAATTTATGGCTCATTTTTATAAATTTCAGTTTATTCTATATAAATTGGATGGGCAGAGTACTCCTTAATGAGGTAATAATGAGCCATAAATTACTGTCTGGATATCAATTGCATTTAGACGAAAATGAGTGTCTGTAAATACTGGCTTACTTGGATGCCATTTCATAAATGCTTAGTATTCAACATGCATGAACTACTTGATCTGGCATAATACCTACAATGGTATCACATTTTCTGTAACTCATTACTACACCTTTCACCAAACACTATATACCCCTCTATACATGATGTGTAAATGTTACAAACATCTAAAACAACGATTTCATATACTAAATACTTTAAAAAAACAACGTGGTCACTTTCTTGGTGAGAAAATGGATAAATGTTGTTTAACGACACAATTTAGGCCATGCATACATTTTAAAGAGAATCATGTTAACACTTGATTTATATACTTACAGCTCATCCCTTTGTCGTTGAGAGAGCACCATTCTGACAGGCATCAGGCAGAGGTTACATCCAACACGTCCCCCCCACAGTAATATAACTTAATTTCCAACTACTGCTAGGTCAGATAATTAGTTCAGAATCTGGAATTAGAAGAGTACAAATATAACGTGTACAAACCAACGAAAGCAGCAACTCCTATACAGGTAAAAAATAATTTGTTTAATTATCAACACAAAATTAAAATTATCATTGGTACCCTTAGAAACTGATGTGACTCTGGTACTGAATAAAATGAAGGCAATAAATGAATAATCTGATTATAAAACCTGCCAAAAGAGTGTAAACATGTTAAAGTCACACAAATATGAATTGGTAAAAATTCACATCTTTATTAATAAAGGTGAACATTATCCAGGCAAACCAATGTCAGACAATAATATAATTTTCACTAAGTTACTTAAATGTAAACGTACCACTGATGTCATGGCTCATTTTAAGTTTAACTGGTGTCCAAATTAATTATTCACATATTTTATGTTAGGTGTATGTGGCAAGAGGCTACAACATATGGAATATAGCAAACAGATTCATATGCTTAATGCATATCTGATGCGACATCCTTTCATGCCTAACACGAGGGAAGCCCATAAAGTTAGACAGGATCTTATCAATTTAACTTTACTGACAGGAAACGGCGACCAATCTCACTATCATGACTATGACAATCACTAGTCTAGATCTACCTTCAACTTGCAAGAAGCTGACAACAACCAAAATAACGATACCTGGCATTAACCTTCAAGACAAGTCATGTATGGTATACACTGAAAAATACTGTCATATACAAACATAACAATCAAATATGACATTTGGGCGGCACGCCTGGATAATTTTGAGCTCATTTGAAAATTCAAGTTGGCATTAACATGGCTGACTTCTCCAGTCATGTATATTAAGTTCACGTTTGACGGTTACTTAAGAAAGGTTCGAGTTCAAAACTTGTGCATATTATCTTCCTACCTCTTTACTATCATAGTTTGAATATCACCCAAATTCCTACTGGATTAATGTTAAATTTCAAAGCAAAATACGGATAGAAAGTACAATTTAATAAACCTTCTTCTACCGGAAAACGACTAGTGCGCATGTCAGTAGCAGGAAATTTTGAAATCTCGTTGTCGATGACGCAAACGTCACTTCGCGTGGTTTGATAACTGGCCGCGTTATTGGTGTTGGGAAGAGTTTGTGTTCATTAATAATTTTAGGTTAATGCCTAGAGTAAGTGTGGCATTTGTTATTTCGTTTCTAAAAGATTTATTACTAGTCATTAAATGTTTGAAAAATGCAAATACTACACATGCTTATCCATAAAAGCATATAATTAAATATGATCACAATTTTCAGTAGATTTCTTATTTTAATATTTAATATTCGCCCTCGTTTTATTCGCCCGACAGTTAGTTTCGCCCCATTTTATATTCACCCTAGGGAACCATCGGTCTCGATTTACTTAATTACTCTTAATTCAATATAAAATAGTTCAAATACTATTTATTACTAAATCAAAAACAACCATAAATTAGATATGGACTTATGGAGTTCAGGTCAATTAAGTGGGATTGATGGTAACAGGTCATTTCGTGGCCACTACCAGTTTGTCACCAAAAGAAAAGGTTGTTTCGTCGCCTACTGAAAGCCCTTGAAGATGTTTTTATCAGCATCATTAATTATTTTAGATCACATTCAGAAATATAAAGTTTGTTATTTACTTTATATTATAAATATAATGTTAATAGATATGGTAACAAAGTATATGGTAACAAAGTATATACAATAATGACAGTAACTGAGTAAGGGTACTTTCACCAACAGTGTTGTGTTTTAATTACTTTTTCATTATTTATAAAATTAGCTGGCATGGCTTTTTGAGAGAAAACATATATGCTATTATGTATCAATAATGCTGAAAATTATAGAAGTCAATTTAGTTTCTCTCTCTCACTCTCTCTCACTCATCTTCTTATAGGCAATGAAATTACCTTTATTATTGGTGACGAACTGGTAGTGGCGATGAAACAACTCGCAACTGGATAGATAACTATGATTTTAAGTAGATAACAAGAATTTAAAAAATTGAGAAAGTTATGGAACCTTTACACTGTGTTCCCTAAAAGTTAGCCCCACAGTAAAACATAGGGTATCACAGCACCAAAACATAGTTGGAAATGAGATGTCAACATAGTGTCAAAATCTGCTATTTTCACTCTTACGCTTAGACTGCTCCACATGAGCAAAATTATTGGTGGGGTTTGCATTTTCAAAATCGATTTCACATGTGTATAACAACAACACAGTTTAATAACATTTATTAATAAAACCTACAAAGCTTAATTGTTTAAAATATGGTTGTTAGTATAATAGAATGTTCACACATTGTTGTCAATAATTGTACCATAGTTTCCTGTCATTGTAATTAGCATGTGACATGAAATGGGATATTCCACCAAAGGATTTTCATGGAATAACTTCCAAATATGCTGAGCTCATTTTGAAAGCACTAAAAATAGCATCCATGAGCAGCGCATCAGCCGGAATTGATTTTTACGCTGACAAGTTACAGTTTTTATGTGAATATAGTCATACATGTTTGAGACAGCTATACAAATGTTATAAGAATAGAAAGACATTGCCCGATTCTTTATAAATATCCAACAGTATAAGCAAGTTAGTGGATTTTAATGTAGACAGAATCATCTGTATAGAATCAAAAACAAATTTAGTGGAAAGGATCATTTTCTAGAGCCGAAAGGTGACAGAAATGTTGCAAAATTGAGAGTTTATAGAAACCTGATTTTAAAAAACACACACATAATATACCATCCATAAAAATTTTCTATTATTAAAAGAGAGAATTTACTCCATTCTTTTAATCAAACAGTCGGTATCACTTAATCCTTTTCAATCTTTAATGACCCTATAATTCTTTCTTGTATTGTTAACCACTTATGTGGATTACCAATCATAAATAATCTTGGTGTGATCTATAACAATTAAGAGGACAGCTTTTAGAAAACAGGTGGTATCTTATAACTGTCATATTTAATTGTTTTTAATAACAACAAGAACAATCCCCATAATATTGAAATCCATACAAAAGTATTAATTTTATCATATTCATTTAGGCATTATTGATTTAGGCCACACTTAATTGTTTAAATTTGCTGTGGTATGACATTTAATGGGATTTTAAATGTTAGAATACTATTTATGTCACTATACTAAATAGTTATTAATTCTTTAGGCTTAGGTAAAAGATTAATTCCAAAATTCATGGGCATAGCAATGTCATGTCGACAATGAACTGTGTCCATTTGCCAGGTGCTGAGGTAGAATTGAACTAGACACATTTTTATTTGACATTGTTAGCATGTAGTTAAATGTTTGTAATATCAGTTACTGTGATGAAATATAACAGAGACACATATGGCTGTTGATGATTATTACTTTATTATTAACATGGTCCTTCAGGTAAGCATTACAAAAAAATAGTTGTAATTACACTTACACTAACTTACAGATATAATTACAGGATTTTTTAAAGCAGGAATCAAACGTGAATACAAGTTGATTCCCACAAAATCGATTTGCAAGAATCAGTGTTGATTCTCATAAATTTTAGCCCTGAATGAGAAAGTTGTCATAATAAATTAAAAGAAAGGCACCTCAATATGTTGATGACAATTAAAACATCAACATATTCTGCCGATGACTTTGACTATGAGTTAGCGAGAAGGAGAAGAAAACCTGTAGAATTTAAAAAAAAGTGTCTTATCAATAGAATTTGAAGCATTTCTGTAGTCTTGTTTTTTCATGTAACAGATATAATTAAGTAAGTGATATGCATACATTTAATTATGCTTACACTATAAAGCTATGTGTATAAATGCCTGAAATAGGATGCAAATGTCATAATTCCTGGCAGTGTGCATTCATACCCCTAAATGATTTTCATGCCAAGTGCCCATGTTACATTAAAATCCCCCACATTTTTAAAACCTAAGGGAGCTCCCCCACATTGGCTAGATCCTAGAAGCAACACTGCAAAACAGTATTCATAAGGAACTTCACTATATAATTTTCTTTGGCCATTTCAGTAGTATATGAGGCTGTTTGGACCAACTGTAATGCAAATATGCTTTTGTTCTGAAATTATATGCATGACTAGCATTTGTTTTCATTATAACTGGGTCATACAAGCCACTTGAGTAGAATGACATCATACTTCAGGAGCTTCTGGTCTGTGTATGGCTTCAAAATTACAGTGCCACAGACCAATTATAGTTGATTTGCCAACACTTTGAACTGGATTATTTAATATGTGTTTGATTTGTTCATATTTTGACATCATTTATAATTTGTGTGAACATATTTGTATGAAAGTAAACTTTCCCTTTAAGTTTCAATAATCTCTATTTCTTGCAAAATAACAGAATTATTGTTGTTTAGAATGATTTTTGTCAGATCTGCCAACATGGTTATTGAATATTCATTTATCTAATAGGTATCTCAGTAATAAATTGACAACTCAATCTGGCTCTATGATGCTAAATTTTACACATTATAGTTAAGGGATGATGAATTGTGAAACTGCAATTATGTATATAAATAAATATAAAGTTTACAGAGATGGAAAAGTTCTTTTAAAATGAGAAGGCTAGCATACAATATGTGAATAATATATGTACCAAGTTGCAAACCACTGCAGTCGACAATTGGTCAATAAGCATTAGCATAAATAAGCAAATTTCACAGCATCCTGGCAAGAAGAATTATCATCAGAGCAACCTCTCTGTTGGAAAGTCAATTTATGAGTGCACATGCCGAAAGGGAATTTTTTAAGCTGGCCCTGAAGACATTGCTTGAAACCATTCTGGAAGTCTAAACCTTGCAAATGTTGGAGAAGGGTGATGACTGAAGATGTCATATGGGTCACTTTCCCTAATTAAATTTAAAGTTAACCAACTGCATTTTTGAAAGAATAATGACATTCTTGAAACCGAGTGTTTATTTTGTTGTTGTGCACCTTTCCATCCATCACATCACACACTATGTTGCTTTTTGGGCTTTTCTGACCTAACCCTTTTGGGTACGTGTGATGTAAAAATTTCAGATGGCAGCATCTGGGATGTTGTCTTCTAATTCCCATGGTTTGAATTTTATGTTGAACCACAAATTGTTTAACCTTTGTAATTCTGACACCTGGTCATGCTGGTTATTGTATCTGCACCTTTTGTTTTCTGAGTGTGGTTGCTCATTTGTTGATGGTTAATAGAACTAATTTTCATGGGCTTTTACACTTCAGGTCACTGCCCAGAGCAGCGAAGGCAGAGTTTCATGGTTTTCAATGTAGGCCGGATTCTTGTTCTGAACATCTCAGTTTGAACAACGATCTACTGCATAATACAGTTCCAATTCAGATAGGAAAATAATTCTAGTGATAGATTAGTTTCTTGTTGTTCAGCATATTCCATTATTAAATGTTGTTATTGTCAACAAAGTGAAAAAATTAGAGTAAATATTTCTTTAGCAAAGTCTGCTAGTATCAGTTATCACTTTAAAATTAAAATGGTAACAGACAAGGTTTGTTTACATTTTAAAATCAACTCGTGGTTCACGTTAATTCATGAGAAATAATAGCCAATTGCAATATATCAATGCTGGATTATTGCTCTATCAATCAATACTTTTGTGTAACACAATATGTCTCTGATTAGATGAGTATTTTTGATCCAAATAGCACACCTGTTTGTTTATTATAATTATGCCACCTATGCTGGTGCATTATCACTGATGTGTGCATGCACCATGAATCTACTGCTAGAAGATGGTGAACATTCTACCTGGAAAATGACCACAAATAAAACAAATCATTGAAGATATCTCTGAATTGTCCTGGCTCTGTCCAGCAGATTGATAACTGAAACAAAATAGCTATATCTGGGTGATAACATGTCGCTGAAGACACTTCGTTATTCTAACCTAATAATTGTACTCACCCGCAGGAAGACTCAAACTGAAAAGTTGCTAGTCCAGTAAATTTTGTACTCACTGGGTGAATAGGTGAGCATTAATTTTTAACCATATATATATATATATATATGTGTGTGTGTGTATATATATATATATATATATATATATATATTATATATAAGATACATGTCCCAGGTGTGACCAGTGTCAAGGATTGATCAACCAATCAATGTCTGTAAGATGACCTTGTGTATTACTCGAATTGTATCCGTGAGCACCTCAAAGGAAATTGCCTCAAACACTTCTATTAGTCAAATGGTCAACCGTCATATAACATGGATAAAATATCTCTTAAAATTTGGTCACTTTCTCTCTATTTGATACACAATGTAATAGGATGCTATCTTTGCCAAATATTTGTGCTATTTAAATCAGCAATGAAGCTCTTACTTACACCATACACAGTTATATCTAAAAATAAGTTATTAGAGTGAGTCACAAGCTTACATTATTTGATGCATGGCTTTTAATCAGTTCTGTTTACAAACTGATTTTGTAATTAATGCTGCAATATTATGCTATGAAAGCCACTAGAAACAATACCAGGTTATCACTAACAATTTAACACCAAAGAAACGATATCCCCTGATGTTTCAATATGACACTAGTTCTGATAGAACACCATCTTCCACTATAAAAAAGTAATTTTCATATTAAAATATAGACAACAGTGATAAACAACTTAAATTACAATTAACATCAATGATGAAGACTATTGGAAATATGAAATTTTATAGCAAATACAAAGTCTAAATACAATATAGTACAATTTGCAAAAATATTTATATGACGTTTCTCATGTGAGGTGAATTTATTTAGACTAGGTTTGGTAAGTTTATGACACAATGTCAAAAACTGTGGATTTATTCGGGGTTTGTCATGTCTTCTCATAAGCTGGTTTATGACATGATAGTGTCATAAACTGTCAAAAGCATAGATTTTGGCTTGGCCAACAAATTTAACATATTTATCCTAGATACACATGCAAAGTAGTTTTTGGCATGGATTATTAATATTTTATTGATATAACAAAAGTAAAATTATTATAGAGTGAGTTAAAACCTCATTATTATATATTATTAATTATACGCTGGTATGTTTTGTGTGTGACCTAAATCAATTGACCTGATTGGTCTTCTGATTTATTTCTACAGCTTAGGGGGCTGTAATCTATACTAGCTTAATAGTAATTCAATAGATTGATTCATTAATTGGGTGACAAGAAAGGCACTGCCCTCTTGGGCTGGTGTATAGCTCAAGATATCTGCTAATCTGCTTCTATAAATCCACCTTGTAGCTTTCACATGAAATTATAGTTACACGTGGTTAGCTTCATGGGTGGTTTCAGTATAATAATAATAATGATAATAACGTATATTTAATAAATCACTCTTGCTAGCTGGAGTACCCATTCAAAGGAGCTGTACAAATAATATGTAATATAATAACACCCCAAATAATATATCTGTTAAAAAACATTACAGTCAAAGGGGGAACAATGTGGGGGAAATATAACCTCATAAGGTAACACATTCAAAACCCAGTCAGAAACTGTCAAAAGTATAAACATTTCACAGATATTGGTGCAGTACAAGATAACATAGTACAGCATAGCTCTAAGATCAGTCTTGTTTAAGGGCAGTAGACTTCTGATACAAAGACTTCTGATACAGCTGTGTCTACTCTTGAGATCGCAAAGATATTCTTCACATGCAACATCCCATTTGATGTGACAGAACATTCTAAGTTTTGCTGAGTGATCCAGCTGCTCTAACCAGACTACACACAACCAGGTTGTAAAGTGAGCTCACACAGGATATGAGGAACAGGGTTACTGGTAAGACAGCTATATTGGTTCAGATTGGTTGGTCCAACATCCACAATGTGCCAATAGTGGCCAGCTGTCTCCAGGTTAATAACAATTCATTAGTGTTAGATTTGCATGACATACCGGTAGTCTTCAAGTTCATGTTAGTCTGTTGAAAACTGCAAGGCTCTTGCACAAGAATCCATGAAGATTGCCAAGGACAAGTTCAACTTTGTTGTGACTAGTGTTGCTTAATCTACTAGTCCAGAATATCATATGAACATCTGTGATGAACCACATTGTACAGATCCATAGGATGATGACGATTGATGTTTTATGGCCACTTTTGTGCACATGGCAGGCTAAATGGGCCAAATGACATCCAAAGGTAATGAAGCAAAGTCAGAGGTGAAACAACCTTCATATATGCCCATGCCGAGATTCGAACACAGTGGTAGTGATCTGTGGTCCAACATGCTACCAACTAGACCACAGAGGCACCCTCGTAGAGATCCAGAAGTATTTCTGAAACCACCACAAACCCAACGGCAGGCTGACAGAGTGTTCTGATATTGTTCAACCACAACTTCCCACTTAAACCAGGTGGAAGAGTCAACTGACTTTCTATCAGCATATTGCCACGAAGATTCAAGATGTTGGCATCTATCATAATGCCTGTGATCTTAGGGCACAACTTCGCCAAATAGCTATTGCTCTTATCAAATCCCAGAGTGACAGCCATTCCATTGCAAATTCCTGTACATATGGATATCTCTACAACAAGCCCCATTATTGGAATCACACTGTGATGCTGTGAGGAAATGTTGTAAACAGGCTCTCACTATAGAACCTTTAGTTACATAGAAACTGGATCCACACTACCAGGGTTAGCATCTCACATGGAAGCAGATGAAAGACGTCAATAGATATTGCCTCACTAAGGACCCCAGCATTTTGGCTACACTGATTAACTATCAGGTTGGGTTTGCTCCATTTTCACCACCTTTCTTTCTAGATGCGCCTCCACAGTCTAATTGGTAGTGCATTGGACCACAGATCACTACCACCTGAATTCAAATCATGGGGTGTTTCTGAAGGCTGTTTCATCTTTGACTTCGCTTCATTACCTTTGGAGGTCACTCGGCAGAATTAGCCTACCTACTGTAGTGGCTGTAAAACATCAATCATCTTCTAGATACATCCATCAGGATGAATCCAGTCATCTGGTGGAATGGCAGTAGAGAAATGTTATGTCCCACATGAGATTGCAGAACTGGCATTTCAATTATTGGCAGCTCTTGCTTCATTAGTATCCATTGATCGGATTTTTTCGAGCTTCTGTGGCATTCACACCAAGATATGGAGTTGCCTTGGTAAGAAAAAATGAAACTGAACTGGTATTTTGTCACAGGATCCTCCGAGGGCTTTGTGATTTGAATTATTGATGCTAGATGTATGAGATGGATTGATAATTTGTGCATGCATGAATGATGTGTGAGTTGGTTATGGTTACTGAATAAAAAATATCCAAATTATTTATCTTATTACTGAATTGAAAAATGTAACAGAGATCAACAGACAATATTATTTTATGTTAATGTATGTAATACCGTATATACTTGTGTATAAGTTGACCTGGCAGATAATTTGCAGTCAGTTCTTGACCCTGCAATTCTTTCCTCACGCAGATGCTCACTGTATAAGTTAAGGTTAAGTACTGGCTTAAAATCCCTCAAAATCCTAATCATTGTTGTCATTCTCAAAAAAGCTGACCCAGTCGTTTCAAACTCATGGTGTCAGCAAGTGTGTCGTAAATATATCAATATCAATTTTTTCACTGGCAGCAATATACACATACACACACATGGATTTCGCTTTGATGTTACAACTAATAAACAAACTTGTCACACCAAACACACCTGATTGTAACTTCAACTGGCAAGTGTTAGTAATTGTTTCACAGCAAGTGGTGAGCAAGGTTTGCAATGTGAATAGTGATTTCTATATTATCTTTAATCATCTGGAGGTACTGGTAGTTAACAGAGTTGTGGTGATTTATTGAAAAATAATGGATTAGTAGGCAGTGAGGTGACTCTTTTTATTCCAACTCTGGCTCTTATTGGGTTGTGTGTCAAGGATGGCTGAAAACATCTTTCCTTCAACTTGTACGCGAGTATATATAGTATATAATTATTCTAACTGCAATATATAATAATAAGCCACAACTGATTTGAAACAAAAAATATCAAATGTGTAAGTTTTAAAAGAAATTACGAAATATACTGAATATATATTTATGATGGTTTCTGATGTCATAAGGGTATTTATGATGGGTTTGTGACATTGTTATGTCCTAAATAAATATGTCTCGCACTCAGAATAATGCAATTATCAATTATACATATCAAACTACCTCAAATTAAGTAGTTTAATCTGAATTGATCCCTATTTTTTCTTTCTTGTATGTTTCCTATTTGTGTAATCACAAACCCAAATAATTACAAAAAGCTGTTTAGTTTCTTCCATTCAGTGTTAATTACCAGCCCTGTAATTAAATGGCAATGGTTTAATCAAATTACAGCAGTTAGAATTCACTTACCTAATATAACAAAACTTTATTTATTTTTATATGCCTGAGGAAATGTTTATTTTGTATCTTTATTTAGAATGGCATTAAATAAGTACATGCATCCACGAAATGTGTATAAGGATAGGAAACCTAACTTCAAGAAGCTTGCAGAAAAATATGAAGAATTTCATAAACATGTGTTACATGATGATCATGGCACAGTTCAAATTGATTTTAAGGTAAGATATTATTGCTGTTTTACTTGTGTTATGTATTCTGCAGCTAATGATTTTCAGACAGTTATTGTATTTTGAGGAGTTTTGTATTTTAATATCAGCAAAAATTTACTTTCCAGAAACCAGAATGCCTCAGAGCTTTAAGTTGGGCTTTATTAAAGGATGATTTCAATTTAGATGTTCTTATGCCATTGGATAGGCTAATTCCCACAATTCCATTGCGACTCAACTACATATTATGGCTTGAAGATATACTTGACAGGGAGACTGAAACCATCTGTGGCATAGATATAGGTAGATTTACACAACTATAGCAGTCTTATTAAATAAACATATTGACATTATTAAGAATAATTTAGAGAACATATTTGGCAATTTTGTTGTTGCCGTTCTTGTATTTTTACATGTGATGTTTGTATGATGACTGGTTAAGACAATTTGCCATCTTTCTGTTATTTCCAGGTACAGGGGCTTCTTGTGTATATCCTTTGCTGGGAGCTAAGAAGAATGGATGGAGTTTTATAGCAACAGAAAGTGATGGAACTAATTATCAGTATGCCAAAAAAAATGTTGAAAATAATCAAATGACCGATAAGATTAAAGGTAGCCATAATATATCTGATACCAAACCTATGGTCCTGTATAACAATTAACCTTCAGGTTTATTAATGGTTGCTTCCTAGAAGAATATTAATTGAACACGTGTTCAGTAATCTTGTTTAGGAAAAATCTTGCCGATTGTACATTCTTGTGGCCATGTGGATAGTTGACATAAAAATGTTATAATCTTTCTACTAAGAAAGGCTTGCCTTTCACTTTTACTAGCTTACCCTTTCCATTGTGTTAGCTTTAAAAAACTTGTTAACCTTTTTGCTATACTGCATCTGGTTCCCTTTAGTCCATTTGCCCTCCTATAGTTATAATGGTGAACCTATGAATTTTCTAAAGTATAATGTTTTTTGGTGGATTTATTGCGTTGTCATTTAGATGACCTTGGGGAAATATTTTTATATACAAATTAGTGCCTCCATTATCGAAGAATCTATTTTATTCAATATTGTCCAAAGTATGTACGATACTGTCATCAAAATTGTGTCTATAACTATGTTTTCAAGGTCAATGATTAGAATAAACACTATTAGGATCTATTAGCATGTATATTTATTCAGAATATGTAAATTAGCCACTACTATTATTGCAAAACCTAGCTTCTTCAATATCTCTGATAGTATGCATGATAATGATACATGGTCAAGCATTATGATAAAGACAACTTAATAGTTATAAAATGCATATGTTTTATTTTATGCCAAAAGTATCATTACAAAAAATGTTTTTGCTTCAAAATAATTATCAATTTGTTTGATAAAGTCACAGAAATGGTGTACATATGCATATATTCACAGTCAAGGACAACAACAAACCTATCATCAAATGCATTACAATTAATTTATTGTCAAATAAATCTTCTGTGGGGGTAATGCCATGATGCACATAGGCTTTTCATTCTTCCTTGGGTAAATCCTGTAACATGCCTCACTCATCATGGTTCCTAGTGGCTGACCATACAAGGCTGTGAAGAACCTTTGAACTTTTCTATAAGGTCTGAACGTGTGGCATCCTCATCACCCAGTACCTGGTACAACACAGGAAAACTATCTGCCTGAAGAGTATTCAGTGCACTGATTTCTCCCATATTAAAGTGGTGGGACACAGTGTTGCATCCACTAAGAACATGCATCTGTTCTTTATGACATTGCATCTAAGGATATTCTAAAACTTCAGTGTGTTCAGAACTGCTTAGCTAGGGTTGTCATATGGTCTCCTCGGTTTTCCCATTCTGTCCCACTTTTGAAATCTCTTCCCTGGCTCCCTGTTCAATCTTGCATAATTTTCAAACTCTGCACCATTGCCTATCCAACTCTTTCTTCTGGAGAATCTTCATATCTATTTTCCATGTTTTTTCCATCACCCACGCCCAGAGAGCTCCGTTCATCTGGTTTTCACTTGTTGTCTGTTCCCAGGGTTAAAACTTATGCTGGGACTCATGCTTTTTCAGTTGCTGTCCCTAGTCATTGGAATTCACTCCCTGAACATGTTAAGTTATCAAATAGCATAGTTTCTTTCCATCACTATTTTAAAACTCACCTTTTCTGACTTGCTTATCCTTCCTAAGTTTCCTTTCCATCTGATCATTGTTGGTGAACTTTGCATCATATCCGCGCTATGAGTTTGCCCAACCCCTGTACTAGGTGTGCCACTGAGCTCGATTCTTTTCGAGGATATTGGCAAGTTTTGTAATTATTATTATACCGATTAGCTGCAAATACTTAGGATCCAGCTCGGTACAAGTCGCATTGATGTCCACAACCACTCCATTCCAGAGCTCCATCTGCACACTAGAGTATAATTGCATTTTCCAGACCCAGTTTACTAACATCACAAAGATATCAGTATCATCACTGAGGATTCTGATCACATCCATACCAAATTCTGCAGCTTCTAGCATGTATGCTATCATAGTGACATCAGCCTAATCATATGTGAATGCACCATTATCTTGACTGTCCGTTGTTACATTAGGACTGAGATTGAATAAGGACAGCACCAGTGAGAGCTCTCACCTGTTGTGCTTGTTCTTGAGAATGGCATCCCGATTGGGTCGTGGACTGTTGGCAGTCAGGTTGTAATCCATTGAACCCTCACCAGTACGTCACATTTGTTCGTGATCTTTAGCTGACAGAGTGTCATACATATCCAAAACTAGATCCTGCTCTGTACCAGCACAGTAACAGGATAGACAGCACTTGATGTTCTCACTATGGTCAAAGGCGTCTCCCCCTTGTGGACAAACAATGTGATAACATATCTGTTGCACATCCATTATGACAATGTATGGAGTGGGAGCAGATATTTGATTCAATCCGAGATGATTGGGTAGGATAGATTTGTTCCCCCTCTGTAAGGAGCCATACTCATCGATGAGTGAGGGAGGTATGGTGTACAACTCATATTGGGAATATGGGTGCCAGCTGCAGCTGTCACTTTTTACTTAACCATAAGCAGACGAAGTCAAACAGTGTCTTTTCACCAACTTTCATCCATTGTTTAAGCTGCTCCATCATCTTCACTTGACTGGAAATCTTGGCATGGCATCCAGAAGGAAGGAAGTTGTAGAAGGAATTTGCCATCTTCTCACCAATAAATATGGCATCGCTGACATTGATCTCATTTTGGAGTTACCTGACCATTGACAATATTGTAAAGTACATCACTGTTGATTGATAGTGGATGGTTAATCTTTTTACAAATCTGTTTCCTCTTTTCACCTTCCTCTTTGTGTTTGCTCTGTGTTGATGAGTTGGGTGCTTCTTCAGAGTATGAGTGCTCCATGGCATCAATGACGTAGACAGTGACTGGGAATGAATCAATCCATTCAGTGACATGTCGTGCACAGAATGGATTGCTATTTTTACTGGGTTTTATTACAGTAGAATGTTCTTTTGATAAAGGTAAATTAATGTTGGAGATAAATTAATTGTTAGATTTAACAAGATTTATTTGACAATAAATCAATCATAATGCATTTGATGATAGGTTTATTGTTATCCTTGACTGTGAATATGTGTCTATGTCAGACATGGATTCAATTCAATTCCGGAATTGGAATTGATTATTTTTAAAAATTAATTGGAATTGAGAAATTTGGAATTGGAATTGAAGTTTCCTACAAAAATATTTAATCCAGAAATTAATTTACCATTTTACAATGTTTTCACTTACATGTGGTGTTACCAATTTACTGGAACCATAACTAGTTTTTGCTATAATGGCAGTGGCTAATTAGCATATTCTGAATAAATATATATGCTAATAGTTCCTAATAGTGTTTATTCTAATCATTCACCTTGAAAATATAGGTATGGACACTATTTTTGTGAAATTGTCGTGCTTACTTTTGACAATATTGATTAAAATAGATTTTTCAATAATGGAGGCACCAACTGGATTTAATCAGTGACCTCATGCGATGATAAATTCACCAAAAGACCTTATACTATAAAAAATTCATAGGTTCACAAAATGCCAAATGGACTTCTTGACGTACTAGAAATGCCCTGAAAATATATACACGAGTGAATGAGATGCAATTAAACAACTGATCAACTCTAACAGATCATTTACTATCTTCTTTTAGTTGTCTATAACGACACAGTGGGACAGTTAAGAAACCCAAATAGACATGTGTGGCAGATTTGACAAATTTATAATTTTTATCACAATTTAGTGGAAATTATAAATATCAATTGGCTAAAGATTTCCTGTATTGTCCAAAATTGGAACAATTAACAAAAGTAATGTTTAGAAGAGTCTTTAGACTTGTTTGTAATTGTATTATTTTTAGAGTGAGATGTATTGCAGCCATACTTATACTCTGTTTACAGTGTTACATGTGCCTGATGGATCATCATTACATGACGTCCTTGTAGAGAACAGTGAAACCTATAATTTTTGCATGTGTAATCCACCATTTTATGGTAGTAACTTTGAGGCTTGGGGAATGTTGACGAGTAGAAGTGATAACCGTCCTGAGCCAAGTTCAGTGAGTACAGCCAGTCCAGTGGAAAGTATTGTACCAGGTGGTGAAGTACATTTTGTTAAACAGATGATAAGTGACAGTACACTGCTGAAACAACGAATCAGGTAGTTCACTTATGGGTAATTAGGCTTGCATTAGTCTTTATCTGAAAAGAGTTATCATATTATTTGTATTAAATAATGGAATGATATCTTTTTGGCAGAGTTTACACCACTATGCTAGGGAAAAAATCTAGCATTTCAATTCTAAAGGAGGAACTGAAAATTAATGGGGTATGTACATATTATAATATATCTGCTATTTGTAAAAAAATATCTCAAAATGTTAATTTATATTTTTTTAAATAAAGTTGCCAATTTCTAGCTTATATTTTGTATATATAACATTTTAGCTAATTTGCTTCAGGTAACTAATGTAAGCACAACTGAATTCTGCCAGGGAAAAACAATGAGATGGGGCCTTGGCTGGTCATTTGATGCTACTGTGACCTTTCCTGTAAGTATCTTTGTGAACCAAATGATGTGTGAGCACTTACTGCTGTACACTATTATAGTCACATGGCTATAGTTTTCATGGAGTATCTTAATGCAGATTATAATATATTCTGTATGATTAAACAAGTAGCACACTTTTGTCTTGCATCACAGTGCGATTAGTACAGCGAATAGTATCTGTATCAGTTGCCTGTTTCCTGGATTTTATTGTCAACTTTATTTTGTGATTTTGTGATTTTTCTGTAAATATTATTTGATCTAGATTTGTTATGCAAGTCTTGAGATTTTTTCTCCAATGCTAGTGGAAACTATGTGGTCATCATGACTTGGAAATACTGATGTCATGTCAATATTCCGTGTCAATGTTAAAATAATAGAGTAGATAATATTAATATTGATATTCTCCAGCAACAAATCATTCACCCAGAATGATTTGTTGCTGGAGAATATTTTGTCAACAAATTTAATTTATTCTAGATTAAAGTAGATAACTGTTCAAAAGCTAACACACCCGTAAGAGCAGGGCATCAATCCACTTAGTATCTCACATGATAGACAGGGTGCTTTAATAAATCAATTGATACATGTACGATTTGTCTAGATTTGACATGCCAGTGTATTGAGGTATAAAATAAGCTTGGGTGCTAATATATAGCTTTGCAGGTTTAACTAATTGTATGAAACAATAATAATTTAGACAAACAAAGCAATCCATTTTTATCACAGCTCCAAATACATGTGTATTTGTAGTTCATTAAATGTATGTGCTAATTTTTGCTACATTGAAAGTGCATAGGGTTGCAAACACCCAGATTGTGGGTTTGAATCCAACTCATACTATTGTTTGTGGGATGTTTCTCTAGGGAGTTCCCCTCTTTAAATCTCAGTTAAGTTCATACAGTGTGATAAACTTTATAATTGTTGAGGCTAGACTTACATAGGGCCATAGGTAATGATAATTTTGAATTTTCTTATTGCTGACAAACCATTTTTATCAAGTGTTTTTGGTTCCAATAGAATTTAAGACATTCCTGATTTGTATAAATAGAATTCCTGATACATATTTATTTTAGAGGATGGCTATTGGTGCAGGAAGATATTATAATTTTTATAAAATAGTTTGTGCAATTTGAACTCAAGCCACCGATTAACCTGAAAATGTATTTGCCCTGATTTGTATTTAGTAGCGAACATTGAAGCATTCAAGTGATCCAAGAATCAAATACATTTTATGGACTGTTAAATAACCCATCATATTATTTGAGTATCACTGTATAGCACCCTTGAATAGCTCGTGCTAGTAAGGGTGCTTTATTAAATATACATTATTATTATTATTGTGATTCACAGTCTGAAAACTAAGCATTTGAATACGTTAACTGTGACTATTCTGCTAATTTGTTATTTATGCTAATGTTCATAGACATTCATGCTAGTGAATATCTCTCACTTGTTATTAGTAGAAAGTGTCACTTAGTTAAACATTGTATCAGTATTTGTCATAGTACTGCATGATTGTGAGACTTAAATCGTACTAAATTGATGCATTTTTGCTGAATGTTATTTGCTTGGTTACACTATATAAAATAACAGTAGTAACAAGAGCAAATTATTTATATAGCATCCAAACAAGCAACCCATTCTTTGATAGTGCTAAGATATGAGAAAAAGTGGCTCATCCATCTTTTCAGTAATGTTTATCAAACTTAAAAAGATTAGTTACATGGTAATTTAAATTCTGTAGCAAAAGCTGACAGGCCATTCTGTGTTGTTATTGTGGTAGTGTTAAAAAAGTGATGTTCGTAATTATTAAGTCAACTCCGTGGTGTGGCTAACTAATGTGTGAGTAGTACTTAGTTTGAATATTGGTTCCATCATCAGGTATCTGAATATTTATGTATAGAGTCTGTTTTTGGCACTCTGTGTTATTTCTCTTGTTAATATTCCTACATGTGATCAAGCAGTTAATCAGAGTCATCATGATCTGATTTTAAACAATTACATTTCCATTTGATTTTATATATGGTTCAAACCCAAATATTCAGTTGCTCTTGTCTAGTAATATTTTTATGATTATCCTACAGAAACCACCAAGTAAAGCCATCAAAGCGCAGAAACCTCGACCACCACTAATTTATCACATACCTAAACAAAGCCAACTTGACATTTATACGCTAGATCAAATCTCTGAGAAAATGCTTGGAATTTTTCAACAGCTACAGGTAAGCTTGGTTAAATTTATAATATAGCTTAATATTTTCATATGAACTTAATAAATTGAGATGTATTCATCTCTTTTCATCAGATTTCTGTCACGGACATGAAGAAATCCAAAGAACAGATCATGTTTACAATCACAGCTACGGTCAACACTTGGTCACATCAAAGGAGAAAACGTAGGCAGCAGAAGGCAACATCAAGTGATGTGTTAGATGCCACTCATCATTTAAAATCTTCTGATTCTGGAACAGAAAAAAAGTCAGATACACACAAAGCTGTTTACAATACAATCCAGAATGTGGAAAGTGTATCAGTAGCCGATGCAGCTCCAGAGACTTGTACCAAAAAATTGAAACCTTCTGACCCTGAACAGGAATTACTGCATATTGCACATCAGGAACAACAATCAAATCAAAACAGTGAGAAAATGAATGATTTGTCAATAGAACGATGTAGAACTTACAATTCTCCCAATGGTAACACCACAGCTACACCAAAGATAAGTAGTACAAACTTGGTTGAAGACAAAACCCAAACTACTTCACCAAATCCTGACATCAATTCACTTGCACAAGCTACAAATGAAACCAATACTTCAAGTATGATGGTTTCTTTCAGCATGGAGAAAACTGAAAGTAAACCATCATATGACAAAACAGTTCCCTTCTCTGCCGTAGTGACAATATCACACAAATATTCTGATACTATTAGTGTGGAGCTGCTATGGTTGAAAGGAGAAAATCGGGAAGCCATGCATCAAGTGTTACAGTACATAAAAAATAAACTACAATGAAGTTGTTATGATTTGTTTGTGAATGAACATATTACTGGGTTGTTTTTTGTTTGCAGTATGTGTGTGTGTGTGTTGGGTATTTTATACTGGAATGTATTTTATACAGGGATAATTAGTTTTTGTGTGGCTGATAATTTAAGCTTCTAAAGGCTATTGATCAGTTCATGTTTTGGCATTTAACACATAGTACTAGAATATTGAAGTAATCATTAGTTAATATGGATGGGGGGGGGGGTGATATGGGTTTAATGACACAGCAGCATAAAACCTCTGGATTAGATATTAAGTGCTTGTTTTTTAAATACAGCTGAAACCCCTATTATTTACGTGGCCTAATCCAAGTTGGTGACAGGTCAGTTCCACTTCGAAATTATTTCGGTTTGCTCTACAGAAAATCGCTCTTCAAGTCTATAAATCTGGTAAATTTAAACTAATTATAACTCCCCTCTCACTGAGAAACATATAAATAGTTCGAACTTTATGGAGATCTTATACGGTGATATTTTTATGGCGATTTTAAAACGAAGGTGAGCATTTGCTGGTGTTCGGACTGTGTTTGTCATGAAAAAGAAAAATCGAACCACCATGTACCTGAATATATTTAATGATGTTACAGTAAAGACTTGAAGACAAAAGCAGCCAAATAAACACAAACAAATTATATTTTGAAATAATAAAAATATATATATATATAACTAATTCTACTTATAAAACTGGAGGATTAGCAAATTATTTCAACATGATACAGATATCAGTTTGTTTCTAATTAACATTCAACTTGTAACTATTGAGTGCAAACTATATCTCCACCCACACACCATCATCAGACGCAAGTCTACGTAGCGTTTATATACAGATATCTTTATTTAAAGTTTTCCCGAATAAAACGGTTAGGAAAAACAGATGACATATTTACCACGTGGAAAATTATATTATTTCAAAGCCACCTCTATGTTTAATGCAAATTTAAGGATTATTCAATCATAAATGGTAAAAATAAATAAATAACTGCTAAAACGATCCTGAATGTCTCAATTTCAGGATGAATATGACTGTACGTCATCGTTTTTACTGCTTCCATCTAATCGAAGTTGGTGACCATGTTGTTTCATTCTAGTAGCTGATTGCATTGAAGATCTCCAATTTGTGGCATCAAATCCCGTAGAGTTATATGTCTCTAAGATGTTTCACCAATAATAAAAAGTTCCCTGATTATTAGTCTCTTGGCCATGTGTCATGGCTGAGAATAGAGCTGAAACTAAACAAACTAATCAAACATACCTAGCTAAAGAGCTAATATGGGTTTGCTGTATATATTTATATATATATATATATGTGTGTGTGTGTGTGTTTACAATTAATCTGTATAATCAGGTAATATGTATATTACTTGAAAATATTCAGGTAATATACATATTACCTGATTATATAGATTAACTGTAATATATATATATATATATATATATATATATATATAGAGAGAGAGAGAGAGAGAGAGTGTGCTTCCGCGTGTCCACAATTAACAGTTAGCATTTCAGTATCAAAACGGGCGTTTTATCATAATGCATCCATACATGCGAGCTACAATCATCCGTATTACAAAAGCTTGGCGTTTTACTATCAGCAAACTGTTGAATACTCGTACTTCAGATGTTGATCTCAATAAGATAGTCTAGTACGCTAGTCGGCACCTTGTTTTACAAACTAGAATTGCTACACTAAATAAAAAATGCCATATGAATTAATTATAGACACACGTAATTGAAATATTTGATATGGTACCTAAATTCCTAGGAATTCAAAGTAGACAAGAGATTATACATGGATATTCAGATGCTTGTGGGCTCCAGTGGCCTAGCGGTTAAGCACCTGGCACTTGGTGCCAAGGGTCACAGGTTCGATCCAAGCAAGAGGTCGAAACTTTTCCAGAGATTAATGTCTCGGCTCACAATATTGTAGGTGGATGACCACGTTAAATGGCGTTGCCGTCTCCCGATATAGAGGCTGTGCTGAATAAGCGACAGCCTGAGGATTCTCTCCAAACAACAACAAAGCCATTCCGATGCTCTTCGATACTGATAGACATAAACAAAACTTGTTTTATTGATAGCTAATGTCTTTTGGGGTGAAATGATCGTATCTTTAATTATTTGACACTATATATGTGAATTGGGTCATACTGAATTCACTGAAGGCGATTGATGTTAAAATCAGATATGCTATATACTATGGGGGGGGGGGGAGGGTTCATATTAGTTTATAATAGATGTAATAAATTAAAGGTAAGGATGGATCACTGTAACAATTAGTGCTTCTTGTAACCGTAATGATATGCCTTGACAGATGTTGATGTTTGCAAGTTGGTAGTAACTCCTTATTTTTTAGAGGAAGGGAGTACTCCGTTTCATCGCCTTGTAATATAGATGATAAATAAATTGCGAAATATTAATTAGTTCAATATTTATTAATAATTTAATTTGTCGTAAAGACTACTTCTAAAGCCTCTGTCACACCGAGGTAGTTCTCAGTACGTTCTCGAACATTTTACAAAACGGGCTAATACTGAGTAAGAACCGAATGGATGTTGTAGACAGTTACTACGAACTTAGTAAGAACCCCCCCCCCCCATGGACGAGCATGGACGAGAAGGGTGCTCCAGAACTTTGAGCTGTTCAAACATTTCTCTCGACGATCCTGTCCGAAAATAAGACTGAGTGATGTCGTACTGGAAACGAGATTGCCGTACCCGCGAACGTGTCGAGAACCACCAGCAGCAGCCACAGCCGGGACGTCATCAACAGGGACCTTAGAATGGCTGGAATTGCTCGGCCCTTCAGTTCCCTGTTCCTCTCTGTCTTGGAGGCATGATGGTGGCGTCAAAATAGTAGTATATGTCAATGTATTCTCAAAAAATATACAACAACTGAGACGATGTGTAGAGCTCGAAGCTGTCAACGGGAATGAGAACTGGCAAGAAAGTGGCGGTATTTATAGCCGTTCGGTGAGGACGTAATTGAGATACCCGATTTGAACGCGATGAGTACGCAGTGAGAACGGACTGGACTGTGTAAGAACTATAGTTTGATCGAGATGGTCGGGTTAGGAACTGTGTTTAAAGGTAACAAGAACGGGGTGGAACTGGTCAAGAACGGGTTTGAGCTGGGCAAAGACGGGGTTGAACTTGTCAAGAACGGATTAGAAACAAGACGAACGGCTACTTTTCCGCGTCTTGAACGTTGTAAGAACTAGCTACTGTCGGGATAAAAACGAGATGAACTTGTTTCGAACCGTGTAAGAACTAAGTAGTGTCGTATTCGAGACATTTGTTTAACAAAGTTGTCTGTTTTCACCCGTCTCCAGCCCGTTTCATCACTTTCGTAGGACGGGCTACAATGTTTTGAGAACGAATAAGGCATTAAAGATGTACAACATAATATGTGATAAATAGAACCTGGCTTTAAAGCTTATATATCCAGATAATATATTATGAATTATTTAAAGAATAAAACAAAATAATTTAGAAAACAAAATTTGATAATGAAAAACGTATTCTCGGAACGGAATATTATACAGATCTGAGCAGGACAACATTAAGATCAGTTAAGGAGCTGCCTTTCATCCCGAGTGAGTGTTCCAGTGCAGTTACTTAAACCATCACAAAATAGGTACGTGTACGTTGTTGAAATTTAACAGGCTAATTTTGTTCTAGATAAAAGAAGAACGATGTCTGTGATCCGTTAACGATTATAACACTGACGGATCACAGGAAGGGATCAGAGCCTGCGTGATCACATTATATGATAACAACCTGGCGTTCAGATCAAATCTGTTTAAAATCACCAGATTGATGAAGCCATTATAGTGAGTATTTCCTCAGTATAGAGTATAAGGCCATTATCAGTAGAAATAAATATAAATAGACCATAAACAACTAAACAAACAACAAGTAAACACTTAAAATGAAGGACATGTCGATGGTGAAGATTTCTCTTAATTGTTTCTTAGAAGAACCCCCCCCCCCAACTCCATGAATTATCATAGAAGCTTAAACAAAATAAAAACACACATGAGCCAGATTAAAACTCCTAAGCAAATTTTTTTTTCTTTTCCTAAAATATATATTTCTTACGAGATATTGTTCTGTTAATTATGGCCACCTGAGAGTAAAGTCTGTGGATTAGTGTTATCTGATTGATAGAACATTACCAATCGTTCTAATATCGATCTTTTATATGCATGGCTACAATTAAAAAAGTCACCCTATTAATGTGGCTTGTTTGTTGACAATGTCTACACATAAGTTTATCCACTAAAACCTCCTTTCTGTGCAGTTTAAACATGCTTTTAAAACGTGTAATATATGGCTTGTCTATTGACACTGCCTGAACATGTAGGTTTTTAATCTTTATAGCATCCCCTAAAACCGTTTTTCTTTGCCGTTTGAACATATCTTTTAAACGTTTAATCATTGTTGGGGCTTAACTGGTTTCGCATTCATTCCAACCACGGTATGCGGCTGGACAGTTTGGCCCCATCATCAACTTTCCTGTTATTATGATGATTTAGTTGTCGATTATAAACCCATAATCCAAACAAAGAACCGACGTATGGCCGAGCCAACCACAGGACACGTGAAAGGCCAACTGTTGGGGATACGAGCTAATAGTTCCTGATTTTACGACGAGTTACTTCGGCCCAGAACCTGGCTTTGACGTCATCTGGTGTGACGAGATACGTCGTGTTAGTTTTCTGGATACGGCTCTGTTTTTTTCTTCAGTTTACGGCACTGTAAAGATACGTATTTATGTAGTTTCAGTCCCGGATTAAGTAAACAAGGATTTGGTCGCCAGATGAACATTTTACTTCGTTTAAATTCATCTGGTTAAATTCGCCAGATATCGTGAGGTTGTCCAATTTGTTTACATCTGTTAGTGAATGTAGGTTACATTAATTACAAGAGTAAAGTGAATTATTTCAGCTAGGCCCAGCAGATAATTATAATTTCAGGTGTCCATAACAACGGGCGAGGCCATGTCATGTCAAATAGTTGATGTAGTTCATTATGTAATTAGCATAGTAGAGCATCTGAAATAACAATTAATACTTTGATAAACAATCTGTAATCAAAGTTCATAGGTCGAGTATATGACATAAGCTTAAAGATTATTTGAAAAACAGACATCTCTAACTCAATTAACACTTGTGAGCGAAATGTCCAACAAGGACACGCGTAACAAACTCGAGGGGAAAAAAACAAGATGCGAAGTTGGCACGGGCCGGCGTCAGTACACTGCTCTTAACAGGACCCGTGCTTTGAGAGGTAACCGAGTGCTTGTTTAAAAATTGAAACACAGAAATCAACTGGTAAATCTCACATCTGCGCGCAGCCAAGCGAAGTAAGGCGGCGTAGAAGCAGAGGTTTGGCATTCGAATAAAACTAGTGTTAATCGGAGAAAAGCGAGGCTTTTCTTTCATCCAGTGCAGTTTCTGGCAAGGCTTTTGTTACACACCGAGTTGGTTAGTTGCGCTCTGGTGTAGCGCACGTGTTTGTTTAAAAGCGGAGCTTTAGCCCACTAGAAGGCCGACTTGACGGACTTTGTTTGTTGACACTAGACGGATGAACCGTCTATTAGCTCTTATAATATATATATGTATACCAGTTGACGGTGAGGAGTGTTCATAAAGTGAGGACACAGAGCTGCGTGGTCTCGACACACGACAAAGACGCTCGCTGTTCAAGTCACAGACAGTTAGCGATATTTGGGGAGGCGTAATAAGCATTTCTTTGTTCGATTAGTTAATGTTAAAGTAGAATGTTTTCGGTGCGCTGTTTGACCTGTATTTTGGTTTCGGTGGTAACTGTTTGGAGCGCCGAAGACAAGACTTTACTGGCCGGCCTAGGTCCCGACAGTCCATGGATCGTGAACGACATTGTCTCCGGTCACGTTGATGGCGCGAAGAAACATGCGCACTTCAGCGGAATGCCGTTCACCATGTCACGTGACATAGTTCACGACGAGACGGAATACCGTATATTTCACGACGGCATCGTTGCCATGGAGACGGTGATGACGCGTCACGGTGAGAGGGGCTTGTTCTACCGGGAAGTGACCGATGGGAAGAAGATTCTGAAGATGCTCTACTCGGGACGACAGGGGCTCGTCGAATGCGACATCCAGAAGAACATGTTGGATGTGGACGACTTCTTGGCCGAGTTTATGGCCACCAAGTCGAGTCACGTGGGACAACTACGTCATGCGGGAGAGCACATACACATCAGCTCGATTCTGGATAACGCGGAGAAGTTCGGCAAGAATACCGTGTTCCACGTGACTGGCAATGATGACGTATTAAGAGAGCCGTACTCATCACTTATCGATATGGAAACACTCCGGAACGAATGTACCACGCTACATAATCGAATCAAGCACAAGCTACGCGAGGCTGGTGTCGCCGTAAAAGGATACCGTGAAGTGATGACCCAAGAAGACCGGGAGGTATCAAGAGAGTTCTTGCCCCGGCGGGTTAAGAGGACCAAGAGAGGGACATCCGGTAAAAGAACGAAGCGCAGTATTCTCATTCCGGATACCAAATGGTGTGGGGCGGGATCAGCCAACGAGAACTTCGAGGACGTGGGACAGAGCAGAGCAACCGACAGGTGCTGCCGGGAACACGACCACTGCCCGTACTACATTGAAGCAATGTCAAAAAAGTACAATCTGTTTAATGCCCGATTGTACACTATAAGCCATTGCTATTGCGATGAGGTGTAAGTACTTATATATCGCTTGAAACTTTGAAAATCGTTTCGTGTTCTGTTCAATCACAAGACATCTGTGTGGTTAATGTGCGAGTCTGATGTATTATTATTCATGAAATGGTTGACCAAGATCGTATCCTTTAGGTTTCTTAAAATGAATACTGAACTATTCTAAGATTCAGTGTTGACACTTCTCTTAGCACATGATAAGAATAGACTGCATAATAGAAAACAAAGTCACCTGACAAACAACCACTGCCATTATTTTGGCTATCTCATCTGTCATAATAACTCTCAAAATGGTCCAAGTGGATTTTAAACTCAGCTGTATGTTAGACAGCTCTTTATAAATGTCGCATTCGTCAGACTTCAAATGATATGACCTTCTAACATTTTCTTCAATATTAAATTGATGCCCCACCAAATGACTCGTCAGCAGAATGCAGCTCTTAAATTAAGCAATCGGAATTTGCATGTTATCTGTTACTTCTTAATTCTTTTGATACCTTTCAGATTCCGTACATGCCTGAAGGATGCTAGCACAGACCAATCAGCAATGGTTGGCAGGGTCTACTTCAATCTGCTTGGTATGAAGTGTTTCGAGTTTGAGATGGAGGAAGTGTGTGTGGAGAGGTCATGGTGGGGCTGGTGTCAGAAAACAGAAGAGCAAATAGTAGCAGAAGTCAGAGGTTCGCTGAGTTGGACATAATTGAATCAAATGTCATGATA
The DNA here is from genome assembly GCA_025642065.1 of Paralvinella palmiformis. Classification (NCBI taxonomy): domain Eukaryota; kingdom Metazoa; phylum Annelida; class Polychaeta; order Terebellida; family Alvinellidae; genus Paralvinella; species Paralvinella palmiformis. The sequence goes on along the minus strand of JAODUP010001002.1, from coordinate 409,433 downwards.
GTTGTTGTGAAGCTCGATACGAAAATAAAATGCATGTCATCAAACAGACTATGTAAACACAACCATCTTGAAACCAAGGTACTTGAGAATCAAATCAATTAACAGGTGGAAATTGGCCCACAACAGCAAATTTATCACTCTTTAACTAGGAACAAAAAATATTTATAATCAGTAATTTTAAACTATTGTCATGATGGTTTATAAATATAAGTGACAACAACTTTAAATATTAAGGATACACTACTGAACATAATAAATACTTGCATATATTGTTTTATTTACATGAATTTTCACGCAAATCTCTTGATTCATTACTACTCCAATTAAAGATGGCAAGGCAAACTTTGATTCATATTACTGGTAAAAAATGCACACAAAAACACCACATAACTCAGTTCAGAAATAACAATAAAGAATTCAATCAAATTAATTTAATACCAGTTCATTACGTAATTTATCAGATGTTATTTTAATAGCATAAACTATGTTCTAAATGCAAACACTCCAGCAATGTACCAGTTTTAAACAATTCCTAACGCATAACATTAATAACAAAAATTAATATTAGAAATAAACAAGTTAATAAACAAATGACATTATTAGTATACAACAGTGGCTGGTGCTGCTGACAATTTACACAACCTGGCCAACAACCCAGTTAACTGTAACAGAGAATTCACACCTTCTACAATCCTCATATGTGTTATACCAATTTCCTGGAAATAAACCAATCACACAGATTAGATTTTTTAATAATGTGGTAAAGAATAGGTTAAATAAGTGATGCTATCATTGGTGTAAAACATGGTGTAAATAATAGTAAATAAGTACTACATCAGTATCTTAAAATGGAAAATAGCTACACACATTACTAACATTTGCAAGTATGTCTATATGTGTGTTACATAAATGTGCAAAGGAGTACAATGGAAACAAGTTGTGTCCTCTGCCTTAACTAGTATAGAGGGATGAAACTGGATTATAAAAATAGGAAGTTTGTTACCTTTATAAATTGCAACTTAAGGAATTCCGCCATGTTGTGAGTTTTGCAGACTCTGAACACAATGCCAATGATATCTTCAGGAGCGTAACCTAATCCCCAGAGGTGGTACATCACTTTATATGCTTCATCAATGTTCCCATTGACACAGTGCTGTATCATGTCTTTGATCAATAGTGGGTGAGGTTCATCACACACCTGATCAAAGATAAGGCAAAAAATTTATATATATCAACATGTTTGCTAAATACGTACAAGAAAAAGACATGGCAGTTGTTAGACACTAAAAAAGGAAAATTGAGAAACAATCATATTTAATAAGGGTTTTCTTTCTTTGTACAGTGCCTGAGGACAGTTTTAGTGAATTAATGGACTTGATAAATAACCCTATATTGTATTACTACTACAACTACATTATCATCATCATTCAGGCTTTAATCATAAAATGTTCTTACCTTAAATACATTTTCACTGTTGACATGTCCAAATCCTTGGTAGGTTGACTGCAGATTGTTAAGTGCCTATAGCCGTTGAATAATATTAAAATAAATTAGTTTTGAAGAACACACATCATCAATGTAAATATTTATCTACAAATTATGTTAGTATGAGAAGATACATGCTTATTCAAACTTCTGAACACAACAGTTTAAGACAGAATGTTACTATAATTAATTATACAGTAATTTTCATTATGCTGCCATTGACAACGAGATGAACAGCTGGTCATATATGTTACATACAAAAGATTATTTTAATTATTTTTGAATCCATGATTCAATAATAAATTAATCTAATTTAGGGCAGTGCAGAATAATGCCAAATACCTGTCTCATGTCTCCCTGTGCTGTGAATATGATAGCTTCAATGCCATCATCTGTATAGCTGACATTTTCAGCTTCACAGACAGCTTGAAGACGCTCTAGTACCTGAGCATCTGTTAACTTATTATAACGTAACACTGCACACCGTGACTGGATTGGTTCTGTAAATGTTGGAACACTGATAAGAACAATGTTAAATTCTCTTGTAAAACTATTAAATACTATTGGGCATTAAATTAGCTAGTATATGACTAACAATGAAGACAATATTTACTTTACCTATAATTTTGTCTGAAGCATTACATGCCAGAGCAAATCTTGTTGTCTTTGAGTAGATCTCCATGATTCTCCTGAGAGCCTGTTGGGCCCCATCTGTCATACTAAAATAAATAACATGTTTCAAATTAATTTCTGTATTTTTGTGTGTTTTATGTACTAAACAAATACATACAAAAAAATTCTAAACATATATCAATTATATGCCTGCAAAGTATTTAAACCACAAATAATGAGTGCTGTGTCATAATGGACAATTATTACAATTGTTAAGTTGCTCTTTTAATTTGTCCTTTTGTGCAAATCAGGGAATGCTTACAATACAATTACAGATAATAATCATGGTGGCTTAGTGGTTAAAAGCAATGAATTAAAAATGAGGAAGAGCTCAGTTCTAACCCATCAGCTGGTTACTGACTTTTCTTTCACATGCTGAAAGGCAGATTCACCCATAAATCAATGTCTGGTTCTATAAGGATTGGTTATTGTGCCTATAAATGGCAGATGGAAATGGCACACTTGTGTCAGTGATAACAGTTTTCAGTACAAGGAGGCAAAGTGCAAATAGTTTAAAAAAAACTCCCCCAGTCCTTAGCTTAGGTACAGCTATATTGTAATTGAAGTAATACATATACAGTTTAAAGAATTATTCACCTATCAGCTTCATCTAATATAATGATCTTCTGGCGTCCCTTTGGTAGTGTAACTTTCTGTTGAGCAAATAATTTGATCTTGTTCCTGACGACATCGATACCTCTGAATAAAGTAAATCAACAATTCCTGTATTGAAAATACTGCACTGTTATTTAATGATAAACATATAAACAGATATGCCTATTACAAGAATTATAATTAATATATCTGGAAAAAGATGGGCAGATTAAACAAAAGGACCATGGATTAAGATGCTTGTGGAAATGAAGTCATGATTCCTAAAATATACTGAACATATTCAGAGACCCATTATTATATTGATATACATTACGTTTACAGAACTGAACATGCTATGTGGAATTCTTGCTTAACAATATTTAACTATTGACTTCAGTTTAATATTTGTTAATTCTGCACCAGTATTTTGATATTCCCATCAGTTCTAATTACCTATGGATGAAATATCAGAATAATCATGCATATTCAGTTATTACCGAACAAACAAATTGACAATATATTATAAAAACTGCTTACATATGGTCACCACAGTTAAAGGTTACTGGATTATGAAAACTGTTTTTAATAGACATAGTGTAATTTTTTGAAGAAAATAGCAAAATTTACCTTTTTTATTTAGGAACATTTTACAAAAGCTGAACTGAATCACTATCTTTTGATTTCATAAAACCACTCAAGAGCTGCCTATCATGTACATATAATTTATAAACCTTCATAAGATGTATGGTCACATCTCAAATATACATGTAATTAGTAATTCAGCAAACAACAAAGACACTTTTGTTAATGTAGTTACAGATTTTAAAGGCCTCGGACAATTGATTTTATTCATGTAGAAGTAGCTTGCTTGTGTCAAAATAGTTTACACACCATTGACTTTTTTAAAAAATAGTCCCAGTGAAATAATGCCTGTATGCACTGCTGCCATGTTGCAAATTTGACCAGCAGTTGTGACATCACAACTGGACTTTATTTTTCATCACATCAATGTATGGTCCCAGTAATTGGAAAAACCCGGTGTACCTCTCTTTTCTAAAAAACTGGCCTAACTGGAGTAGATACTGTAGCAATTGTTATAGGAGCTGGGTGTGTTATGTTGATATTTGCTGGGTATACAGTAGGGACAGCATCTTTCTTCAAAATCAGTCTCTTTGCCTGTCCCTTATCATACTGCATTCAGTTGTGATGGTTGTGACATATGTATGATGTGCTGGTGAGGTGTCATCTGTCGAATGTTCATTGAACAAAATGCTTTCAAGCCATACCAGTTTTTTGATGATGGTAGGGGAAATTCATGAACATAAACCTCACCTTCCAATCTAATATTGTCATATCCGTACACAACACAGAACCAAACAATATTTTACAATGATTCTATAAATTACTAAACATCTAAATATACCAGTTATAACACACAAAACATCATTATTAGCACCGACATCACACTAGTTCACTATGTAAACAAAACCAATTCCATAAAGAAGATCATGATGATTGGTATTTTACGGCCACTTTTGTGCACATGGCAGGCTGAATGGGCTGAGCGACCCCCAAAGGTAATGAAGCAAAGTCAAAGATGACACAACATTCAGATATGCCCACGCCAAGATTCGAACATGGGTGGTAGTGATCTGTGGTCCAACATGCTACCACTAAACTACGGAGGCGCCAATTCCACAAAGAAATAATCAATGATCTTGTGGTTATGTTTGGCTGTTGTGATGTGACAAACTTTACTGACCAACTGGTTTTTGTGAACTGGTGTCACTTCATGAGAGTGCTTTGATGCACTGGGGTCGCTGTTAATAAAATTAATATTGTTTAACAAAAAAATGCTAAAATTATAATGGAATGAAAACAAGTTTGAAAATTTAAATGTCCAAGACCGTTTTAATAAAATTAAAGTTTCAACAGTGATCATGAAGAGCCACAACAGTGCAGCAAAATAATAATATCACATTTTCACCTATCATTTGAAGCATTGAGTTCAAGAACAGCATCTCTATATACAGGACCAAGCAGAGCTCTTGCCAGACACAAAATACTAGTAGTTTTACCTGTACCAGGGGGACCCTGCAATGAAATGATTACAATAATATGTATAAAACATTTTATTCTAATATAAATATTATGTACAGTGAAACTACAGAGCAACAATATAGTTCAAACATACAATATTTGTAATACCAACCATCATCCTATTTTTGTTGTAATCTCAATTATATCTATGATTAGATTGGTAAATAAATATATAGATATACCATCTTTATTTACTTCACACACCAGATTGCCAGAAATTAGTAGACCCTATCATCACCAAGGAATATAAGTGTATTTTTCAATGAGCTCAAAGTTCTCATCCTCCAAATCATCTGCTGATTCAGAATCTGGTGCATCATTTGCATCAACTACAGCAGACACAAAGTCAGTGGATTCGCCAGTTATAGTGACTGGCTCTGCTGCATCAGCAACTGTATGAGCCGGTTCATTGGAGGTCTCACCATCAACCAATACCTGTGACTTGAATCCATCATCACGCAAATTTCGTCTTGGTGGTTGGGATGAAGCTCGATTCCAGTGTTTAATTGCTGGGACTGGATCAAATGATAAGATAGGAGCAGCCAAGAGTTTAATTGACAGCAAATCAGTTAACTTGTGCTTAGTAAGTGGTGTTCTTAGATTGGTTTTAATCAATTTTAGTTTACTAAAACCTCGCTCAACTTCAGCGCTGGATACTGGAAGAGTTTGCAGCAAGCCAGGAACATTGATGATGTTTTCGTGATCTTTATGTCATCTGGGAGTTTTTCTCTTTCAACTTTACTTATGTGCCTACTAAACTCCTTTGCTGACTCCTCATTGATATATGTTTTGCCTAGTTTAACACCCTTCTGTCTATCTAACTTACAAAGCCAAACAAAATCATCCTTGTGCAAAATGGTTAGCATTTTACGAGCCGGTTGTTTTTCCGGGGCCTCAATGGACTTGAAAATCTCTTTAGCAACAATATGTTTGTTTGAGGCTTCATGGATATTTATGCTCTCCAGCTTAAATGACTAGCATCCCGACGCAAACGAATGTTTGGCCAAAATGGTTGGGTCTATCTTCTCAGCCGTGCGGCACATCGTGCATATCATCGTACTTGCCTGGCTGGACGTGGATGGAGCGTCCGATGTCGAACTGCCCAGCTCTTCATCTATTATCCCCAGACATGTGTGGCCAACTTTCCAATTTGGGTTAAACGGCCGTTTCCATTTACTGATTTCATACAACCATTATGTCTTCAGCTTCTCCTCAGAAGTTTTCATTTTCTTGCTGGGTGGTGGTGATACACCCGTAAAATAATGCCACATTTGATCAGTTATTATGTTTATGTTGTCGATATGACCTTGGCACATGTGTCAATCAAAATGGCGCTGATATAGGCATGCTCGATTGTGACAGAGGAAACGTTTCTGGGAAATTACAATTTTATTGTGAGCTTGATTAAAAAGAAAAAAGATTTTTTTGTATAGGAAATCCTTTCTATCTGACATTGTTTTCTCCGTGACTTTTGCTAACAACTCTGTGCTGCCTCTGGATATTTTCCAACATAATTATTTTTCACTTTCTAGATAACCTTATCGAGCATGCCCAATGCTTATGCCAGTGCGAAACTATGGTAAAACTACTATTCTTGTTCTTGCCAATTTTAGCTTTAAGAGATTCGTATGCTGTCAGAGTTTTTTACATGATAATGCACAATCTATACCCTAACATCCTGCAAATATTACCTGAAACCGTGAATATGGAACTTGTCAATAGATCATTATCATTATAGATTTGTGCTTAGTGACTGAACCATGGAAAAGGATGGTTGAATGAAAAAAAAAACGATGTGCGTAAAACAGAAATAGTCCAGTCGCCTGCAGGGCTAGTTGTTCAAAATATGTAGTCACCCTTCACTAATTCAGGTCACCAATGGCGATGATGCGACCAGATATTTGGGACCCTGATATATAGATGCCAGAAAGGTTTGTAGTGTGTAAACAAATCAGTTGTGTGCAAATGCTGAAATTTCAGAAAACCAAGCCATGCATGGTTAAATTGGTCAAGTCTTTTATAACAGCATGGTTAGCTCAGCTTCCATAATAATAATAACAAATTTCTGTAGTGTCAATATCCTTGAAAAGAATCAAACTCAGTGGTGCACCAAGTACAGGGGCTAAGCAATCTCATAGTAAAGGTATGATAGCTTCCATGTATGTGTATGAACATGCACAACTTTTATGAATGATAAAAACTCTGATACCTGTTCACAACATAGTCCAAAAATTTCTTATTGGCCCACCAAATATTTACTAGCCTGATATATTTTTTACTAGTGCAAGCAAAACTGCACTGGATTAAACAGAGAATGCCAGATTCAAGAAATTTGTATAATGAATATAATAATTGTGTTTGTTGTTTTATTGATTCACACTCTATATTACAATACAAGTATACCCCCATTCATTAAATCGCAATATGTACAACTATACAACCCATTTAGTAAATCACAATATATAAATCAGTACATTAGGGTGCACAGTGGCCCCATATACACATTTTGTCCTGTCCATGAATTTATTTTGTTCCAATCATCAAAACATTATTTCTGGTAATATTTCATGAACATTGAACTATATTTAAGATCCACCATTTGCTTGAATATTTACATAGAAACGACCATATCGTGATATTATGGTAAATGAGTGTGCTGCAGTTAATTCATCAGCATCTTAATTATTTATCTTTTTTCAATATGTACTAAATCAGCTGGGTTGTTTTAGATACAAATATCAATTTTAATAATAACAGTAATATTAAGAATGGCCTAAATGGCAGTTTTTAATGTGGCTGGCTACCCCAATGAGGGAGATTCAGATTGTCTGTAATTTAATGCTTGACACAGGGACTAATTCTAAATAAATTTAGAATAGATGGCATATTCATAACAAAAAAATGCCAGTTAACTGGCTGGACAAAAAACTCTCCTTACTATAGTGCCACGGCCGGAGGGGGGTGTTTGATGACTCGAAGATTGAAACATCAAACTCAAAGTCACCTGATGTCATGCTTTTCACTCGCCCATGAAAGAACTGGAATTTAGTTCCCCATAACAGTAATCGACTTCTGCACAGATTTCAGGTGTCATCTATACCTGTGGAAACACAACTTCTAAGCTAAAACCTTGCAAGTAGTGACATCTCAAATTGACCAGAAACAGGATGATTACACATAATTTTTACAGCTGTGTGCTGTATATTTTGACCCTAACTACCCAACAGACATGGGATCAATTCAATTCCGGAATTGGAATAATTTTATCATCTCTCTGGGATTGCCAATCTTGAGCAAAAACTTGTCCCTCCTCTCCTAAAACTTTGACCACTATAGTCTGTCCCCAGATCTAACTGGTTTAATAACCATTGGAGATCTTTTGTAAACTTACCATATATAAGTGGTTTAGTACCCAGCAGGGTTGTGAAAGTAAACACAGAATCTGACCCCTGCTGGGCGGAACTAAGCAAAACCATTCGTTTCAAGGCTACTACTGGACAGTGGAATATAAACACATCTTTGATGATTAGAAAATATACTCAAGACTATGATTCACCACTTCATATCATCAAATATCTCTTTAGCTAAAAGTGCCTTGTGGTTAGGCTTTTGCAATTTTTTACCACTTTAACACTTACACTTGGTATTACCAAAGCCAGTCTTAAAAATAAATTGGTTGGGGGTTAAATGGTCAAAATAAATCCATACGGTAGGTAGGAATTTTTTTTTATTATAGATTGTCTAGTGGAATATATTGTTCATGAAGGTTGTTTTCATTAAAATACACGCATGCCAGTGATAATTCAGACTAGATAGATATCATACAACTTACAAGCTTGTTTCAGATATAGACTCAATAGTATTTTCAATAGGTTTTCAGAGTCTACTAACAATTCACAATCATCACATAAAGCACAACTCACTCTTGTTTTGGACCTTCAAATTTGGCGCCAAAAAGGAAAATATACTACAAAACTGCACGTGAGTTCTGACAACGTATTTATGTCATCAATCAGATGATTACACATAAATGTAAAACCACTATTTGTTTGTTAAAACCACCAACAATGTATTGAATATCAAAAATAACTAATTTGTGAACCTTTCTAAAAGGTGACCAGATATAGTCCGGAATTGTGCCTTAGAAGCAGCTATCTAGATGGACAGCGAACTAAATAAATGTCACATATTATTATTAAACATATTTTAACACAAGATGACTATGTTTTGACATTTTATCTAATTTAAAAAATTACTGGTAGCTGTGTTTATAAATGATGAACTGTTGTTGAAAAATTGTGATATGAGATAATTAAATAGTGACATGGGACAATTTAATGATATAAAAGCTAAATAGTTATGTAACAATAAGGTGATGGACACTCAAATAATATTGTGACAACGGTTAGCTAGGACCAGGAGGAGGACGAATGATGACACTGTAAATGATGATTCCTATGCGATGATGTTTGATGATAATAATGATAGCATTTACGAGGCAGAGTGAGTCAATACTTTATTAAACTTCAGCACTGCCCATTCTTGAGATATATGGCCAATGGGTTATTACTCAGGTGAATGAGATGATCAAATGAAACAGCCTACAGATGCGGTTGATGTTGGGATTTGAGCCCCTTCCTAGAGATAGGCAGACTAGCGTACACTATCAGATGCACCACATGACTGCAGTATTCACAGAGTAGTTAAACTACCAGAATGACATATTTAAATCCCCCTTAATTCATGCACCTGACTGGATACTTTTCTGACCAATCAGTAACCCTGGTCAATACTCTCGGTGAACACTCATCACCAGTTCATCATCATATCCTCATCTATTGCTTTACCAACCAACTGACTTGGCTATGTGTCACTGACTTAATCTGGATTTTAGGATATTATTTCCTGGCTACCTCAAAAGGATCGGATGAATATTTGATTTATATTCGAAACTTCAAACAATAAAAGGTTTTCCAGCTTTTCAATAATTCAAAGTCATATAAATAAATATCATTCGAATATTTTCTTGCATATCATCACGAAATCAATCCTGCCTGGTGATGTTATTCCAAGCAAATGGACAATATTGCGAACATGAAAAGCAGCAGACAAGAGATTTCATCTGTGTGGCACACATGCCACACAGGGAAGTGTTACAACCACCAGTCATCAAAAGGGGATCCCATACGTGTGGTTGCCAGTCTGCCTCTAATTGATTCACTCATTGAGATTCAACCCCATGTGAATAGCAGACCCAGTAAAACAGAAACTAGTTTGTCATCGGCATGGGCACACTTGGAACCTTTTCAGTGAATGTTTTTATTATTTTCCAAACCGATCAACCCTAATTGTTTGGGAAGCAAATTTTCCATAAAACAAGTATTCAAAAAACAATAGCCTTACTTCATACAAACAAATATGTGAAGAAAACTAATGCTTTTGATGGGTGCTAGAATATACACTTTTGAATTGTAAATTTTTCAGCCTTTTAAGGCTTTAAAAATAATATTTAAAAATTGTCCAATACTTTCTAAGACCCTGAAAGAAAATATAAACCATCTACATGTTTACAGAATTGTTGAACTTTAAGCAAAAGATTAGAATATCTGTTATCTTTATTGGAGATTAACTTAGCTTAAACTTATCAGATTAATATGCAAACATAATAGCTTAGATCAGATCCGAAAAACTGAGAATTATTAACAGAGAAATAATGGCATCATCAAATATCTACTTACAGCTATAATGACATTAGGAACATTGCCTTGTTTAGCAAACACTGCTAGCCGGCTGATTGTTTCTTCATTACCAACAACTTCTTCCAACTTAGTTGGTCTATATTTTTCAACCCTAAATAAAATACAATTAATAATGTGTTACGATGATGATGTTTTACGGTCACTTTTGTGCACATGGTAGGCTAAATGGGCTGCAATAATGTGTTATCAAATATATGTGTATATATGGCACCGGCCCAGAGTACAAAAACCTATACACGCTTATTTCATCTGGACCATTCATAAATCAGTAAGTCATAGACCAGCAGAATATTTCTTCGCCATACTAAGAGCACACTGGTTTTTGGTTTGTGCTTAAGTAATTATGGGGATCAAGTACCATATCTTTTCAGACTACAAGTGACAGTAATTTCATTTTTAATAATCTACGTTTGTAAACATTGTGTCATAGGTATGATATGATTTTTATCAGTCAGAGTGAAACACAACACAAAGAATACAGTGTGTGAAAACAAAATATATAACTTGAATTACCGGAATAGAACAATTAAAGGCTTTAAGAGAACCATACTATACCGGATAACTATGCTAAATCACCAAGTTCCCCAAGGCTCTGTTCTTGGACCACTATTGTTTATTCTGCAGTCTTGCTTCTAGGACCTAGCCAATATGGGGGAGTTCCCCCTTAAGTTTTAAAAATGTGGGGGATTTTAATGTAACATGGGCACTTGACATGAAAACCATTTAGGGGTAAAATGCATACCACCAGGAATATTTTAACTGCAAATTATGACATTTGCATCCTATTTGAGGTATTTATACACATGACTTTACAGTGTAGGCATAATTAAATGTATGTCTATCACTTACTTAATTATATCTGTAACATGAAAAAACAAAACTACAGAAATGCTTCAAAATGTTATTGATGAAACTCTTTTATATATATTCTACAGGCTTCCTTCTCCTTCCACATATTAATAGCTAAATCATAGTCAAAGTCAGCCACAGAACATTTTGATGTTTCAATTGTCATCAACATATTGAGGTGCTTTTCTTTTAATTTATTAAGAAGGCTTGTCTTGGTGGAGTTTTGGGAACTAAACCCATGCTCGCATTCGGCAGTCTGGTATGCAGGGCCAGAAAAAAGATTTCTACATCTCACTAGCCCCTGGGCTATTAAAATCCACTAGCCCAACCAAATTTCCTACTAGCCCAACAAAACATTACTAACTATCAAAACTATAATATTTTTTACTAGTCAGAACAAAACTGTGCTGGAACTGATGGACAATACCAGATCGTAAATTTGTGTAATAAATACAATAATTGTGTTTGTGGTTTTATTGATCTACACTCTTAACACAATACAAATATACAATAATCAACAGTTCATAGTTCTTCCAGTAATAAATTATCAGTGATGTCCACAATCTGGCCAAGAATTGTATTCTTGTGCCCATTCAGGTGGCAACCACCATTACCAGATACCAGCCACTTATCAGCAATAGGCCTAGAAGAAATTCTTTGGGTAGTGTGGGCCATCACATACAATAAGCATCAATTCACATAGATTTTCATGGCCAAGGGACTTTCTCAACAAAGTTTTAATGCTGTTCATAGAGGAGAACTGCTTCTCACACTCAGCAGTGGATGAACAGAAGATCAAAGAAGAAACACAATTATTAAGTTACCAAAAATTGTATATAATTCCTTCAGCAAAGTATCAATACAGTTAATACTTAATATGAAATCCATATTTATATCATATTAACATAAAATGCAAAAATCAGTGATCAACGAAATAAAGAGGAAAGGGACAGAGAAATCCACTCTGAATTCAAACATCTTGAATGAAAAGTGAAATGGATGACTTCATACAAGCACTGTTGCGAGTCTTTCACTTTATTCACCACTTTAGTGAGTCTTTCAATCAAGTCTGCATTTTATCACGGAAGAATTTTGTTAAATCCAGTACGCTGAAATAAATTATATTCACGCACCAGATCTTTGGAGAACAACCGGATCTGATTTCCCAGATATACTGACTAATGCTGCTTTTGTTCATTAGTAATAAAGTTGAATTTATTTTCATTGAGATTGACCAAAACTTGCACAAATTAGTTATTGGTGAGGTATATCAAGTTCCGAAACCATTTCGGAAACCACCAGAAAAATATTTCTAAATCTCACTAGACCCATGGCTAGTAAAATTTAAATCAACTAACCCAACCAAATTTCTTACTAGACCAACAAAACAGCGTGAATGAAGTTTGCCTGAATTTTGGGGGGAAAATTGGTTCTAATTCTTCACATAAAAGTGAATAATTCCCTAATCAGATACCACATTCAAACAAATGAGGTGTAGTTTTAATTACTGATACCAGTACAATAATATTGAATTCATATACTCAAAATGGCCACCAAAATCCAAGATGGCCACCATAAAGTACAAGTTTTGTATGTTTATGAGTTATCCTGGTTGGGGCAGCATTAGTATTTATTGCATGCCCTTAATATCTGCAGTTTTATTAGCCAGATCATTAATGTAGTTATTTTCAGTTTATCCAGATCTGCATGGAGAAATACAGTGATGTAACAGTAAACTGTAAAGTGCCAAATAAGCATCCTTTATTACTAATTAACGTAGTTAAAGTGGTGCAACTTTTCCAGGTGTCTATGGTGGGCATCCAAAAAGAAAACCAGGACTCTTTCTGAAATCTATCAATTACTTATTGGTTAACTAGTAGATTATTGCTATCTGCAAACACTGCGAAATTCAGTCAAAAATAATATCCATTTTAAACATTGGCTAAAATTAATTAAAAATCAATAACTTTTTTTCCATATAAATCAATAGGTTATTATGCTATATTAATGTAATTATTGTATAACCATGTAAACATGCGATTATACTCAAATGATGCTAAATACAAATGACCAATTTTCAAAATCGACCTGTTCCCATACTGAGAAAAAGCAACACCGAGCTGTCCAGAGAAGCCAGGCATCAACTTAAGACATTTGCCACACCAACATCGCTCATCTTTCATGCTATCCATATATCTCCATACCCCACATTTCTCAAAGGATGTAGGCTTGTCTGGATAAAATGTCATATTAGAAGTCTTCAGGACGGAATTCCATCCCCAAACACGCTATCAGTTACACCACGTAGCCGTAACCACTATAATCTAATTACTTGAATTAGTGTCAAATAGTTGACACTGTAAAACCTGTACATGGTCGAGATGACATAACCACACAATACGGAACTGAAAAACAAAACACCATTCATCAACATGGGGATTTTGCATGGTTATTATCAGTGACATCTGCTGTCAGTGGGAGGGGTTACCCTATCTGAATCTAATTTCCACAGCTTATATTGTTTACATTTCAACAATATATATACTCGAAACACAAGTTTGATGATCTAATTTAAAAATTTTCGTATTTTGTATGATAAAATGTTCCTGTTCATTCGATTCTTGGCCAATTTTTTTTAGAACAAAGGTCACAGAGATTCCTCATCGTATCTGGGTCACAATGATGATGACACAGTTTAAATAGAACCAATCCGCAGACACCAATCACGCATATTAACACTGAAAAGCGAGTCCATCGAGCAACCATTGCGCAAATGATGTCCATGTTTTATGATATCTCCTTGCATCAGGTTGTTATGTCAAATACAATATAATAATCAGAGATGTATTTCTTAGCTTTTGATAGGTATCAATTTTCTCTTAAAAACTGAATGAGATATGACTCAAAATGTACGGGTAGGTGGGAAATATTTTTAAATGCTCGTTTAAATGTGTTTGTCAACATTGGAGGTCACATGACCTGAAATGCCTACTGTTATGGAAGGTGGTCATTTTTTCAAAAGCTTCAATTTGTGGCCCATTGGATGAGTCTTGTCATAACTAAGAAGAAAATATATAGTTTAATCGGGCTATCTTTTATAATTATTGAGTAATTGGCTAAAATATGCCCCAAATATGGCCACTTATTTGACAGGTCACAAAAGTCTAAATTCAGAAATGTACCATTGCCAGAGGGGAAGGTTTATAAACATCATAAATCACCAAATAATTGTACCACTGACCTGTTTTCATCATTTGTGTATTGTAAAATTTATGTATACACATAAAAAGAAATAAGTATGTATCAAGTTATCATATTTTTCAGAAATAAGGCTGAAAAATTGGCCCAAACACCAATCTTAGACTCAGGGCAGTCCGAAGTGAGAAATGGTGAAATTTTTAAATAAGTCGTAGAACATCCATTTTTTGTTTCATTAGATAGGTCTTGCAGAGACTAATAAGTATATATAATTTGACATGGTTTTCTTACATTATTTAGGAAATATATACCTCAATAGGGTAGAAAATTACCACTGTAAGGTCCAATGCATATATTTTTAATCCAGACATAATTTTTTTTTAAATTGACATACAATGAAAAAGAAGATCAGGTATTGTGCTGTTATATATTTTATAAAGAAATTAACCACAATACAATATGTTTTATGATTAGAATGCAGTTATATATATACATATTATATGCATGTAAATCATATTAAGGTGACAAATGTGATGAATTATTTTTCAAGTGATACAGACTTATCCAATGGAAAAGACGACGTTGCATTAATGCAATTTTAATGTTGGACATAATCCATGGTCTCATTAAATCATGCATCAATTGTTTTATGTACATCTAACAAATTGAAATGCAACTAATCATGAACACAATGCAACTTTATCCCAAAAAATTGTCTTTCAGTGTTTTATCTTAGGCCAGCAAACTTGAACCAAGCAACTTTTTTTAAACAGATGTTTAATTCTCTAGTACATCTTAAATATTCACAATGTGCACAAAATATAGTCAAATATAATATCTATGTATATTATTATGCATATATCATACATAAAATAGGATGGATGGGCTAAATTAGGCATAGATTTGATCGGATTGTATAACAATCTAAACATGTTGATCTGATTCTGCGGGAATTTACGAGATTTGGCACTCGAGGACCTCTGAGTTTTTCCCATTGCGTAGCATGGGAGTTTCACATTAAAAACAAAAATTATACCATTACATTGAAAACATTCTTAATTATTAATACATGTATTATTGCGGTTTAGATTTAAAAGTGATTGCAGATGAGATTAGTTTCGTATTTTCATAGGGAAACCAGCATATTTAGAAGGAGTGGAATATTGGCAATAACATGGGTAGCTTTGTAAAGTTTGTTTGTTAATAGGTTTAAATATTAAGCCTTATTTAAGGCAACCACAAGCAAAACAAAAATTTAATAGCACTTGTCAAATAATATTCACGACGTAACGACGCCCCTATCAGGGCCTATGTCATGTGAGGCTATGAGTGACTATGTTAGTATGTACACACAAATATTAATTAATTAATTTACATATATTTTCCAGGGCCGATTCGTCTAGGACATCTCGGTCCCTGGCCGAGTTGTCCAAGCACCTTTACTGTAGATATAGATCTACTAGGTCTAGTAGACTCTAGATCTTGACTAGTACTAGTCTAGATCTAGACCACCAGCCCATCATCCCATGCAACTTGGTAAGTTGGTTTCCACAGTTGGCAGAACCAAGGCGCATGGGCGATAATAAGGGTATTCATGTGGTAATCTCTTACCATGGAAGTTCATAACCAGTCTTTGTTGTTTTTATGTCGTCAGATTCTTGAGCTGAGCACTTTGTACTAGAAATCTCCCCTCGTTCATCAGCTGTTAAGTCTACTTCCATAGCTTGTACTTCGGCCATTTTAGAACATTCCCGCGTAATGACGGCCAGCAAAACTATTAAGGAATATGCAAATGAGACATGTCGAAAAAGATTTACCAATCTTCTTTCTGTGTATATTACTCCTTTAAAGGAGCACCACTCCAAGAGTGTACAATCTTTTTAAAATCCATTAATTTCACATAACATGAGTGAGTGAGTGAGTGAGTGGTTGAGTGAGTGAGTGAGTGATAGAGTGTGGTGGTGAGTGAGTGAGTGAGTGAGTGAGTGAGTGAGTGAGTGAGTGAGTGAGTGAGTGAGTGAGTGAGTGAGTGAGTGAGTGAGTGAGTGAGTGAGTGAGTGAGTGAGTGAGTGAGTGAGTGATGGCTATCATAATTATAATTAAACATGTGGAGTTTTAAGTAATATATTTTGAACAAATTAATCAACTTGTGTGTGTATGTGCGTGTGTGTGTATCTATAGAATCTATATGTATGTGTATTTTGGTTTCGTGCGTGCGTGCGTGCGTGTGGTGTGTGTTACGTATATAGTTAACAACGTTAGTAATTGTGAACATATACCTTAATTATCATTGCACATAAAATATGTTTTAATACAATTAATTTTGTAGTGTAAACTATTACATATCGATAAAAATAACAATTAATCCGCCTGTTAATTTGCTGAAGCTGTTTTAGTAAAAAATACACGTTCAGACGCGTACAACTATAGTTAAATATACTGCATCAATATAGCGAAAGTGAAATTCTGCAGAACTAAAATCAAATCTTTGAAACAGGAAAATATTAGTTCAATATCTGCCTTTGTTACTTCCGCGTTAATTATTTCGAGGCAAATTATAGTATGTTAGTTGTTACACGTATATTTTATTAATTTTATCATTTATACGCGCGCGCACACACACACACACACACGCATATATATATAATATATATATATATATATATATATAATTTACTTCTTAATTACATTTAAGAGTATTTATAAACGCCACAAAAAGCTGTGCATGCAGGCCTATATATAACTCACACCCATATTTGGGGCGATGACTGTGTACGCGGGTCAAATAAGAGTTCATGAAATGTTATCTTGCGATCGCTTCGATGTGTGGTCTCTATATAACTCATTTCATGTATTGGTCGCTCATTAAACTAGGAAGTTAATAATTCCTCCAAATTCTCTAGATATCTTAATATTTTATATCGGTCGGTGATATTACAACTTTTATTTATCGAGCTTCCACTGTATATAAATTACAACATGCTGTCATACGGAGAACATTAGTGAGCTCCGGTGGCCTAGCGGTTAAGCACCCGGCACTTGGTGCCAACTGTCGCAGGTTCGAACCCCGCAAGAGGTCGAAACTTTTCCAGGGATTAATTTCTCGGCTCACTACATCGTGGGTGGCTGACCACGTTAAATGGCGCTGCCGTCTCCACCGAATTATTTAAAATAAAGGGGGATGTTAAAAACCCCATGAGGACGTAAAACATTGGCAGTGACCACCCTCAGGGTATTTCGGCTCCATCTTTCCGTACTGCTCCCCTGTGAGTGGTGATGGAGGAGGTTTCTCAACCACTCCAACATAGAGGCTGTGCTGATTAAGCGACAGCCTGGGGATTATCCCCGAACAACAAAACAAAACCAAAACCAACCACTCATTAAACTAGGAAGTTAATAATTCCTCCAAATTCTCTAGATATCTTAATATTTTATATCGGTCGGTGATATTACAACTTTTATTTATCGAGCTTCCACTGTATATAAATTACAACATGCTGTCATACGGAGAACATATGTTGTACAAACTGAGTGTTGATGAGTATCTCGATCTAGATCTACGTATCAATTATCATGCTACCCTTTCCATTTTCACAGAGCAAACCTTTAATTTAAAGGAGTACTTTGCTCAGGTTTGGCTATGGCCAATGTATGCTGCCTGTTTTAAAGTGTACACAATCTTCATATGGAGTCTAGACATATGCTTCTTTATACAATTACCAACAACATACGCTTTATTGGAGCTTCAGAAAATGTCTTGTATTCGGTATATAGTCATTATTGATTATAGACCTAGATAATAGGAGATACGCACCTCGTGTAGGCTTTATATTTAGTTTCGAATATATACGTTATCGTTAATATTATGGTGTTTAGTATCAACTTAGTTCTGACGATCTCGTCTCTCTCAAGGATTTCAGGAGAGTTTTTATAATAGAATCTACCTTGATACAGGATATGTAGATTCTAGTATATAGTCATCGCTCTTACGCATTTCCCGTGAATTAAAAGTAATCGGTGTGATATACAGATAAAGACCAGGTAGTTATTGTTCGACCAGGCGAGGATAATATTCTAGATCTACTATCTAGACCACAACATTAAAACCCTATTCTTTATTTTTTACACTTAATAGTTTTAGATTGTGACATAATATATCACTGATTAATTGTTTTATGTTTACTTTGAAACAATTTACAACAATAAAACAATACACTATCAAAAACCAATTAGCGATTGAAAGCAGGGATGTCAAAATTCGAATTTGACAATAGGAGTAGACTAGCCACTAGCGGTGACTAGGCCATTTAAAAAAATCTGTAAGCAACATTTGCGCCTTTCAGTTTGTGTTAGATTTTCATGGTGTTTGATCTTCATTAGCTTTCTGTGTGGTATCCTTTTGAACAATTAATGTATGTAGAAATAAAATGTACCTTTAGAAATAACAAGGGAAACAAGTGTTTGATCCGCCCCTCCATTTGTCGATTCGCTCTTTGCAGACTATAATTTCTGTGTCACTATCCTAAATGGGTCATCAGATAAAGATCATAAACTGATAGTACGATCATTTTCTCCGGGTACAGCCTTCTGAATCATGTGACGATTATGTGATGTTTTATAGCCTAATTTACATCAGACCCAAAACCCAGTATTATGGTAGACTTTTCTCTGACTTGTTGATAGTTAGCTACACATATTTAGTTTTTTCTTTGTACAAATGAAATAGTAATATTATGATATGCTGTAAATATGGGTCTTCATTTATTGCAAATAAATTAATCAAATTGTGGATGAGCTCAAATGAAGATTTATCAGTTTTATGAAATGATGAAGGGGCGCCTCCGTGATCTAGTTGGTAGTGCGTTGAACCACAGATCACTACCACCTGTATTTGAATCTCGGTGTGGGCATATCTGAAGGGTGTTTCAACTTTGACTTCACTTCATAACCTTCGGAAGTCGCTTGGCCTATTTAGCCTACCATGTGCACAAATGTGGCTGTAAACATCAATAATCGTCATCATCATTGATGTACCATGTTAAATATTATAAATGATGTTATAGATATATAATCAAATTTTACGTCTTTTGTAAATCCATGAATTTATAAAGTATTATATATATATATATATATATATATATATATGCTGATATATGAATCATGAAAAGAAACAAAAAGTGAATACTGAAAGATTAAGAATAATAAGAAACAGCCAATTTTAGTTGAAAACGATGTCCACATAGCAAACAAAATTGGTCGATTATCCCCGCCACATGTGGTCAATCCACCCACACTGTGGTCAAACCTCCCCTCCCGCCACTGCTTATGTAAATAACGTTTACGACATTGAATTAGGTCACAAATCACGTGATCATTGCCTTATTAGGAACATTAAACATTAAGGGCGCGACAGGAAAGTACTTCTTGCCAATTGCTGTATCGCATATACTAAAATCAAACCATTGAAGTGTAAGGTGGTCGAACCTCCCCACCTCTCCCCATAGTCATTATTTATGATTCTAGACTAGAACATTTGATTAAACACTTCCAGCTCACATTCGTGAATCCAAAACGCTGAACATTTGAGAAGTTGCTGAAAATATTTTGTTCTCGAGCCATTTTGGTTGGTGTTTATTTTTTTTCTTGGTCCGTTATAGATCTATATATCCCAATTTAGCTTTACAGAGTAGACATTATCATTGGTATTTTTGGACACTGCCAGAATTTGGACACTTTGTTCCAAATTCGTTTGAGGCACACACGAATCAATGACACATTCACATAAAGATTAAAGTAATGATGTTCAACACACAGGATCTTTGTCTTGCTGTGAAAAGTAAAAAAACATTGTGTAACACACCTTTAACTTTTATGGTATAAAACAATTTCAATTACTCGATTTCTAGTTCTTAATCTTACGCAGTAGTAGTAAGAAGCAAGGCTTCATTTGAACATTCTTGCAGTCTGTTATTACTTCTATTTTGAGTGCACGAAAGTGGCCGTAAAACATCAATCATCATCATCAACAAACCCCCTTTAAGCAATGGCCTGGGGTATCAATTCCCCTCAGCGCTATCGTGATGATGATTGATGTTTTACGGCCACCTTTGTGCACAAGGTAGGCTGAGCGACTTCCAAAGGTAATGAGATGAAGTGAAAGACGAAACAACCTTCAGATATGCCCACACCGGGATTCGAACACGGGTGGTAGTGATTTGTGGTCCAGCACGCTACCGCTAGACCACAGAGGCGCCCTCTTCAGCGCTATCGGGAGCCAGAGCATGTGCATTGAATGCTCAGACTTTTAGCAACACCAAACAGGTTTCTGATGCTCGGCTACACAACCACTTTGTTTATTTAAATAGTATATGACATTCATTAATAGTTCCTCTGGTTGTTTTCTTGAATTTGCAATTTATTATTAAAAAAATACTGAAGTGTCCAAATTCTGCCTAGTTACTAATGCTTCACTTTCAGAAAATTTATGGCGTAAAAAATATATATAATCAAGAACAAAATGGATTCTACTTTTCTAATACGTAAACATTAAATTTTGTGGTTAATTACTCTACATATATTGTTACAAAATAATCGTATTATATTTGTAATATTTTAAAATATATGTTTTTCATATGTTTATGTACAGAGCTTTTGAACAGGCTTTAAGTATGAAAAGATTGCTTTATAAGTTTGGTGTAATAATAATAATAAAATTAACTTCCAGCATACCTTACTAAGTCCTTAGACCTTACTGTTTAGATGTACGGAACTATTATCAAATAGATTCTAGACTCTAGTTGGTGATAATAGAGGTTACTGTATTTATCATAGGTTAAAACTGTACTACTAGTTCAATGTGTATCTCTGGATCACTTTCACATTACGATTCTGACAAGTTTATAACCATATATTTGTTCACTACTTATAACCCATTCTGACATCAGACTTCTGACAGCTCTGTAGCCATCTAATGATGTATCTAACTACACTTAACTAGGTATCCCAGCAGAGTGCTAGCACAGTGCATCCAGATGCTAAACTTGTTGTTTTTTTTCATTTATTTGTCCAAAATGTTTTCATATTTCTATCTGCCCAAACAAATTTTATGTTTTTGAAATCATGAGTCTTTATTCTTTCATTATATATGCATTTTTATTGAATTGAGATGTAGTCATTAAATGCCATACCAGTAAACATTGTGCCTATCAAAGAGCACCGGTCATATCAGAAGCATAACACACCACAGACAAACAGAAGTTTTTGTCGCTGAATATTTACTCCCTATAATTGTCTTCATATGCATTAAATTTCCCACAACTTTTTAATGGTATATTTCACTATTATGTCTGAGAATAAATAGTTCAACAAAAAATGAAATGTATAGACAAGAAAAAATTAATTATGGAAACAAAACAGAAAAAGGATATATATCCTCTTAAAGAAAAATATACCCTTTATAAAGTTACACAAACAGTAATTTGATATATATTATGATCAGTTGTCAAAGTGATTATATTCATGCAAACCGTGCCATTTTCAGTTCTACTCAGATATACGGAGCTTCCAATTTATTGACAGTGATGGATATTGATTTAAACGAATAGGACTCAGATCGGAGCATTCTTACTGGTATATATTTTTCGATCAGATCACTTAGATACATTGGTGCTGTTCCACTCAGTACTTTGAATGTATGAAACAAGATCTTGTACAGTGATCTGAAATGTACGGGAAGCCAGTGCAGCTGGATCAAAACTGGTGTTGTATGTTCCCTTTTTCGAGTACGTGTCACCAGACATGCAGCACAGTTCTACACTTGCTGTAGGCAGTTTGTCCAAGATAGGGGCTTATTATATGACAATGCATTGCCATAGTCCAATCGGGAAATAATTAGAGCTTGGACTAAAGTCCTGCATGTCTCATCATTTATATACTTAGGAATAAGTCCTATATTTATTATTTGATAATAACAGGATTTACATATATAATTCACCTGCTTCTCCATCCCTAGGGTATTATCTAATATAAGTCCTAGATTTCTTACAGACATGGCAGAATTTATATAACTGGATCCTACATTAATGCAAAGATTCTCAGTTTTATTTACACGTTGCTTGGGTGAGAAAACAATGAATTCTGTCTTGTCCTTATTCAATTTCAGCATGTTGCTGTTCATCCAAGTACTTATGTTTGCAATATAAGCTTCAATTGAAGATTAAATATCATCCCATTTATCACATGGCTTTAAAGTCATGTGCACTTGTGCATCATTGGCATAACAATGATATTTAATATTATGCCGTTTAATAATTTCACCAACTGGTTTGGTATACATACCGTAATTCTTTGGTCCTAAAATGGACCCCTGTGGTACACCAAAAAGAAGGCCTGTATCTGGGGATGTTTTATCCGCCACTGAAACACATTGAGTTCTGTCGGTGAGGTATGACTTTACCGAAGTTAAAGCTGTTGCCTTGATTCCAAATGAGAATTCCAAGAGCTTGGCATGATTGGCTGCGAAACAGGAACAGAGTGCAGTGGTTGCCAACTTACCACTTCAAGGAACATATGTTCGTTATTTCACCACCTATGGTACAATCAGTTGGATATGACACGAAGAGTGTCAGGCTCACAGAAGTTGCCAGTCCAACCATATTTGACAAACTGGGTAATGGTAAACCCAAACGAATCAGCGGTTTGATGGAGATACTGAATAGAAAACGGGTATGTATGACCGATAATTGGGTAATCTTAGGAGCAAGCTATTGGACATTCACAAGAATAAAGTAAAATTTCACATATTCGCCCAAAAATTTAAATTTACTTATGTCTACTCAAAGCTTCTTGTGGCTGTGTATTGTAGACATTACTACGCTGTTAAACTAGTCTAGTAGGTGTTCCACAGAGGGCGGCACATTCCTGTATAGGCCACATAGTCATGCATCCACTGGGCTCCTGTGTACCGACAAATATCACTTTATTTTAAATGATGTTTTGTGATAGGAAGAGGGAAATATTTGCCTTCAGGCAGAGTGTGTTGACTTATTAATTAAGCTTATTAACACAAACAAATACACACCAATCCAACTCTTGTTCGGAGTCAGTGGCACAGGTGGCTGCTCTAGATGCACGTATGCACTTGCTGCAGCTAATCCCTTTTTCGTGAGTGGTTCAAAGTTGTAGGGTAATATCCCTGAGAATGTCAAAACATTCATCGGAATATGATATTTTGTCTGTCAACTGGTCAAGACACTTATAAACAAAGCTGTGACACTACGTGATGTTTGGCAGGAAACACAAGCAATGGCTCGTGAAAGTTGGGAAATTAAGGATTTAGGCAACATTTTAATGGAAATGTGATAGCCGGTGGTTAGAATTGTTTTCAGTATGGTAGTGCATCTGATAGGGAATAAAATAATTGTTTGTTACGTTATATTTATTTCAAAATGTGAAATTTCTTTTTCCATCACCTTAAAGCTGATACAAATGGTGCGCAAACCTAAATCAACAATATTCAATACCTCTATGTTTCAGTTAACTCCCAATTCAGCAACACAGTATGATAACGAAATTGAGAGATTTGTCAGACCATGTTCAGGATGTAGGCTATACAAGGACATTGATAAAAAGATAATTCATTCTATTTCATTACCTTCTATCATCCACAAATTAAATCACTTGGATCACCTCCCATGAAGGGTTCATTTAGTGTGATTTACTATATTTCAATCTGAGATAGCTATTAATTGCAAAATTTTATCAGTGAGTAGTAGTGGATTACTATTAGTCGGTACAGCTACTCAATGTAATACTAGTGGTTATTTCTCAGTCTTGTACCAAGTTGTAGGTTGCTTTGTTGTATGTTCTCTCAGACGTAGTCTATTTCTCATCAGTCTTTAAGCAACATTCGTCAGCAATCTATAGATGTTTATATTCATCTTATTATTGATTGTATAACATGAGAACTTGTAGTATGTATAAAATTTAGTTGTCAGTTTAGTGTTATGTAAAAGGAATCACATCAGATCATATCAATAAATAGTCAGGTCGGATGTCTGGATGTGTTCATACTAAACACTTATTATAAAGTAGAGAAATACACAGCTTTGGATCAGCAGTTGGTTGGCTTGATGTAATGTCAATTAATATTTCTGTTCAAAATGTACTGACAATAAGAAAAATATTGTAGGTACCAGACATGGGGTCAATTTCATTTTGCCAATTCCAGTTTTGGTCAATTCCAATTCAACATCAATTCCACAAAACAATTATGCAAATCCAATTCAATTCCAAATTTATCAATTTCAATTCCTTTTTCTGACTCTTTTTGCCAAATACTTTTTACCATGAGTAGGTACTACGAGTACCTACTTGGAATACCTACTCCGAGTAGTTTATATTCCAAGTAGGATTGTCATGGAAGAAATATTTGTGAATTCAAAAATGAATTGGTGGATTAAATTTTTTTGCCCATTCCTAACATTGAACCCCCGGGGGTAAATTCCTAAATAGCAATATCTCTATATAGATTACAGGTATGTTATGTGATGGTATCACAGTGTTGTGGTGGAGCCCACGGTATCCAGACCATTTTTAAACAAATAGTTTTGCTTAGTTCCGCCCAGCAGGGGTCAGATCCTGTATTTACTTTCACAACCCTGCTGGATACTAAACCACTCACATATGGTAAGTTTACGAAAGATCTCCAATGGTTATTAAACCAGTTAGATCTGGGGACAGACTATAGTAGTCAAAGTTTTAGGAGAAGAGGGCAAGTTTTTGCACCAGATTGGCATTCCTGGTGAGATGATAAAATTAATTAATTCCTAAATAGCAATATCTCTATATAGATTACAGGTATGTTATGTGGTGGTGTTACAGTGTTGGGGGCAGAGCCCACATTATCCAGACCTTT
This sequence comes from Paralvinella palmiformis, assembly GCA_025642065.1. Classification (NCBI taxonomy): domain Eukaryota; kingdom Metazoa; phylum Annelida; class Polychaeta; order Terebellida; family Alvinellidae; genus Paralvinella; species Paralvinella palmiformis. The sequence continues at coordinate 383,861 of JAODUP010001002.1, read as the reverse complement.
TAATTGGTTAAATGCTTACTTGGGGTGCCACAGTGGATGTGCTTATATATATATAAAAGGAACCAACTTTCTATACTGCTTCCCTGTGAGTGGTGGAGGACAAGGTTTCTCAACCACTCCAACATAGAGGCTGTGCTGAATAAGCGACAGCCTGTAGATTCTCCCTGAACAACAAAACAAACAAGGAACCAAAGTTCTGGATCATTTTGGGTCCAGTATATTGGTAACACCACATGTTAGTGTTAACATTGTAAAATAAAAAATTAATTTGTGGATTTAATTTTTTTATAGGAAACTTCAATTCCAATTAAATAAATTCCAATTCAGAATTTCTCAATTCCATTTTTTTAAATAATCAATTCCGGAATTGAATTGATCCCATGTCTGGTATGTACTATTTATATACAGCTCCGAGTTTTATTCCACTGACTTATCATTAAGACTCTGTCTAAACTTCTCCTAGAACTGTAGAAGTACAGTGTTACAGATCAGTAGGTATGAGTCTAGTTCACTTTAGGCCACCACTGGTTGATTTTGATGTGTGGCTTTTGCTGTGCTGTATGGGTCAGTTACAGTAAAACAATTTAGATTTGTGCAAGTCTCTAATGCTCAGTTATACTGAGTAAATGTTTTGCCCAGTTAAATATTTGTCCCTTAATGTATGTGTGCCACTGGATAACCATGATGTTTGTATTTTCTCTACTGAATCACATTTGAGCCATTAACCAATTTCTTAACGAAGCAACTCACACAAATTACATTTGGAGCTGTACTCATCCAGTACCTAAGGCAGATAAAACTTGAGGAGTTAGTATCCATAACATGAGACCAACCTAATACAGTAATAGGCCGGTATTTATTTGGCCCAAGTATAGTTATAAATCCTTCATTTATTATTAGCATTTTAATATAAACTGGCTATATTTTTACATGTTATCTAAGGTACAAAGTTGTACATAAAATGAATGAAACACTATTATCTATTTATGAATCGGGCAACAGTAAATATTGAGATTGGATTGTTTATATCTTATAAAACTAAAAGCTGTACAGTTATTGAACAGTAAGCTCTGGAATGATCCAGCAGTACTGTAACCTCAACCAACCAAGAGTGAACAGGACAGACAATGATAGTGTAGATGAGGATTCAGATGACATGATGTTTGATGATAATAAAGGTTGATAATCTTCCTGAGGTTGAGTGAGTGAATCCTTTGTTTAGCCTTGACATTTGTCACATCTGAGATACACGAATATGCAGCTGAAGGGAAACAGGCTATATAAACACAGTAATTTTGGGGTTCAAACTCTGTCTTTGGGTATGCAGAATAGTGCACTACCAACTGCAATATTGGGACACCAATATGCTTAATTAGCACAGGGTTATTGAATAAACGTGTAAAAATTAAAAAAATTATGATCATACAACAAATGAAATTTGGTGTGAAAATATTTGTGCTATCATTACGTTTTTCAATGGGAAGTATACAAGTTTGACTCTTGGCATGGGTATATCTGAAGAGTGTTTCATCTTTCAGTTCGCTTCATTACTTTTGCTGGTCGCTTGGCCCATTTAGCCTATTATGTGCACAAAAGTGGCCTTAAATCATCAATCATCACTGGCAACAAGCAGGATAATAATTGTGGGGCACTATTTTCTATGTAGCATTTTCATTGGCTCAACATCAGACTGCTCTCCACCAATGAAAATGACTCCTTTTTATATGCAAGTCTTGCTGGCCATTGATTTCCTAAAAACATATCCTGGTGCTAACATGAAATTGAGCTGATAGAATGATTAGTAACATGGCATGAAAAATAAACAAGAATTACACAATATCATGACCATTACAGTCATGGCTAGACTATGTTATAATTGTGGTTTCCTTCTGACCAGCCCTAACCTCACCCCCACCAACAACACCTCTATGGTCTTCCTACAAACCATTCAATAAATTACAATACGTATACAACCCATTCAATAAATCACAATGCATATACTACCCATTCAGTAAATCACAATATGCATACAAGTGTACAACCTACATTTGTACATGTATATCCAGGCACCAGAAAAATCCACCATGTGTCTTATGTCAATGCAGAAAAAAACACAGAATTACTCCACACAAATGCTAGTATTGGAAACAAAGTAATATTTGTACACACATGTTGACCACACTGTTATTTTCGGATCAGAATGAGTAACAGCACCTAATCATTTTCACCACCATTAAGATTTTGGTTGTACCATATTTAACGATGCATCAAGATCCTAAATCCTTTCATTTATGTCTACTACCAATAATATACCATATTTGTTTGATTATATACTTGATTTAATACATTTCCCTATCTGAAGTATATTTTTGGCATCTGTAGACTTGAACAAAACTAACCCAAAATTTATGCTCAAAGTCTCCCAGATTTTATATTTCAGCAACAAATTTCAAACCAAATTGTTGAGTATGCCTACAGACCCCTTAAAATCTGCTTGCTCCACAGTCCCTCACTGCACTTTGGTCCACCGATTGGCTTCTAAATACAACACACTTCCACCACAATATTTGACTTGGTAGCCAAATGGCTACCTGCCGTATTTTTTAAAAGAACAGGTCGGTATAAAGTGTTCACATGTGTACAACTGATTAATGATATTTAATACATTCATTTTTACAGCATGCATTCATCTTTTCGGACAAATATGATGCCACTGAATGAAGAAGCTGCTCTTGGTATTTTGAACCATCTCAATAAAGACGAACTCCAGAAGCTGTTAGATGATGATAACAAGTTAGAAGAATTAATATATGATGAACATCAGGTACACACACATGTATTTCTATGATTCTGCAGTATTTGGGAGTTTTTATCAGTTTAGATAGGATTTCTTTTTTTGGTGAAGACCTGCTGTGGGTTTAGATACTAAATGTTTTGTGTGCATCTGTCATTAAGTTCTAATTGCTTATTCCCCTCTTCATTGTGAAGGTTTTAGTGTTTTATGTGGATGACATGTAAAATAAATTAATGCAATTATTTATGTATAATTTGTCAAGCGAACATAACATTTCATACAAAAAAAAACAAATTGGTGTTTTTAAAGATTGGCAGAGTATTCATTTCATAGAAGAAAAATTGATGCTTATAAAAATTGACAGAGCATTCAGCAAGGAACCTAAGAGAATGTTTTTTTACAAAGGTAATGACAGGTTTGAACTAATTTCTTTAACTAAATAAACAGAACTTTGTGGTAAAATGACAATAATATCATCTTGTGTACAGCTGAATTTTACTTTACATGTTATAAGGAAATTATGCCATTGGTTAGATGTAAACAAACATGATTATGTTTGGTTTTGACGCATAGGCATCTTAACGATTAATCAAGTCATCACTAATCTTTTGTAATTAATTTGAGTAAGGTATATTATATCGTTGAACATATTACACTTTCATTGGCTCTCTATGTAATATGATATGTTAATATTAAATAAGTATGGCGGTATACTCTATTAAAACTCTACGGTTTCATAGTTTGCTGTTACTGAAACAAACTTCGACAAAAATCTTTATGTCAAATATATTAGTGAATCTATTAAATTTACAACACGTGTGTCAGACAGCTTAATAATATATTAGTCAGCAGAAACTTAGCCTTGCACCGAAAGATATAGGTAATTCATTCTTAAGTAATAGAAACACTAATAGACCGATCTCACTATGCATGTGCATTTGGATCCGGGCAAATTGTTAGGTCAGAAAAAAGTTGCCAGTCGGCTGGTAACATGAAAGTCAATGGGACTGTTTAAACAAGATGGATTTCAATACTCAGGCATGATCAATCTAGAAAAAATACACATATTTGGATATGTGAATCTATTCTAAATATAGATAGCATGTTTTGATATACATGTATATGTGAAGAGTACTCTAAAATACAATCTCATTGAAGGTGTTGTTAAAACAACAAATCAGACCCGACCATCTTTTTGGTCAACAACAACTATTTTTTGGTGAATTAAGCCATGGATCCATCATTATATTTTTTCACACTTGTCAAAAGAATGGTGTATTTTATTCTGAAATTTGTGTACGGTTAAAATATAAACAATCCTGCTGAAGAAACAACACAGTCAGCGTGGCAGCTGTGTAAATACTATGAATGTTCAGTATCACATGATCACTACTGCTGCCCACATTGAGTCACTGGGCGAAATGAGACGGGAGCACAGCTTAACAAGCTCTGCCTTTATACAGCTATATGTAAATGAGCTGGTTGATACATTAAACATGTTTAATATTGAATGTAAACATGGGGGAAGTATAACACTTATCTTACCTTTGTGAGACAACAAAGTAAACACAGTTAGGTCTAGGAAATATCTAAGATTGAATGGAGCAAAATGTCCATTTGTTTTCGTTGCCGAGAAACGTGCGATGGTCATTTCCCTTGCAATCCAAGATTCCACATAAGCAGTCATAGTTTTCTAACCTGACATCGAGCTTCAGTCAATTTCTGCTTGGTGTCAAAGTCGTAGCGGGATCGGTCTATTATGTTTTGTATTTCTAAACATTGGTTTTTGTAACCTACCAAGGCAGATTATAAACATCATCTTGTCAGACCACTAGTAGTACATTTTGTTGGTGATTCTGTAACATTCAGCTTCATTGGTAATCAGTTTGGTTACATTACACTTGTATTATGGTAAACCAGTGTTTCTATATGTACTATTCATAAGTTTTTCCTCTTACCATTACAAGGAATCAGGATATTATCTAAAAAATCAGCAGCGGTATGCACTATGGACTGTATTAAATCAATTACTGTTCGCCAGATCTTATGCACAAATCATGACCAAAACACAAACATAAGTATATATTAATTACCATAAGTGTGCACTATCAATATACAACTAAGTGTAATTAAGAGGGATATTTCATCAAACCTTTATCTTTATAATATTCTTTAACATTGTCTTTTTTAAGGTGAAGCAACTGGACATTACAAAGGAGAATGTTATGACTAGCAACAAGAGTATAGCTGAATATAATTTGTCACAGGAGCCCAAACTAGCATCAGCTAAACAAGAGCTTGCCCATACGTACGAGACATTTGTAAAGATAGAGAAGAAATATGAGGAATTAAAACAGAAATATGGTTAGTGAATTCAAAATGAATAAATCTGTATAAAGCTGTTATTGTTCAATAGGAATTATTCTTGCAGTAATATTATTAATTTAATCAAACCTTGTTTATCTGGTACTTGTTTTTTACATGATACTACTTTAGTTGTGATTTTATTTTGAACCCCCCCCCCCTATAATATTAATGTCTTTCAGTCAACAATTTCAAAGTGCACATTAGCACACTTGAATGGCATGATATTCACTGTGCTATGTACAGGATAATATTGGGAAAGTTTGAGTGAAAGCTAATGTGTGAATTAAAATAAAATCTTGTATAGAATAAACACTATGAACTGAAAACTTGATGTACATTTCAAGAGAAGACAAAGAGGAATTACTGCAAAAATCAACTTTGGAAATTTTGGATATCTGGAAAAAAATCACTAGTTACATGTAAAGAGGCTTTGTGAACTAGTATCCACTTTGAAACAAACGCCAACTAATCAAATTAATAGCCTAAGCAAATCAGTCAAGAGTGGCAAGAAATCACAGACTAATTTCTCTAAACTTCTGGTTAGTATCACCCCACAAGCCTCGACATCGGGAATGAAAACACCCACACAAACAAAAGGATCAAGGATAGAGCTGTCAAATCCTTCTCACAAGGACCATATTAACAAAAAGATAATGATGGGCTTTGAAACATTGTCAATGATACTCTTATGACTTTTGATAGATTGAGCATTGAAATTATGTCAGATTATTCAAAATTAACCTAAAGATAATTACAGTATTCATTTCAAGATGTTTTCAAATGGAGCAGTTGCAGCTATGATGGCTGTCACCTCTTACATAGAATTATCATTATTATCTTTTGGTTCTAAGCCATTTATTTCATTTCTGAATACAGTATCCATTATGGAAATTATTGTTTAATATCAGATCATTTTGTTTTAAATTTAATTTAGGTATAGCTTATAAGACTATAGCTTCAAAACACAACAATTTATTTTATGGCCATGTTCCCCTCTTACAAGGGGGTTGGCATGTGGGTTTCTACACCAGTCTTCTCCATTTTACCCAATCTTGTACATTTATCTTATACAGCTCACGCTCTCATATCCTTCTCCACCACCAGATTCCATGTTATTCTTGGTATTCTTCTACCTCTCACACCATCCACTTCATATAACGGGGGCATATAGTTGGTAGCGCGTTAGACCACAGATCACTACCACCTGAGTTTGGATCTCTGCATGGGCATATCTAAAGGGTGTTTCATCTATCACTTCGCTTCATTACCTATGGAAGTCACTCGGCCCATTTAGCCTACCATGAGCACAAAAGTGGCTGTAAAACATCAATCGTCACCTCGTACAACAAGATCCATTCATCCAATCATTGTCATCATCATCATCATCATCATCATTATGTATAACATTGTCCTCTTCTATCTTGTCGCTTATAGATGTAAGGTCATCCCAGTACAACTTGGAGACAATCTGTGCTCTTCTCCAAACAGAAGCTGCAAAGTCAGATGAAGAGTCTGAGGTATTTAAATAAAATTGACATGTTGTAGTAATAATTAGTAACAATGATGCCACTAAAATGATGAATTATTTCAATTATATTTCATTTTGAAAAAAGTTCACCTAGTCCTTACAGTTTTGTGTGTAATGTTTTATGTTCACCTGCAGTAATATTGTTCTTGTGTACTTTATCCTTAAGTTAATCCACTTATTAATTTCCTGCTATTTTTCTAGGTAATTGCTGAGAAATTCCTTGAAGGTAGCACAGGGGTGGATGTATTCATTGAGCAATTCATATCAAAGAGAACTGAAGCTCATCAGCGTAAAGTAAAGTCTGAAAAGTTGGTGGAGTTGATACAATCTGGATCACTGATTAAGGGAGGCAATATAACAGTTCCATCTTCTGTTAATAATCAGTCAGGTGCTGTTCCATATCAGGCACCATACCCAACTTCATGGAAACTACCTTATACAGCAGGAATGGCGAACATGCCTACTGCAGGAAGCTATCTACCACGATAAGATCTACAATCATGGATTGTCATGTCTGAAATTGAATGATGTCAGTGGATTATTTGTAAGTCTCACTTGCACATAATTATTGATATGTGCATACAAGTACTGTATCTAGGATATAAGTGTACATTTTGAAGTATCTGCAGGTGTGCACACACACAGTCTATAGATAGTTTGTGATGTTAACTAAATTATTTTTATCACTAAATCATTTAACGAAATACTGTTTCTTTGTTATAAAGAAGGCAGTCAGGAACCTTTCAATATGTTGCTGATTTTGTAAATTAATGCATGATTCAGTAGACATTTATTTAAAAATGCTAGTTATAGACAAGTCATTTTTGGTTGCTTTTTCATTTTGACATTTACCTAAGCTGTTATCACAGAATAATACTTGAAAAAGGTAAAACTTGTATGGTAGTTTATTTGTATTTTCTATAAATGTTTTAAAGCATTATATGTAATAATAACTCTTCCATTTTTATTTAAATGGAGTTAAATGTTAATGTATTAGTTTTTTAAATTGATCTGTGGCTCAGCTATGTTATTGTTCAATTTCTGTATTATGAAGAATATGTTCACTGGACATTTTAATTAATTGATCTGTACAAGAATATTTTGGCACTTATGGAAGTATTTATTTAAGTTTTTGAAAATTTATTTATGATAAATTTGGATATACGGATTTGTTAAACGGATAATCTTTATTGTTTGAGAAATGGCTTTGAATTTGTTAGCCAATACTGTATATTATTTGCATGTTATGTGTGCGTGCACACACACAGACACACACACTATTTATATATATTATATATGTGTGTGTGTTAGTGTGTGTGTGTGCGCGCGTGTGTGTAAATAGAATGCAGATGGTCAGAAAAGAAATTTGGAATTTTTATGAAGTTTATGTCTAAATAATGTAGAATAAAGGAATGAAACAATGAATGAAATCTGTTTAGTAATATATTTTCTGTTCATGAATTTGTTCATTTATATTTGCAAAGCCTACACTTATTTAAAAGTGATTAATGTTTTACTCTTTAAAATTAAAGATCAGTTGTAGTGTAATTAGACTATACAAAATTTATTTGGTGTTTAGTGTCGGCCTATGTGGGGAAAAAACTACTGCTTAAATAAATAAACAAAAAAGAAAGTAATTTCATCAAATGTCAAGCTTTCAATTAACAATCAAATTACATTATTTTATGTTAGAATGTATGTTTTTGATGGACTTGTTATACGATTAAGGTACAGATCAATTGACAATTATAGCCCTGTAGAGGCAGACTGGGTGGTTAAGATTGATTGAATGTCAAATATTTTCGTGTGGACCGAAGGAGAGGATTGATTTTGAGCTGCTGCTGTACAAGATCATTCTGTACTATCTCTAACGAAAACCTAAAATTTTGACCTATCATCCATGTCAAGACTGGAGGTAGGCACTTTCATAAACGTCATGACTGTACGTAAAAAAAGCAATGGAAAAGGTTTGGAAAAGGCTCAAAGAGGGGAACTCTCTTTCTCGGATTTTTTCCTAACATTGTAGTTTCTTTGATGTAATCAGTTAAATCACATGCCGCTATTTTGGTAAATAAACAACTTATTTCCTGATTACTTATCGGTCGAAATAGGGCATATTTTGTCGATTTGATGTTGAAATTTGAGCTCGGCATATATTCGGATGCTCTTTACTCCCACAAAAATGTCAGGTTAATTTCCTTCCAAAGAACAACCTTTTAATAATTTCCAGTTATGCGCAGTAATTCATTTGGAGACCGTAAAATGTAGCGTTGATATTTTTAGTAGTAACTTCCTTCTCGGTTTGTGAGGAGATTAAGAAGCTTTTTACATGAAGACAAAAACAAACTTATTCACGTTAACTATTAAAATAGTCTCGCATGTTTTATCATTATGTAGGTTTCAATTACGGCAATATTAATAATAGATCTAGCAATTGGTGACATAAATTCATGATGTTTATTAAAATGTGCATAACTTTCTTTACGTATTGACATAATTCAAACTGTATATGGTTATAGAAACCGAGCTCTTTATGTTTGTAAAGTCAAGTTAATATTTCATGAAAGTGCATGCCTGATCAAGGGTAGACACTTTCATAAAAAATTAACTTTTGTAGTATCGCCGCTAAATCAAGAACAAAATAGTCAGAATCTGAACAGGACATACCTTTGTTCGTACATCTCTCACGTAAACCCTTCTTCAGTAGGGTCCAATCCCTGAGAAACGAACCAGTGTGAAGACGCGCACAGAATACCGTATGCATGCCACACGTATACACCCATATATATATATATATATATATATATATCAGCGAATCGAGATCTAAGGATTTTGAGTCTCCCAAACCCGTAGTATCTGAGCTGTTACTTCACCACCCACCAGTACTCGCGTACATCGGTGTTATCTCTGAAGGGTTATTATTTTTATTTTCCAATAAATGTATTATGTAATATAAGTCATAGTCATGATTATTGTTTAGATTTATTTCATTATTAAAAGATGTCAGGATACGCGACTAACAGATCAATAGGACTTAAAGTCCAGAAAATACGTTTTGTATCTGAGAGTTTCTCGAGAATTGTGGCATCTCCTGCGAGCCTTCGGTAAGTAGCCTTCAGTGTCAATATTTTGTTGTTAGAATGTAGAAGATTATATTTCGTGGTGAAGACATTTTAGTTACTAGTGAGATTAGACAGATGAAACCAAGAATAAACACGTTGTCCGAACAGCCTAAAATATTACAGTTTTAATTGTTTATGAGGTATATAGTGTGAAGGAGGTTGCAATAAATTGCACTTAATAATGATAGATATAAAAGAAAGAATGTTAAGGTATTTATAATGCAATAGTCTATTAAACCAAATGAAACACTACCCTGTTTGATGCCATTCTAAACACTTATGTTTGTCTTACTAAAAAATGAACTAATAAACTCGTTTAAATTATACTCTTCACGCGCGTGCGCGCGCACCCACATATGACACAGCTAGGATCTAAGAGTATTCGACAGATAGCGCCAATAATCATTTTTGTTTGTTTGTGCAAAACTAACTAAAATGTCAGCATTTACATCGTTACGCTTTCAAGACTATGCCAATTATGTGTGAACCCTTACTATATTTCTTATCTTAAAATAGCAGTATCAACATATTGCTTCTTCCTCCAAGGGTATTATATAATATAAGGCCTAGAACTTTTATAGGCGCGGAATAATTTTGATCCTACCTGAATACGAAAATCTTAAGTTTTATTCACGTGTTATTTGGATTTACCCCCCCCCCACACACACACACTCACACACACACACACTAAATTCAGTTTTATTCCTGTTCAACTTCATCATGTTACTGTTTATCCAAGTATTTAAGTGTGCAATACAAGTTAGGATTGATGCTAATATATCATCCAAAGTATCACCTGTCATCAGCATAACAGTGATATTTAATGTTATGGTTTAGTGTACATGCAGTAATTCTAGAACCGATCTCTATGGTACCCCAGAATGAAGACGTACATCTGGTGATATTATATCGGCGATTGAAATAAACTTAGTTCTGTGACTGAGGGACGAGTTTGTCCAGATTAGTAAATGTTCTTTGATGTAAGAGTAAGAAAAGTTTATTTAGAGTCGATAAAAGCGTAACAATAACATTAGTGACAATCACTATTACATCGACATAAATAAGTGTAAACAATAACATTAGTGACAATCACTATTACATCGACATAAATAAGTGTAAACAATAACAAGTGCAATGATATGATTTTATACAAATGAAATATTTATGATAAAATGATATGATAAAAATATTTCCTCCATGGTATTCTTTGTTACACTTTGCTATTACCTTTCCAATAAATTTTGAGATAAAGGGAAGGTTTGATATAAGACGATAATTCTTCATATCTTCCTCATTCACCAGAATTATGACAGCTTTTTTCAAACACAAGGTCATCAGTGACTCGGCCTTTGACCTATTTATACTCGTTGTTATCCACGCATTTCTTCAAAAGCCAAGTGGGCAGCGGTTATAAAACCTGTTCTGAGACTTGGTAAGTTGATTTCAACCGCAGAAGCTGGTTTGAAGATGTCGATTAACTCTTTTTTAAATTATTTTGAACTGGCCTCGTATATGGACAACTCACGATTCAAATAGGTTAAAATTAATGTTTTTGTCAATACTGCCTACTTATAAAAATGTGTCATTAATTCTTTATATTTTGAAGTAATTCTGGAGAGACTTGTGAAATGTTAAAACAGTTTATTGTATTGGTAATTACGAACAAACTACGTATAAATTCTGTGCTTATAGATCCTGAATACTACAATTTTACTTCATTTTCATATGTGTTTGTTTACGAATTGATTGCAGTTCCGGCCGTTCTGGAATGGGATCGTCTACTTTCCAGTCTTTTATTTTCGCTCTACACATTCATTTTCTTCCTAATTGGGTCTTTAGAAAATGTATGTATACAATTGATAATATCACTCATTGAACATATATTTAAATTTCAAACCCAAATAAAAATGTGAATTCATTATTTACAAGCTCCAAACGCTTCCATGACTCCGATGACGTCACACTCAAAATAGCACCATAGCAGGTGATTCATATCAATTTTGGTCTCTTATTAGTAAACGTTACAAGAAATAACTTAACCTGATATTAACATAACAGTTGTCTTGGTATAAATAAATGCTCCAAATAAGATGTAAAATAGGAAGAGATATAGTGAAGGAGCTATGTTGAAAAAAAGGTTATCAAGAAGTGCTTTAAGAGATTAAAAGAGAACACAGAATAACACTTTACAGACAATGAAGACAACCTTTATCTGACGACAAAATGGAGACAATTATATATTAACTTATTCGGTGTTAAGTAATTACTCATTTCCCGAGCCATCGGTTAGAAAGCTCCATATTACAATATCCATGAATAATTAATTTCGACGATACACGTGTCACAATGAAATAGACGAGAACAAGTAGAAAATACAATTTTATTGATAAACAACAAATAGATAGATAAATCTCTATATCATAATGTATTGAATACGATATCAATATAAAAACAATATATTATTGATATTGCCTATGTTGATAGAATGTACCACATTAACAGCTATTTCGATATATTATGTGATACATAAACTTAAATTATTTATTATATCATCTAAATATATTCCAAGCTTTATAAAGATAGCATAATCTTTTATGTAGGTGCCTCGTAAACCACGATTTCTTCTGATATAATCCATCGTCCTTTCATTCAGTATGCTGCTTAGTCCATGATCCCATATTTCATCTTCTTGTACGAAGGTGTCAGTTCCGTAAAATGATCCGAAAAGCCTACCATGACAGTATATCCTATCATGAAACTTGTGGTATATATTTTTGGTGTTTTTAGTTATTGTGTCCAATACCTGAAGTGATTCTTGCTCTTCTCTCTTCCAGATTCTTTTCAATAGATGAGAGAATGTGCTCATTGTCGTTAGCTGGCCCCGAAGACAAGGTTCTTCCTAAGAATAGTAGAATACAATTATATTATAAACCATTAATTGTTAATGTTTGAAACAATTTGCTGATAATAGCTATATGTTTGAGAAATGATGCAACAACAGTAGTTGAACTAAGGTAATTCTACATCTTTCCATGAGAATATTTTATTTAGCTATCATTGTTATGGAGTATTTATATATTTATTCCTGATAATCTGTCGTTTCTTTGCAATTGGTTTAGTAGTTTAAACTTTCTTAATTAACTTAATATGATTAATCGTTTTCGAAAGAAAATAATTCATCTGAGTCTTATTACAATGTAACCTCCCAGTTATTTTGATGTAGAAGTACTTCTTCGTAGTCTTAAATATCCTAATATATAATTAAGTTTATACGAATACAAAATGGTAAGAATGCCATCAAAAAAAATTACATGAATACTTTCTATATACCATAACCACAACAGGATGTTTTTGTTCGGGAGGGAATTACCTTATTTGTAAATATGCAAACAGAAATGAGTAATCTGAATGAATATTCAAATTAAATTAGTAATATGGAGAACAGGGAAATAAAATACGAAGAGTTGAACTTGACGATATAATATTATTGGTGTTGATCTAATCTCTTATATGTATCATTCTATTATGAGTAAATAGGCGAGTGAGAGGGTAAGTTATTGAGTGAGTTGGTGAGTGAGTGAGTGAGTGAGTCATTCGGTGAGTGAGTGAGTGAGTGGTGGTGGTGGTGGTGGTGGTGGTGGTGGTGGTGGTGGTGGTGTGGTGATTGTGGTGGTGAGTGGTGGTGGTGGTGGTGAGTGGTGGTGGTGGTGAGTGAGTGGTGGTGGTGGTGGTGGTGAGTGAGTGGTGAGTGGTGGTGGGGTGGTGGTGGTGGTGGTGGTGGTGGTGGTGGTGGTGGTGGTGGTGGTGGTGGTGGTGGTGGTGGTGGTGGTGGTGGTGGTGAGTGGTGAGTGAGTGAGTGAATGAATATTCAAATTAAATTAGTAATATGGAGAACAGGGAAATAATATGAGTGTAGTGTGATTGACGATAGTATGATTATGGTGGTGGTGTGGGTGGTATGTAATTGCGTTAGTATGTATCATTCTATTATGAGTAAATAGGCGAGTGAGAGGGTAAGTTATTGAGTGAGTTGGTGAGTGAGTGAGTGAGTGAGTGAGTGAGTGAGTGAGTGAGTGAGTGAGTGAGTGAGTGAGTGAGTGACCGGAAGAGCGAGAGTGTATTTTATTTAGGGTTAGGACATGCTACCTCTGTTTTTCATTCATATTTTCTTCAATCCAGATCTTAAATTATTATTTTTGCTTTAATACTCAAACAAAATGTAATTTACTCCTTAGTTTGATCAATTTCTTTAACTTGCAAATAATGATAATTCTTGGAAACCTTCACTTAAAATCTTTCAAATATTGTTGCCAGTAACATAAGATTATAATTCCTGACTCGTTTCAAAATCTACTGAAATAATCCAGTTTAATTACTCACGGGTGAAGTCCAATGATCGTGTTCACTGAATTCATCGAGACGATTGATATCCCTTCGTCGAATTCTGTGATAATCTCTCTGAAGTAAGTATAGAAAGAGAACATTATATTGATATTATTATGTTATGCTATAGGATTGTTTGAGAAACATTGAAGTTTTCTGAAAATAATATACCACCACATCTTATTTAACCATTGTCAAATATAAAATGCACTAAAAGTATATAATTTCATTGAAATATATATTGTTGAGGTTGACTTGTTATTTGTGGATACGCGTATTTGTATTCAGATAATAAAATTAAAATTTGTATGAACTGATCACATAATTTAGTATAGATATTTTAATGATGTTATAATCAGTGTACTAACTCCTTGCGTTAAACTCTTTGGATAAAGTACACATACGGAATATTACAGTCATATGTTTTGTTTTGGGAAATGTCGGTTTTAAATCTTTAAGACACTACTTTCATCATTCATCAAAAGCCACATCTAATCACTTACGATGACAATAAGCCATCAACATTCAAAACAGTAAATATCGATCAAAGAATGTTTGGTCGGACACATCCTTGTTTGAGATGATAAGTTTTTGAAGCTTTCATTTTAACAAATTGTGTTCAATATAAGTGTAAGAGGCATGGCATAAAATTAGTGAAATATCTCTTAGGTTACAATTATAAAATAAACACATTAAAGCAATGAAGTTTGTAATATAATTGGTCATTTTGAAATTTAATTACTGAAATGTTTCTCTTACTAATAGTTAGTAAATATATTATCTATACGATATGGAAAATATTTAACATTTAGAAATAAATTTATCCAACATACTTTATATATTTAGATTGGTTTATCAGTTTACATAAACTTTATTTAGTGAGACACTTACATAAGTCTGCAGAATGTCATCAGTAAGTTTCTTGAGGATCGTAGCATCTCTCTCGAGTCTTAGATAAGTAGTTTTTATCCAGTAGCTGGTCTGATTATTTAGTTTTTCGATTGTTAGATATCGGTTTGTCTTGAAGACATGAGTACAAGATTGTACCCGAGGTGTTCCTCTTCGACCCGATACAACAGCAATGGTTAAAACTAACCAAAATATTTTCATCAAATTACCTGAAAGATAATCCACTTTCATATGTCTAATATTTATATTTGAATACAAGGTGTAACTGATAAGTCAACTTATTTATCAAAAAATGAAAAAAAGCAAGAATATTAATCAGTTCTTATTTTCAATTAGTAAATATTATTCATAGTAGGTTAGTTCTTTGTATAAAATCTGTAATTAAACTAGTTATTTGTATAAAATCTGTAATTAAACTAAAATAAACTTACCAATGTTGTTCATTTTCAGGACTATCTAGAACAATAAGTATATTTTAGAAGCTTGTAGAGTCAGCTAATATATGATTTGTGATCTATGCTATCCCTTTTTATACACTTTATTTCAGTAGAAAGTGTGGGTGGGGTATTTCAGGTATTATACTTTATTTTTGTGACAAATGTAATGATTTATTCATAGTTAATAGTGGTCACTTAGCTGGTGTTTAGTTCTTTCATTTATGTTATTTTATAATAGAATAATGACTAATGTTTGGGGAAATTATACAATTAAATTTAATGGGAAAATCCCCTAATGTATGTTTGCGTTACTTTCGCTACAATGGTTGAAACCAAAATGCGTAGGAGTTTAGAGAACTGTGTGCCATGTCCATTAAAAATATAATAACACGCTTTTGCTCTTAACAGCAGACAGGGACACATTTGTTTATGAAATAATATAATAATGTATTTATCTTACAAATATCCTTCTAATAAGTAAGTTCAGTGACGTTCATGTAGAGTCCACATTTTCGCTGAAAAGCTGATTAGTGTCAGTGTCAATAATTAATTTCATAATTTTATCATCGATGTTAAGAGAAGTTGCTATTTATATAATAAATCTGAAAGAAAATAACATTAAGTGGACTTAATCCTCAAGTCTATGTTACTTGTAAAGAATTTTCTTCCACTAATTATCATTGACTCAGTTAGCAATTAGAAAAGAAAGGAAGAAAAAGAAGAACAATAATAAAGAAGGACAATGTACAATATATCTGTATCTTCTTGTCAGTAGAATGTCAATTTAAATGTTTATAAATATCTGAGAGTGAATATTGTATTAAAATAATAATCATTCCAAATTAGATAAATTTGGAAATTGTCTCGTAGATTTTAATAACAGTGATAGTATATTTAGTTTTGAACTAACTTTTAATATTCTAGGATTAAATATATTCCACTATTTGCTGCTCGCTTTATGAAAATTCGGTATAATTTTAATAACAAAACCGATTTATTTATTCATAAACAATGAAAATTTGGTTCTTATAAAGGCGCTCGATGGTGCAGCAGTTATAGCACTGCAATACGAACTTGTATGCTGTGTGTTCAATTCCGACTTATACCTGTCTTTGTGGGTTGTTTCTCTAGACCGTAGTCCCTGGGCCATATCTCCCGATCTGCAGGCCACCGAGACTAAGTAATTATGGTCAATAAATGTTTTTATTTAAATATGAGATTAGTTTTAGAATTGTTGGAGAATTAATGTAATAGTCATTTATCGTAGTCCATTTACATAACAATATTTGTTGAATATTACATTTAAACATATAGCTGTTAACAAGCTAGAAAACCCATTAGAGCGTGTGGGTTAAAATATTTGCTGCATTTTAAGAACAACAATATTTGAAGATTAAATTAAATACACTACGCAACACTTTATGTAATTTACGAACAGCCAATTTCGATTATTGGGGGAAAGTCCCAACATATATTCCGTTCTCTCTCTCTCTCTCTCTCTCTCTCTCTATATATATATATATATATATATATATATATATATATATATATATATATATAATAATAATAATAATAATAATAATAAAATAATTACGCATCACATAAGTATAATTTATTAATAAGAACTAGTTTCTCTAAAAGGAAGACATAGATCATTAATAAAAGTAATGCAGTTTCTGAAATATTCGGTCTGTGATATTCTCATAGCTCGCAATAATTACAAACTTAAAAATGCCTACTACTTTCTCCGTTTGTCAATTTCTACATCTGTCAGGAATATAATATTGATATGAGTTATCCTTTCTCACAAAGAGTAGAGTATATTCTAGAATAGGCTTTGATATAAAATGTAGGAATCTTCACTTAAAATGTTGTTGTCAGTCCGTAAAGTATTTTTCAAGTATTTCTTTAAGGAAATGTCTATACATTGTAAAATAAATACACAAATTCATCTAAATGAATGATATCCCTTCTTCGGACTCTATGATTATGTCTCTGTAGAAAGTACAGAACATTGAATTTATATTTGGTAAACTAGTGAGGTACATAAGTTGATGAGAAATTACACTATCATTGGGGCTGTGATGATTAAGCGACAGCCTGGGGATTCTCCCCGAACAACAAAACCAAACCAACACTATCATTAATAGAAATTTAGAAATATATATTTTTCTGCTTTTAATAGAATTCTCACATAAGTCTGAAGCATGTCATTGGTGAGTTTCTTCAGAATCTTGCCATCTCTCCAGAGTCGTCAATAAGTAGCCTTTAGCCATCTGTTGTTGAGACTTTGGAGATTGTTTTCCTATGAACCACTAGATACTACAGCAAATGATCAAACTAACCCAAACACTTTCATTAAATGAGCTGAAAGGAATTAAAACAAAAGCTTTTTTTAACTGAAGTACATATGAAATGCAGTACCTTATCTAAATTTTTCAGTTATTGCTAGTTTAAAAAATCTAGCTGTAAATTGCTTTAGTTTGATTTTTTATCTTATCTTAATGGAACGTTGATAGTAATCTATGACAAATAATAAAGAAGCAACACGGATATAGCCAACGTGACTAGATGTCGAATTAGTCTATTCAGGTGTTTTAACCGGAAGCAGGTAGTAAGTGCCGGTTTGATCACGAGTGTTCCAGTTACAATGTTGTTTACTTGACGAACAACGAACTAATATACATGATGATGATTGACAAAATTAGTTTTAGACATGAGTTACTACAAATGCAGAGAATCATGTTGGGGATTAATTCGAGCGACCTTTCCGAGATTATTTCGTCCAGTTATTGACAATTATGTAGAGGATATGTAAAAAGTTCAAAAAGATGTCTCCATCAGGAAGACAGATACATATAAATTGGCAGAATAAATTGAATGTGATTTTTATCTTACAGAGATATTTGTAAATAATGTGCCACCGAGCATACAGAAAATGTAATGACATTTCGGTTATTGCGGTTTTAAAGTGTTTTTAATTTCGCGTAGAAAGGTCAATTGTAAAATATACATGATCACAACCTTAATTGCCAACTAGCAATTATTCCAAATAATTCATAAATCACACTATTGTTTATGACTTATCAATAAGTTACCTTTCAATCCCCCACCCCCTCTAAGCTAAATCATTTTTTAGGGTTTGGAGGATCAAGATGTTAAGTTTAATTCGCTCAATCGACTAAAAATATCCCACATGAATCACAAGGGCATTAAACAAATCTGTGTTTAAAATACATCAACTGAAGGAGATTGGTGTTAGTTCAAGTTCTTTTGTGATGTGCTATTTCTATGGTGACTTCCTAAAACTTGTTTCGTAATATAACTTATGCCGGAATGAAAATGTGTGTGTGTGTGTCCTTAAAATATGCACTCTGGTGGAGACCCCTATTAGGTGCTGATTAATCGACTTTTAACGGCCTATGGGCGCCGCGATTTTAAAGCTAGACAGATACCGGAAGCTAATAACGTCACTTCAGCGTATTCGGTTGACCTGAAGTCTGTAGAGCCCGTACAAAAGCATGAAAACAAGTGTGAGCAAAGAATTATTCCAGATCTAAACGACATTATCTTGTTAAAATTACGTCATGAATGACATACAACCATATCAATTTGAGCCAGAAGGAAACTGAAAAGAGGAAGATGATTCAAAATGGCTCAAAAATTAACGCTCAGGAGAAACTATAATCCGCGTTACTCTATAGCGCGCCAATGTGACGTCAGAGCATTCAGTTTCTCCTTCCCGCCTTCGAATCTGACTTCCGGTGCAGCCGTAACGGCGGCCCTCCAGTGTTTTGAATTATTTCCCTATATCTATGATATCAAGTATATTTCGTGATTATTATTGTTGAATTTTTGGTTACTGTTCTAAGCATAACTTATTATTTTTTTTCTTTCTGAGGGTGGACTGTCACGTTAAACACAAATTGGCAGGTATTTGAAGCCTTTTGGTACATGTCTGTACCAAACCGCGCCACCATTTCGCCCAAGAAGATACCCTCTGTCTATATGTGGAAGAAGAAAAACAGGATTAAGACAACATAAAGGTCGATGTTTATGCTCCAATAAATGCTCCAGGAAATATTATATTATAAAATTTAGTTTTACCACAATGTTGTGTATCTCGTAGGCTAATTGGCTTAGCACAACTTCAAACGTAATTAAGCGAAAGAAAAGATGAAACAACTTTCATATATAGTCATATTAAGATTTCCATCAGCTTAAAATATTATATTTAATAGATACACCTGGGAACTACGTATGATTTTAATTCCTGAAAATGTCGTATATGTGGAACGTTTCCGATATATTTATCAGAAAAAAATATGTTTCTATTTTTTTTCAATTGGCAAGCGATAACATTTTTATAAAGGTTTATTTGTCAATTGTCAATATCACATTTCATCACAGTTAACTGTTTATTGCAATTACCTATATAGAATGCAATGCGTCGATATTGGAACTAATACAAGTTGTAATCTCATGTATAAACTGGCTAAACATCTGCACATGAAATCCGTGCTATTAATTTAATTATCATGGACATAGGCTTAAGAAAAGCGGAGTTTCTTTATTTTTAAACCGGCTAACCTTTCGTAGCTCAACATTGTATATTTACTACAATTTTCTGTGAGAAATGTAATGAACGTTTTAACCTTATAATGATGAACTACTGAAGTGCGACTTCTACAAACCGTCGAGTCTTGATGGCACAGTTTGCTGGATGGAAAAACAGGTCTGAGTCAGGGATAATAATATTGTAAACCGAATTTTAGCAGCCATCTAGCTGGATAGGGAGATATATAAATATAAATGTCACGTCACGTATTATTTGTCGATTCATTGACTTCAGTATTAACTGTGCAAGGTGTGATAACATTTAAGCTACGTTGAGGGAAGATTCAATTACTTTTTGTGTGCTATTAAATCGTGCAATCGAGCTGTGTTCGCATAGCCAACTTCTGTATGCATGGTTTAGATTTATGACTGTACAATTCGTAGGTAGGAATTGGATAAACTAAATATGTCCGCCAAAAATATACATTGATCTCAAATATTAATTGGGTTAATTTAATAAATAAAATCAACCATTCGTTTAAAGTGATCTTTTTCTATGATCGATTTTAATCAGTTACACTATAATTATGTGTGTATGTGTGTGTGGGGGGGGGGGACCAAGAGGACATGTTTGTCTGTTAGTTTAAATAATAAAATATCGTTTCATTCTAGATTAATTCACTCTTTACACATTGAAAACTTTTAAATAAATGCATTTATTGTTTAGCACATTCAATAAATTAAAAAAATAAATAAAACACTCATTAATGTTAAAATCAAATAATTAATTATACAACAACAAAATTATTATATTAATATTATATGTGACACAGTTCTATATATCTTATAATATCATCTAAATACATCGCTAACTTCATGAGAATCACATACTCTTTAATGTAGGTTCCTCTTAAACCACGATTTCTTCTGATATAATTCATTGTTCTTTCATTCAGTATACTGCCTAGACCTTCAGCCCAAACCTCCCCGTCTACTGTAAATCTTCCTGTTTTGTAAAAAGATTCCAAAAGTCTACTATGACAGTATATCCTATCATGAAACTTGTTATATATGTTCCCAATCTCTACAGTTATTGTGTCTATTACTAGAAATGATTCTTGTTCTTCACTCCTCCTGATTCTCTTCAACAAATGAGATAATGTAGCCATTGTCGCTAACTGGCCCCGAAGACATTGTACTTCCTAATACAAATAAAACAGAATTATATTACACATAAATGAGCAATTAGCACAATCGCCAACTATTTGTATTCCAGTTTTGTTTTTAATTTCTAAATCAGGAAATAACATAACATTCAGATTAGAAGTGCTTTCTAACAAACAGGAACATATATATTCAAGAATAGGCGTTGACATAAAAAGCTGTAGTCATTTCTTAAAGGAAATATTTTAATATTCTAAAGTAAATACTCACAGCTGAAGTTGGGTGTTCATATTCAATACATTCGTCTAAATGAGTGATATCCCTTCGTCGCACTCTATGAGTATGTATCTGGGGAAAGTATAGGACATTATATTTATATTTCGTAAACTGCACTAAGTTAGTAAGAATTATGAAATATAATTAATACAAATTTAGAATTATATATATATATATATATATATATATATATATATATATATATATATATATGCTTTAATAATTTTACATAAATCTGCAGCATTTCATCAGTGAGTTTCTTCAGAATTGTGGCATCTCTCGAGAGTCTTAGATATGTATCCTTTAGCCAGTAGATAGTATTGCTTATTCTGTTTTTCACTCACTGGAGATTGTTTCTTGGCAAAGACATGAGTACAAGATTGTACACGAAATGTTTCTCTTCTTATGTGTACCGGCGAGTTACGTGAACGACTAGATACTACAGTAATGGACAAAACTATCCAAAACACTTTGACTAAATGAGCTGAAAATGAATTAAATTCAAATTTTAATTGGTTGACAGACACATGAAATGCAGCACTATTTGTGAAGTTTCAAAGTTATTGCTAGGAAAAGATAACCGAGAAAAGTTTATTATTTAAAATATATTTCCAAAATGATCGACACATACCTGTATTCATTTTTGTTCAATCACCTTAACCTTGTCAAATATATAAACCAGTTAACTTGTTTAAACATGATTTATGGCGTCTGCTTTGCCCTTTTAAACAGTTTAACTTTATTGTAGGTGGGGCAATTTGTATAATAGAGTTTATTTTGGTGTCAGGTGTCATGGCCTATTGAGAATATTGTTGGGAGTGTCCGTTCAATTTGAATTGTAAAAGAAATTGCAACTATTTGAGTTATTAATGTTTATCTTGTTCGTGTTTGGTGATTTTGGTAACGCTGTGAAAGTTGATTTCTTAACTTATATTAATAGATGCTAGATAGCAATCAGTCATGAATACTGAACGTAAAACACGGATATAGCTAATGTGACAGGATGTCAAATTGGTCATTTCTTTTTGACAATAATTTCGTAATTTCATTAACAAAAGTCTGTCATTGTTAGAACCGGAACTACGCAATAAATAACTGTTTGAATTACGAGAGTTCCGGTTACAATTTTGATTACTTGACCTAAGAATAACGATAATGGTTTGGAGATAGGTTACTATAAAGATACGAAGAAAAGATATAGAAATCAAGTCGAGTCATCTGTCCTATGATTATTTCGATTAGCAGTTAACTAGTATGAAGGTGAAATGTTGAAAGGTGAAATGCTGCTTCCATCTGTAAGTTTAATTCTGTTTCTAGTGAACAATTACAAAGAAATTGATGCGGAATGTTTCTTTCCTGATACAAAATGCTAGGCTCTTTGAACCGGAATCGCCTGATAAATATTACTATTTCGTTTGCTTTATTGATTAACATTACAATATATCAAGGACATTTTGATATTTAAATCCACAAAGTTATCCGTAACACGTAATTACTAAATGTATGGTAAATACAAGAGTTACCACAATTTTAATTATTACAACTGTCATTTCGTTCATGTGACCAACATCAGTTATCAAGAGTTTATGTGTTTGAGTAACGCTATGCACCTTTAATGGCAGATACAGGTTTGAATCGGGGATAATAATACTGTAGAGCGCCTCAGAACAGGGTTACCTGGTTTTGGCCATATATAAACACTCATTATTAGACAGTTTCGTGCAGTTATCTCTTTATTACTGTAACGTAGCTTTCTCTGACACGTACTTATTTTGTTATATTGCCGTTTTACAACAATTTGTTTTAATATGGTGAGGTGAATGAGTTGAGAATCACAAAAACGATTCATAGGACATATTAGATGAAACCTCCATCAGAAAAGTCTAGTTGAGATTTGAATCAAATTGTTAGTGGCTAGTTAGCCTACGTATTTATACTGAGTATGACCAATACTGTAAAATGTATAGCTAACAATACAACAATCTAGATTATTAAGTGACATAATCAGAATTGAAGTCTCCCTCACATAATGGCGTCTATGTTGAATGTTTATCAATGGTAACTTAGAAAGTCGCATTGAATAAAGAAACCTTTGGCCAAAATAGCTATAATTATAGGTGACGGATAAAATATTTTAAAATATTCTGCCTCTTAAATGCTAGCCTCTTGTGTGGAAACTCACATTCAAATAGGTTAAAACTAATGTCCTTTAGAAGTATTGCCCAGTTCTTGAAGTATAGTGTTTTACATATTGGAGATTATTCTGGAGACTTGTAAAATGTTCAAATGGTTTCCTGTTTATTCAGTAATGGTGCTTAGATTTTAGTTATTGAGATGATATGTTATAGGTAACTTCTTTATCACTGTTTTATTTTCAGAAGTAATACTATATGGCTTTCAGCGTTTCAATTTATGTGTTTTACTGTCTTTGATGGTTTTGTTGGAATAAAGTAAAGCAATTATATATAACTAGCACACAAGTAGTACAATTATGACAGATGCATCACACAAAACGTTAAGGCCCAACTTTCATCTATCAGCAAAAGACAGATCTAATCAGTTACGATGACAATAAGCCATCAACATTCAAAACAGTAAATATCAATCAATCAAAGAATGTGCTGTTGGACACACCCTTGATTCAGATGATCCAGGTGATAAGTTATGGAAGGTTCCATTTTAATATTACTCTTTGGTTACAATTATCAAATAAATACATTAAAACAATGAAGTTTGTAATATAATTGGTCATTGTAGAACCTAATTACTGAAATATTTATCTTCCTAATAGTTAGTAAATATGTTATCTATACGATATGGCTAATTAATCAGCAATGGTTAAAATTAACCAAAATACTTTCATCAAATTACCTATTTTTATCAAATCTATTTTATATGTCCAATATTTATGTACAAGGTGTAATTGATAATTCTATTTATTTTTCTAAAAAATAAACCAAGAACATTAAAAAGTTATTATCGTTAATTAGTATATATTATTCCTCTAAACAGGAGGTTAGTTCATTGTATAAAATCTGTAATTAAACTAAAATAAACTTACCAATGTTGTTCATTTTCAGTCTAACTAGAACAGTAGTTTCTTTTAGAAGCTCATAGATTAGCTATTATATGATTTGTGATCTCTACTACCCCTTTACTTCAGTAGAAAGTGTGGGTGGGGTATTTCAGGTATTATACTTTATTTTTGTGACAGATGTAATGATTTATTCATAGCTAATAGTGGTCACTTAGCTGGTGGTTACGTCAAACCAATTCGGTGTCACTGTCATATCTAATTCGAAGTTTAAGTTTAGTTCTTTCATTTATGTTATTTTATAATAGAATAATGACTAATGTTTGGGGAAATTATACAATTAAATTTAATGGGAAAATCCCCTAATGTATGTTTGCGTTACTTTCGCTACAATGGTTGAAACCAAAATGCGTAGGAGTTTAGAGAACTGTGTGCCATGTCCATTAAACTATAATAACACGCTTTTGCTCTTAACAGCAGACAGGGACACATTTGTTTATGAAATAATATAATAATGTGTTTATCTTACAGATATCCTTCTAATAAGTAAGTTCAGTGACGTTCATGTAGAGTCCACGTTTTCGCTGAAAAGCTGATTAGTGTCAGTGTCAATAATTAATTTCATAATTTTATCATCGATGTTAAGAGAAGTTGCTATTTATATAATAAATCTGAAAGAAAATAACATTAAGTGGACTTAATCCTCAAGTCTATGTTACTTGTAAAGAATTTTCTTCCACTAATTATCATTGACTCAGTTAGCAATTAGAAAAGAAAGGAAGAAAAAGAAGAACAATAATAAAGAAGGACAATGTACAATATATCTGTATCTTCTTGTCAGTAGAATGTCAATTTAAATGTTTATAAATATCTGAGAGTGAATATTGTATTAAAATAATAATCATTCCAAATTAGATAAATTTGGAAATTGTCTCGTAGTGATAGTATATTTAGTTTTGAACTAACTTTTAATATTCTAGGATTAAATAGTGTTTGATGGCGTAAACTTATATCCAATGGCTTCAATTGAGATTTATACTTATGTGTGTGGGTTGTTTCCCAAGGTGGTAGCCCATGGATCATATGTATTGATGTGACCGCCGCCGAGATTCGAGTTAACAACAGAAATTCTTTTTTAAATATGATATTATTATTAAAATGTTTAGAGCAACACTGTAATAGTTATTTACTATCGTTCGTTTGTAGTATAATTTTTGTTGAATGGCATATATATATATATATATATATATATATATATATATATATATATATATATATATATGGTTGGTAACAAGCTAGGTTCTCTATTAGAGCGTGTGGGTTAAAAAGCTTGCAGCATAAAAAAATTACTGAAGATTAAATCAAATAGAATGCGAAGCATTCGCGAATATCAAAATAGTCAACGTGTATTCCTGTCTTTTCACACACATGTGTGACATTATTTCTTTTCAAAGAAAGGAGTGGCTTATATCTACTGTTATGTGAGGTTAGGTCAAGTTAGCTTTCTATATAATAAGTTAACACTTTTTCTTATTAGTGACTGATACAAGTGTCACCAAATAAATTAATACACTGGCTCATCTTTTTTTATATTAATTAGTCTAAATATTAAATATTTAATTAATGCCTAGCTTTAGGAACATTTCGCCACACATAATTCTTCTTTAAGTTACTTGATCACATCTCGTAGGATATTATTATATGGCACCTTAATATTGGTACACGCCACAATAGTACGGTTGTCAGTTAATTATGTTAATAAAGTAACTCTGCAGTTGGATAAACACAAAGGAGGAAGGATCAAGAAAAAGAAAACTTTAGAACTTGAGAAAAGAATATTAAAGTGATTCAGTTTTGGTTTCAGGGTTGTCAGTCAACATAGAAATTGATTTTTCTGCGATAATAAGAAAGCTATTTAAATTTATCTCCCGGTTTAGGGTCTTATTTACAACATAATTGCGCATAATTAGATTTTGTGATAACGTTAGTGTATAGGTAAAGCTGATAAGGTTTATGGAGTTATTCACATTGTCATAACGTGTTCTTAACATACATTAACTAAACAGGAAGTGAGAATCATTTAACAATTCCATTTCTATACATCCGCTTTGGTAAATATTGGTATATAACATTACTCTAATTAACGAACTAACTGAGTAACTACTTGACTCGTTCTCTTGTCTTTAAATAGTCTCATTTATAACTTACCTCTCACAGTATACAAATGTTGCTTGTTGACGGTCACCTTTATAATAGGATAAATAGATCAAGAGTCCTTCAAGGGCTATGATACGAACTGAAAGATGAAACACCCTTTAAACATAGTCTGGTCATGGATTGTAACCGATATGCTAGAGGTTTGTGGCCAATCACGTTACCAGCGATGTCATTGAGATCCTTCTTTGAGAATATATATATATATATATATATATATATATATCCAGTGCGTTGTGGAAGAATGTGTTGGAGTCTAGTCTGAATATCTCCACTTTCGACTACTTATAATAATTTGACTTATCTAAGAGTCGACACACGTGAGATTTGGTATTTGTAATAATTCAATGTTTAGCTTTGCCAGATATTGCTAATTAAGCCTTCACATACCAGGTACATATCTGGCTAGTAACGAGTACCTGTTCGCCATTTCTATAAAATACACGGAGCTTTATAAACACCTGACATATAATAATAAAAATAATAATAATAACAACAACAACAACATCATCATTTAGCCCAGTTTAGTAAACTCGGAATAGAAATTTCCTTCTCATAACTCATTTCATTTCGCTATGTTAGACATTTTGAATCCTTATGGTAGATAGGCATTCCGATAAATGATAGACATTATTATTGCTTGCTTGGGTTAAGCTTTCTGTATTGAGATAGGTTCTGGACTTTTATCCGAAATGAAGAATTCGAAATATACTTATCATTATACAGTATTTGTCTGGAGAACAAACATTATTTACCATTGTAATCTTCTACACTAATATGACTTTGATGTTTTCAGATTCTCCTTTCGCGATTTTCTTATAAATCCATTCTACGTGTCTCTTTAATATCTTTGAAATTTACGGAAAAATGTTCAGCGATAACCAAATGGATTAGATTATGTCTGTATTATGAAGATCTAGGGTTTTTTCCAAGCTGGTATATGCTATTCCTAGAGTTTGTCATTGTTTGTTATATTTTTTAGAAGGAAACAGGTGCACACAATATATTAATTTAGTTTGCATAAGAAATACTTACATTTGGCCTTCTTACATGCACAGGTTTTAATATTTTCTCTTCCTAATAATAGCAAATATTTATCTATCCAACGATACACAAAAAGTGATAACCCGAGAAAGATAGCTACCTGTTGTCGCTTTCTGATGAGGATTGCTTGCGGATGAGTCAAGGTAAGTAGATGGTTTACGAACTGAGATGACAGATGACATTTCTACGAGTAGACAGCAATGTTTCTAGGGAATTAATGCCAGAAAGAATGTAGCGTGCACTAGCTTTGCGCTGTTACTTATATAACATTACTACAAAACTGCATCGGTGGCATAGAATGTTTGATGTTGCCGTAAGATACATTATTGGGCTATTTGTTGAGAGGCAACACACAAAACCTAATTTTAATTTCATCAACTCTAGCCCGCTGCAAAGTATTCTCCAACCCCTTCTATCTAAACAATCGTCCAGGCCACGTGGTTATTTACCAGGAAGAATATACTCAGTCAGAGATATGGATATATATATAGTAATCCAGGGCCTCGGAAAAATAAATGAGGGCAATCCCATGTCGTATACGTTCAAGAAGGAGGTGGTATGTTTATCCAGGTAACTGAGGTGAGAGGAAGTCATTTCTGTTAAGTCAATAATTCAAATGATCAACTTGCTTCGGTATTCACCACAGATGAATCAGTAGCTAAAAGACTAACTACTTATCACAATCACCACCCATAATATATAATACATATTTCGTTTTGTGGTCAAATATACCAATTTTCATTCTTAAAGAATTACAACAACTTAAAACTGTGTAATCCAATCTAAAATGTATTTTTATTTTCTGGTACCTCGATGTCAGTCAGCTGGTATCCAGCGATACAGCTGACCATAGATTATCCTCATATATTCTTCTTGATAAAGGGAAAAAATATAACAAATCATATAAGATTATGGATTAACTTCAAAGATATATGAAGACAATATATTCTCTCCGGGTACCATCAACGTTTCTGAAATCAAACACTTAATACATACAAATAAATGTTTTGTATGTATTTATTTAATGTATTATAAACTCGTTTTTCCTCACTCTTTTATTGTAGTGTTTAGGCTGATGAATTGTTTATGTCTCTTCATGACTACTTGCCTTGTTTAGTCAGTGAATGTATACAAATTATACAAAAAATCTGTTAGGAGTTTCTTGCTTTATTTAAGCCGGGTTTTTTTACAGCCGCAAATAATCCAACAATAAAACATAGCAAAGTTTTTTATTGAGAGAATTCTGATCCACCTATAACCAACAACGATATGTACGCAGGTAGATTGGTGCAATTTCCTCATTTAACGTAAACAGTTGTTATTGTAGTTGGTTGTTTCGTTGGCCTTCTTTTGTGTGGTGAAATGTGGGAGATTGAAATGGCTGCATACTCAAAATCCGAACCTAACTACACTTACACTGCCATTTTCAGACTTATAGAAATAGAGAGAAAATACTAACAGGAAGGCATCCAGATTACAAGAAGGTCACTTACTGAAGCAAATCCCATATGTGGCTATTGTTGAAGACATTTTGTTTTGATGTACCAGTCAACTAAATGCCATACCCACTTCTAATAATCAGAGAAATAAAGTAATGCAGTTTACACCAGCTGCTGATATACACGCTCGTATATCATTTACATATAATTGGAGAAGCGTTACGGCACTAAGAGAAATCTCTGTACCAGTAGATCAGGGGTCGGTGTACGTCTGAGCCAACTGGTGAGAGGCGGATTTTATCGTATTGGGGAAGGGCTTTTGGCGAGTCGAAAATTCGTAATGCAACGTTACATTATTTAGAATTGGCAGACCCCTAGCGCGTCGGTTTTGGGATCCCTAAACCCTTCCTGGATCCGCTGTTGGCGAATGAGTGAGTGGGATCTGCTAAAATGTATCCTGCAGGTTTGGTAGACATCCTCTTATTAACAAAGTACCAGGTGAAACGGCTCTCCTGTAAACAGGACTAATATTATAATGTGGGCTTTTAAATTAGCCTATGGCATACTACTCATCAATAGTAATTAATATCTGAGTGGTAATCATACAATCACCAAACCTGCCGCGATTCCATCCTTCAGCCCCTGTTGGTTTATATCCATGTGTGTGTGTGTGTTTAACAATAACTGCATGCGTTCTACGTTTGTTAATGTTGCTGAATTGTTAGAAATCCTCTGGATCGCGTCATCATATCTAATTTTACTGGTTGTTACTTATGAGGCAAGATACTATAGCTGTTTATTTATGCTCGATACTATGTGCTCTGACGTATATCGCATAACAAACAAAGACATCAAAACATCGCTAATTGAATGTATATTGAGTTTTATATAATTAACATTTAGAAGCTAAGATGTTTACAAGGTAAATATTAATCTCTGTATGTGTGCTTAAATGATCATGGCGGACAAAATATCGTGCATTGTGTGCACTCACGATACGTATCCAGTAGTTACAAGTAAAGTGTTATTCCTCCAGAGCGGACGATTGTATTTTAGTTTGAATCTGCAAACCTCCTGATAACATTATACACTTGTAAACTTACCCAATTTATCTACTTATAATGTTTATGAAATTATGCAATAAACTACCAGTCTATTTTTGGCAGGTTCGTGTTGACTCATGTCAATATAAGGTTAAATAAGTCTCTCTCTCTCTCTCTCTCTCTCTCTCTCTATAATATATATATATATATATATATAATAAATAGATTTTCATTTGGCAAAATAAAAGATACTAAGGGTCAGCTTTCAAAATGTTTCTATCTCAACATCTATTACCTTATGATTACTTGTTAGTTAGTACATGCTGTAGTTCGCTAACATCCAGCTTCAGTATAGAACTTATTGCCAGACAGCGATCATATCGTGACGACACGAGTCTTTTAACATCCCTCTTCCGGGATATTTATATTCTAGGATCTGGACTCTAATGCGATGAATACTGATGTGGCTGTTTGCTGATGACGAAGTACCATATCCTATGCGTACGCTTTTTATTTTACCGTGCCTGTTGTTCGACTACATCAAGAATTACGAACAGTTTACTATCAAAACATTTATAGGCATCAGAGCTCTATTGACTAAAACGTATATTAATATCCCATACGATACTTACACAGATCTCTCTATGTTTTGGGAAGTTTCCCGAGTTCAGCCGCCACTCGGCCATCCATCTGAGAGGTAATCAAGACTAAGCAACAACTAAATTTATATTGATCACATATTCATGCATTAAAACTCTATTTTATATCTAGTCACACAAATATAGGACTGTCACATTAAAGTACTCTACTTTGCTAAATTGAAAGTTACGCAAATGATCGGATGAAATAGAACAAGAGGGAAAAAAAACAATTAGCTATAGCGAAGCTCAGATAACTAGATTGTCTTCGAGTGGTCACACTGAATAAGATGAACCATTACGACTTCTGAAATAATCGAAATCCTGAATGGTGAATTCATATCCTTTCTTTGATCATCAATTATCAAATATATTCTAATGTTAATGGGATCCAATTGCTATCAAGTAAATTAACTATAACATATCCGTTAGTTATATTACGTTATCGAGTAACTTCATATTTCAGTGAGTGATTGAGCGAGTCATCTCTTTGGTCACAAGTGAGACTTACGGCCGTAGGACGATTAACTTGGGAAACGTTCCACAAACACAGCTATGATTGGGATTCGAACTCACAATTCAACAAATTTCAGTACCCCACCTGAATGAATAATACGTTATATTAAACAAATATTCGCAAGTAACAAAATGATGCTAAATAAGGTGGTGATGGTGTGTCTGTGTGTGTGTGTGTGTGGGGGGGGGTGTTTTGTATCAGAGTTAGATATCATACTGAAGGTATGAGAATTAGATTAATTAACCTAGTTGTAATTCTGTATATGGTTTTTAAGTAATTAAGAAAATGCATGTTGTGTTATGATTAGTTTGCTTATAAGTTATAAATATAATATTTAGCTGGGTGAATATCTTTGTTCCCTCTATTCACAAAAGTAATATTCATCATTTATAAACCTTTTTTACACACGTGTAGCTATTTGTGTGCATCTGCATAGAATAACGAAATATGATAAATCAGTGTGTGTGGTTTTATTTAATTCAATATATATATATATATATATATATATAGGGGGAATCTCTTAAAAATTGTTCTTCTGATTTACTCTTTTCAGGGTTGTATCAATCTAATTCACGAAGTAGTTTTATTGTATAATATTGAATAAACACATATTTCTGGTATAAGGTTGCCGGAGACTAGGGACCATTGAGGAGGAAGTTCTGCTGACACGCTTAATCTGAACCCACAATCGGGATAGCCGAGACTGGAAAACGTTCAACTCTAGGCAGTTCATTTCTTTTCTTTGCTTTCAATTTCATTTCCATTACAAGTCAGACTTTAATCACACTTTTACTTTCGCTTATGGAAGAAATATTCAACTGATTGAAATTTTGTTTTTAAAACTTGTCACCAACCCCCTCTGAGCAAAATCAAAAGTCACACACATACACACACTCTCTCTCTGACACCATTAAATGTAGCAATATATTCCGGGAGGTGAGAATGACTGATCATAACATGCCACCAGAATTGAGCTTGTTGCTACTAATTCAATATGATTTCCTTAAAAGTACGAAGGAGAGGTTCGATATTTGTGTTCTAGAAAGGTTTTAAGGGTCGACAAAGGGGATAGTGCTTTCCTCCAATGAAGAACTTGCAACAAAGTCTGCTTATTAGGGTTTATCAGCTAAATACACAAAGTTTTTAAACTGGTAAAAATCTCATAGTTGCCGTTGTATTTTAATAAATAAAACCAAACAAGTTTCATAGCCACGTTTTTTTTCTCCATTTACAAAACTACAGAAAACATGTCGACGTGTTTAATTACTGGCTGACAATTGAAGCTAAATGATAATCCAATCTTTAAAAAAATCAATTTTCTGGTACCTCGACGTTAGCGCGTTAATAGACAACGATGCAGCTGATCATACATGATTATTACATATTGTTCTTAGTCGATAATAAAATATAGCATGAATTAAGAGGGATAATATTTCTATTAAGAGGCCACCCCGAACCCCTGCTCTACAGTGTAGAGCCTTCAATACAAACATATAAAAAAGATCCAATACGCGTTCTAAACCAGTAAATCCCAAACCATGTATTTTCATAAATCTAGGCTTTTATGGTTACTCTTATACGTTCACCTTAAATTTTGATTAAAACATATTTCTCTAGCCAAGTTGTTGCTACTGTTTGTGTGAGCGCAGATGATTTATTGGAGAATGCTAGGAAGAAACGGTTCATTACCGGGCATTTAATTGTATCGGTTTAGAAACAATCACGTTTACCTGTGGTTAATTATTCGACCGTTTCCTAGCTACGGAAGCAGTCATGAAACCCTCTCCCTCAAATTCCCATTAAACGAGCTCCGGTTTAGCCCTTTATGATTGGCGGTTGTCATATGCATTGGATTCCATCGTGCTAATGAGATCGGATCTCTTAGATTGTTTATGGGTAATCAGCAGTGACTTTGTTTAATAGCCGACTAATCATACGTCACTAATCAGCCGACTAATGGGACGTGGTAGACATGTGCTGCGAGTAGTTGGAGTTCATGGCACCAACATTCCCTGCCCGCTGCTGAACTAAGAACTGGCCGATAAATCTGTCGAATGATGGACTGGCGAAAAGTGGCTGGTAATATGGCAAGGAACAAATGACCACCTATGTCCTCGTAAGTGGCCACTGCAAATTATATAATCTACCCAATACGCAGTTGCCAGCATCCGTATTTCAAGATTATAGTACAAAAGAACTCCCCTCGCTTCCCCGCAGTTACATCTAACCGGCGTCCAGCATCAGTAAACATGTCTATTAAACGAGACCCTGGATTTTCGAGATCTTGTTATATTTTTGACAGGACTTTTCATAAAATCACATCCGAACACCTGCTATTTGGTTTATCAGACCCAAGAGTGCAACTTCGTTTTCACGTAAGGTTCAGCAACTTAGACGCCTCGTATCTTATAAATCAAGGCGAAAGGCCTCACAAGCAAACACTCGCTTGTGGAGTGCAGTGTTCGCGGTTTATGTTTATACACGTATGGGATATCCTGGCAAACTACAGTCTTGCCATACCTGCAACCACAGATAACCCGACAACAACTTTATTATTATTATTTTCTGGTAGGTTGCTTCTGTATAACATATATGTGGTGTCTGATCCACATCAGCTATCTGGATACAGATTCAGTTGCTCCGCTTCGTTTCCGAGCATACCCATATATCAGTTTTATGAGCACACTGTGAAGGTAAGAAGTAAGCGTCTTGAATCTAGTATGCTTTATCACAACCATGACGACATAATAAAGAAAATACAGATTAATTAAAAGAATTAAATTAGGTAATATCTGAAATGTCAAAACTGCATTCGCGTTTATATCACAATGAAAGGCAAGTAATATACATGCACTTATAGTTGAAATAAATGGAATTCTATTAGTTTACATTGTTCCTCCATATTGTAGATATATTAGTTTCTGGATCAAGTAAGATTTGATTGAAACCCGAAGTGAAATCGAGCTTAATTTATGTAAATCCTTACTTGATCCAGATTATCCGAATGCAGGCTGAATTCCTTGAAATAACTGTAAACTACATAATGAATCCTAAAATATACCATAAACAAAACCTGTTGGTTGAATAATCGCCTGAACCAACCGGAATGCTGGTAGAGGTCTCTCAGGGTCATTCTTGGTGGTAAACAGGGAACAGATGCACATGTTTGTATTTATTATTTTATAGTTTGAAACTCTTGCTTACCCACAGCCGGTTGATTCTAAATAAATGGATCACATTTTTTATAAATACATCCTTGTACGTAGGGACATATTATAGCACAAGAGACTGCACTGTTCAAACAAGTGTAACATATTCAAATGTTTCATGGCTCAGAGCTCTTTTCTCCGTCACTCACTCTCTTACTCAATTCATGCATTCTAGGTCGGTTGGTATGTATAACCTTGGGATTGGTCATACCTGTGACAAATAGCTGTATGGAGATTTAATAGGGAAATTGTGCATTTCAAGAATTATGCAGCACTTGTGTCATAACTAATACTAGTTTATCATAACATGTATGATCCAACTCTGGGTTGGATCATATGGAAATGAACTGTTCAATTTGATCAAACTAGCTACAAAAACACTGTGTTCCTGGACAAATACATAAACATCCAGATATGCTTAAATTATGCATACATTTTGCCATTTATTTGCATTAAAACCTAGTGCATATGTTCATGTTTCTGGAGTTGCTTTGGTTTGATTTACTGCTGATATATTTTTTACAAATTAAAACTTTCAATCCATCTCTGAACTAGATAAGTGTTTTAATAAATTTTTATATGGTGTCTCAATTATGAAATAATGGTACCTGTTAAGAGTTAAACACAATTTTAGTGTTGAACATTTTTAGATC
The DNA here is from genome assembly GCA_025642065.1 of Paralvinella palmiformis. Taxonomy (NCBI): domain Eukaryota; kingdom Metazoa; phylum Annelida; class Polychaeta; order Terebellida; family Alvinellidae; genus Paralvinella; species Paralvinella palmiformis. Next base: position 348,533 of record JAODUP010001002.1, on the reverse strand, counting down.
AACCAGCTAATTCTTGTATCAAATATTTTGAGTTAACAATGACATTCCTTAATATATAAATATGATATTATATAGCAAACAGGTTTTATACACAATTTCTATCCAGTTTTCATTAACCTTTTTCTGATTTATATTTCTCTTTGCTCACAATTTTTGGCTATAGTTTAGTAATATTCAGATGACTGAATGACACTTTCATCAGTCACCTTGCAGCCACTTTATGTACTATTGAGTTTTTCTTTTTTCCAAGGTCATTTGAAAGTTCATAGGTCAAATTTTGGATAATGTTATTTTGGATGATGAATCATATTTAAGTGGAAAGGTATATATATATATATATATATATATAAATAGTATATCTTGGTTAATAGCTGACTGACAAAAACAGATCAAGTGACTTGTTTCTTCTAGGATTTCTACTTATTTGTTTAAATAAAGGCAGGTATAGCATGATGTAGAATTTATTGTACATGAGGAAACTGGAATCAATTTTACAATTATAATCATAATGAATAGATAAAACGGTTACATTAATATTTGATTGAAGAAATCACAAATATTATTGACTTTATTCAAAAACAATGTGTGATAATAAACGGGCACATTTATTCAAACAAAATGGAGAACACAGTCTACTCTGGTTGGCTGTTTATCTAAAACCTATGACATCTGACATATACAGCTGTCCAGTATCAGCACTTTCTATGAACAGATGGCCGTATAGTCTATATTATACTCATGACCGCCAAAGGCTCCAGTGCTCAATGAACCATGAAATCGCGCGCAGTGGTATTTAATGATAATAATAGTTGGCTCAGAATTCGTTTAACAAAATTCATCCAAGGGTGTAAATAAATTGATTTTGTGTATAGTCTATAGAAGATAAATCTATAATAATGATGCATAATGCTATTAATGGGAATGTTTACAAGTCCTAATTATGATAGTAATTATAAATTTATACTATTATAGCTTTCTACTAGACTACTTTGGTAAATGCCTCTTCGTCCAGCACAATGTGTTTAATATAGTTAGAGGAATGCAAATTGCAGGAGAACATTCTAGAAGAAATTTACTGCGCTACCCCTACATCTCAATCAAATAATCAGTTTAATGGATGGCTGATTAGATGCATTCACCGTATAGTAAAATAAGCCGTCTTAAACAGCTGTTTCTTAATATGTTCTATTATCGCCCTACCCTTGTTTTACCACCAGCCTGGAAGAGCCTGCTCTATGTTAGCATTCAAGATCTGAACCAGTATTTTTACTTATTCGCTGCCGTAAAGTGGCGCTCAGAGAAAGCCGCGAATAGCTAAACGTGTTATTCTATTCCATCCTCGAGCAAAAATAGACCAGGAATTGCCAGCTTTCCTTTTGATCTACGTCATCACTCCTTTTCGGGTTAGTTTAGATCACGTGACTATTCTCAACCAATTAGAGTCAACCACATTACTATTGCTGGATTACCCAACAAGAACGGGTGAGTCCATTGTTGTAAAATTACCATAAATATGGTTACAGGAACTATCAGCTGATTTATGACGTTTTTTAATTCACTGGACGACGCCAATATATTCGATTAGACATTTTATGCATAATTATTGTGCCTGCATAATACGCAGGTGCACGAATTGGACTGAGTAAACCTATTTTACTAGTTTCATTTATAGTACAATCCACCGGTAAACGAACACCCCTACCTATAAAGGTTGCAACGGTCCGAGTAGATTCCGTGTAGCACTCACAAACACCAGAGTGGTCGACTGGGATAGAGGTGTTGGATATTCGGTGGAAAATCTGGCTGGAGTAACTGTGTTCTGGCTTAGGTTTTCATACCCAGGCAGCGTACAACATCAACAGGGGATTTGTAGGTTATTGGGGTCCAAATTAACAGAACATTTATGCATTCTAGGTGACAACTGACCGGTCACAAAACAGCCACAATGGAAGACGCTCACACGAAACCAGTCGAAGAAATCGTAAATTATTTTAAGTCGGACGAAAATACTGGTCTTGATGAAGGCCAGGTGAAAAGGAATTTAGAGAAATATGGTCCGAATGGTAAGTGATAGCTTGTTTACTCATCGTGTACTCAATATTGAGCTTGTGTTGAATAACCAAGCTGAGATGAGGGCGGCCACATGTCATGGACATGGGCCGGATATAGATCTAGAAGTCTACTGGTTGTAGCCTTCACAAGGCTTCAGCTTGTTGTGACGTGAATTGTTTGTGTACATAGCATGATGTGGGCTTTAAATTATATCGTAGAAAGATAAAAGGACATGCTAATGTTATTACCATATACCAAAGTTAAACAAATATTACAAGACGGTTTCTGTTTTAATTACTATTTTTTCAGTTGAATTTGGCATTCTCCATTTCACCCATTTGATCAATTATTTTAACCTGTTAGTCCTGTAAATGTGTAATGTCCTGTTAAGTCAGTTGAACCCTTATTTAGTTATTAGGCTTATATTCAATATTGTGTTACATAATAAAAAACAACCAGTTACATCTGGACCAGGTTAAACCATATAATTACGACAGATCTGTAATTCTGTTTGGCTTGTTATTTTGATGCATATGAGCAAAATGAAGATTACTATGTTGTTGTGAAGTTAGACTGATGGTTTCTAAAAAAAATATTCAGCTGAGTACTCACTTACTAGCAGAACAGTTTTTGTCTGATTGGACATCATATTTAATAATTTCCACTGATGTGATGAAATAAATATGTGATGCAAAGAAGTAATATTTTCATAGTGATAGCAAACTATCATAACTGGATGGACACCATTGCAGCTAATCTTGTGTTTCTTTAGGCTTATATAGATCTAACCTTTTGGCTTGTGTGCAAAAAAGGCAAATTTAGGGGATCATTCAAATTATAATATCTGATTGTGTTAGAAGTAGTACTAGTAGTAGTTTCTTGACAAGATATGTACATCACTACATGGTAAGAGAATGTACATGAAAAAAGTTATTTAATATCAAGTCCGATATAAAGATAATGTCTCTGCAGTATATGGGTATATTATGCAGTCATAAGAACACCCACACCATGGAGTGGTCAGAGCACCAAACTGACAGATGTGGGTTTGTAACAAATAACATTAACTCTGGGATGTTTCTCAATGTGTTAATTCTCAGCCATTATATCAATATATGGCTGAGATGTAATCAACACTAGGTTAAACAAACAACATGCGCCACATAGTCGGTATGGTTAACCAAAAAGGCTGACTGGACTTTCATTTGTCATCTCTGATGATTTTAATTAAAAATATGTGAAAATTTAATTGTTTTATTATTAAATGTATTACAAATTAATTATATTTACACTATCATGAATGTGTAAATAATAGAGCTATGGGTAATCAATATTGCTTAACATTTATTGGTGATTTTTATCATTAGATATTATTGTTTAATGAAATAATTATCTGTTGCTATGAACTTACTATTCAGTAGCTTGTCTGTAGTTATGTTTCCATATAATCTAGTTCTTTTCACTAACTAAATTACTATTTTTGTTTCCTACAGAGCTGCCAGCTGAAGAAGGTAAGCTGAATTAATTTTTTAAAGCATCTAATTTACATATTTGGTGTTTATTTTAAGAGTATGATTGTCATTTTGTTCTTTGAGTGTTTACTGCATAAATCGCTATATTGTTTGTACTTGGCATTCTATGTGATTTACAGTATAGAGATAACAAAATTATTTTTACATCTTTTACAGGGAAGAGTCTATGGGAGCTGGTTTTAGAGCAATTCGATGATCTTTTGGTTAAGATCTTGTTACTTGCTGCTGTTATCTCATTTGTAAGTTATCTATGTGTTTTATGCATTTAATCTGTTTTGTGTGTGGTTTTATTCTCAACTGTTGGTAGATAAAAAATTCTAGTATTAAAGTGCTAATGTGTTTTAATAAAGATCAATAATTTTTAGAATTATGATTAAATGACCATTTATTTTATGTTTATCCTGATTAAACTTCTATGTGTTGAAAACAGTCTGATACTCTTTAAATGTGATGTTTTGGGCAGATTATTCAGAATTTTGCATCTTTACTCCTTAGATTAGAGTATCTGCATCATAAGTGCACATTAATTGAAACCCTATCTGTTGTGCAATCCAAGTCTTATGACATGATAATCTTAGGTCAACATTGCTTTACTAAGTATTTTTATTAGTACAGCAAAGGTGTTATCCATGGTCAATGAATATTTGTCCTTTAGTTCTCCCCTTTCGATATATCTACTCAGTATTAAAATTTGAAGTGGTCTGGTTGCTTTAATAGTGTAGACTTTTAATTAAGTAAAATACCTATATCTACATACAGAGCTTTAAACAATAAATATCTTGTAGCTGTAGTACATACTTACAAGATCATTAGTTTTCTTAAAATATTGATCGTGTTTGATGACTGTTTGTTGTAGTTCATGTAATTCCTTTCATTTGGCATTACAGAGTTTTGTGTGACTGTCTTCAGATACTTTTCATTATTTTATCCTGGCTTAGAGCATAGTAAATTAGGATTTTGACATTACTCTTCTAGCTTAAATGGGCACTGTACAGCTTTGGCTAAATCATGGATGTGTGTGTATGCTTGATCCTGGTCATTGGGTATCCAACTCTGATTTATATGATTGTTTCATCTGCTTTATAAACGACTTGATGATATTACCCTTCACAATTAGTTAAACAATTTAATTGGACCACAGTGGGAGCAACCAGTTATCTACTTATGTTACTACTGGTACACAGCATTGTTTCTATAAATGACTGATATTAATAAACTTTATTGCAGAATCAATTATCTATAGTTTGCTGTCATTAATAGTGATCAGTGCTTTACTGATATGACGTGACCCAATATAAAACTGTAAGAGACTCGATTCTGGCTGCTCAGTTGTTTATGTATTTTGGAGCTAAGGGTTGAGGGTTCCTATTTTGATCAGAAATTGTCTGTATGGCATGTCATGAAAGCTGTGATGATTAGTTACAGAAATAAGATGGCACAAACTGTAGTTTTGTTCCATCTAATGTCACACAGACTGCTGTAATAATTATAGTTAACCCCATAATAAGTTACACTTACAGTGTAATAATATGTTTATGATTGCAGGTCATTTTTCTCCATGAAGTTTACTTTTTGTAGAACCTTGGTCATTAACAGTATGCCTGCTTTGTGAATGTGACTGTCAACTGAACTCAATAATGACCAAATAGTTTTTTCCTGGGAAGGGGAAGATGCCAGGAGGGAGTTCATCATCACAGAGATGGTTTTGTCTAAAGAGTGCACATTACTCATTATTAAAGAAATAGACAGGAGATAGTTAGATTTTTGTAATTTTATTGCGTTATGAAAGTTGATTAAATTATGTAAATGGCAATTAGCCTAAAACATAATAGTTACTGTATGTACAGATACTCATTTTGCTGCTCATGTAATATTGTATTAGCCAGCTGATGAAGTGAACAAATCTGGTAGTGTTAATTTAAGTTAGGGTTGAAGACCAGGGCCGGCACCTTTTACATTCTTTGACAGCACCCAGTTGACATGGGTGTGTATATATATATATATATATATATCAGAGTTATATATATATATATCAAAATTTATTCTGTAAATCTGTCTGCAAAAGGGTCCACCCCTAATGATCACTTTGCGATTGTTTTAAGAATTTTGGGGTATTATACATTCTCAGGCCTGATAAATATATATATATATACACACACAAAGTTTTATACAATGAATTCTATTAATAATATTATCAAACTTTTCGGAAATGAGTTTCCATTGAGTAAGACTAGTATTAAATTATTTTATTTGTACATAAACACTGTAATGTTTTATAACAAATCTGAATTTTCTTGTCATTCCCTGTGTAAACAAGTGTTTTCGTGATATGGAAATTGTGGCTGTTTTAACGGTATTCTGCAGATTAGTATCCTACAGTGAGCATGTTCTTGGTCAGTGCTTTTTGTTTTCAGGTATTCTATTTTTCCAACCCTTTCTATAAGTAAAATTTGTGAATAACTCTGTCTCCCTTTGTGATACTAAGGGAAAATGTTACTACAGATGTGAAGCAGATGCACTGTTCACCAAGAACATAATAAAAGTGTACTGAATAGATGTTTTTACACAACATTTTTATTCAAGTATAATAGTATTATTCCCTTTTAATGGTATACAGTTGTACAGTGTCCAATTTACAAAATGAACACAGTGTTTGCCAATTAAAATTTAATGCAGTAAAGGCGTGTAGCAGGTGCGACACAACTACAGTTTTTGCTAATTTTTATTCAGAATTATTTCTAGAAATTATTATTCATTTTGTACAACAGCTTAACCTGTGATAGTCTGACGCAAATGAGCTTATCATAATGTGGAATATCCAAATGGTTTAATTGTATTATTTATATTGTTGAGCAATTGATTGCTGCTAGTTACAACAATAATGTTTAATAAAGAGTATATTCTAGGATTGACTATAGGCAGGTATTAAAACAAAATCTACTCTTTAAGTTGCCATAGTCTTTCCAGAGTATTATTTTCAACTCTTTCCAGATACTTGAAACCTGTTTTAAAAAATAATTATTTATTCAATAGATAAACGAGTGAAAGTTTACTACTAAGCCTATGGGGTGCTCCAAGAGTGCAAAATTTAGAGTGCTGCATTATAAACCTCAGCATTGTGGGTTCGAATCATACTGGCACCTTTCTTTGTGAGATGTTTCCCGAGGGAGTTGCCCATTAACCACATATAATACAATAGCTCCACATTCATGCTATTTGGTTTGACTAATCTGTGGAAATCTTTACTGTATTTGTATGGACAACTAGTTAGCTGGTTGATTTGTGCCAGGCTTGATTTTAAGTGTTCATGTTACAGATTGTTCCTTGGTCAGGTGCCTAGATTTGCCCATAGGTATCATATATATATTGTTATATTTTCTAGCCTAGTGTGATAATCCAGTATAAATACACTTTTTTGCTTAATTCATTCAGCTATTATTATTATACAACAGGTTCTTTACGATGGTGTATTTGGTATCACTACTTGAATCCATTGTTTACTGTAACCATGTCAGCCAGTGTAATCTCTGATTAACATGATGTATAATTCCCTGGTGATTGGTTCACTTTAACTTGGATATGGGATAATTGCTGCTAATTAACTATTTCATAACTGTTATGAGCGTTAGAGACTGATTGAATGCCACCATCAAAGCTAATATCAGTGCTGCAAGTCAAGAATATACCTGACTGAGATCTCAGGTGTTAAATTCATTGTATTTATTTGCAACAGCTGACATCTGTTAGATGTTCTGCTGTCACTGTACATTTATTTGATGTAGCATTCAGTGTTAGCATCTTCAATCTGGATCACTGATCCGTAGGTTGAACCTGGACCCCTTTAACCATGTTTATATCATTGGTGTGTACCTGATTGACCTTCATTAATCTTCCCCTAATTACCTTTTCATTTTGAGGTTCTGTGCACTAAGCAACATTCTGTAACAGCTGGAATATGTGAATGAGATTTGTGCTTACTGTACAAAATAGTGTTGGCTATACCACAGCAACAAAACATTTATTTGGAAAATGACATTACCGAATTTGGCATGTGGCATTGCTTTCACTGTTCATATTTTGTCTTGGCGTGAAAAACCTTTTCTGCAATAGTGAAGAGTACTGTTGTAAGGATTCCTGTCTGTTTCTTTCATTTGTATGTTTGGCTCATTTTGCATGTTGAACTTTAGGCAATATCACTGAATATTTATGTTTATGAAATGTCTATATTTAGTCTGAATTAAGAGAAGTATTGGTAGACAAATTTGTATCAGTGGCTGGTATTGCTATCATGAATGGATTAATTGATTCTGACAGTCTTACTCATAAGTGATGTCATTTTTGAAAAGTCATCATTGTTCTTGTAGACTTGTGAGTGTGATATAATTTTGCCATGAAGCTCATTTATCAGAATATAAACTCTGATTGACAAGAAAGGAGCATTTCTTTGGTGGTAAATTGATACAAGGAAGCATGGATTATTTTCTAGGTATAGCTTGGTATATTAAAGAACCCCTTTTACACCCCAATCAACAGGATAAATTGTAATATTCAGTACATTCCACAGTTAATTTAGTTCTTGTTATTTTAGGCTTGTTTTAATTAGTTGTACATTGTTGCTATATCTAATGCCCATGCATTTGTTAGTGGACATTTCACTTAAGCTGACATATCAGTTGTCATCTTTTTGGAGCTGTACTTAGTTTTGTACAGAAATTTTTATGCCTAATACAAGTAGGTTGTATGCTTCCTTTATAAAAGTAAAAACAACTTTTTGTCAGCAGTACTGACAGGAAATGATCAGTATATTCTTAATCGGTGATATCAACTAGTTGTTCACCGAGTATAACAGCAACGTATTCTAGGTGCAAAATTAAATTAGTCACTGACTGCATATTTTGAGAGGATTAATACTAATTATACTGTTAATTTAACAGTTTATATATATATATATATAATAGAGAGAGGTAGTATTGTTATTATTTAGATTTAGTGTATTATTTGGTTTGGTTGAATTGTATTTATTTGTTAGTTCTAATAAATGATTGAATAATGATTTTGATGTCAAGGTTACAATAATGATTCCTTAGTGTTAATTATATGTCAGCAGGTTTTATCAGTTAAATCCGGGTTTGAGACGCTTATTCTGAAAAAGCTGTCATGTTCAGTTGTTTACGTTATCTTATTCATTTACTTTTATGTTTGGCATACTGCTATTTTGATGACAAATGTTGCTTTTAGCCGACCCTAGACCTTGAATGTTTACCTTTGATAAGCTGATCCCTGTTGGTAATGGCTTCATGTAGATGTGCATACTGGGAGGTCTTTTTCTTTTATAGAGTAATCAGTTAGATATGGAATGGCTATCTAGTTGGGTGGAGTTAAGCCACCTAATGTGAAGTGTTTGGTGGGTGCCTATAGTGTATTTTTAAGTCAAAGAACTGATCATATCAGTTGTTACAGTTTGGAGCTACAGATAACCAATTCTACGTTGTTACCGTTCTGTAGTAAATAGTATTAAATGGTGATTGATTGAAGTAACATGTTTAATACATTTCTAACTGACTTCTTTATGTCATTTTGTGAGAACTGAAAAATCGTGGCATACAATCATACTATGTATAATATTCAAGATATGTGTGGTGTGTATATATTTATGTGCATGTGTATCTTGGTGCTTTTACTGGTGAATTGCCTAAATGATGTTGTCTAGTGCAGAAGCATAAGGCTTCAGGTGATGGATTGTTCGTTGTTCAAGTTAAGCCCAGATGATTTATCATATTGAGTGATCCAGATACCAGACTAAACTGCAAAATCTGTTTTCCAGGCAGTGAAAATACTGGAGCAATGTTAATATTACCATTATATGTTGTAACCGTGGCAATATTATTGTAGAAAAGCAGTGTTGCAGTCAGTATTAGCCTTATGGCCACTACTAGTGAGCGAATTCCTCACTATCTTCTGGATCCTCCTCCGCAATGTCCTAAGGACAGGTTATGAATAGCACATTTTAACCTATTATCACCCAGACGAAGCATGGTAGCTAGGCATATCATCAAATGATCACACAGTACACATGTGCTCTAGGGCCAGAGCAGTCTCTAGTCTGCATCACACTGCTCCGTGCTCCACTCTGTTTCCCTGGAAACATGTGATGCCTTCCCTAATTTGGGTGGTGTGTATTACATATGGCTGGGATAGCTTTGTGGCGTTGTGTTCTTTTCTCAGAGCCAGCTTGGGAATATAGCGTCTTATTCAGTTATTGTTAGTATTTGTATTATGAAAATAATACTGTGATAATAATTATGTAAAGAGTTGGGGTGGTGTGTGTTAGGAAGAGTATGTTCAAAACTGTGCCACTAAACATAGCACTCACTTCTGTATAATTAACTGGATAATGCTATGATTCACAACCAGATATCAATATTTTTGCCTGAAAGAAGTATTACCATATTGACAGATTAATTGATACGCTCTGCTGGTATTTCTTAGTCCATCACATTTATTTGTTATGAATGCCTGATCATCAGAACATTGGTGGTTCATAGTGTCTGACCTGAACCAATTAAACCTGCTTAATTATTTTGGCACTGGGTAAATCAAAACAAAATAGAAGATGTAATCATGTTTATAGGGCAAGAAAGAGGCTAGTTTGTTTTGTAAAGGCGTTAATTCTGATTCATGTCCAGGGTAATTATGAGTATATTTATGTGTGCATTGATGTTTGTTAATTTTCATTTTTTCTTCTTTATATAGTATCTGTTTTAATCTGTTTGAGCTTTGGTAATTTTTTCTTTCTGAAATAGTTTGATTTCTAGTGTTATTGAGTATCTCAATTGTGTTCTTGTGTTAGAAAAATACTGCTGCCAGACCCACAGTGGTAGTGTAGTTGTTTACAACCTCTAATACGAGAGCTCAGATTTTAGCACAGTTATGTCTGAAGGGTGTTTCATCTTTTACTTCACCTTAATACCAATTTGAGGTTGCTTGACCCAGTTAACTGCCACATGTACACACAAGTGTTAGTAAAACAGCAACATTCCATTCCACGTAAACATGTCAGACATAGGTTCAATTCTTTGTTGGAATTACAACCAATGGGCAAATCTGGTTTTAGAAATGGTCTTGGATCCGCAAAATGACTTGACATTTGATTTAAAAAAGTTATTTTGCAATTAATTTGTTTACTCTTGGTACCTACCTGTTTATCTTGTATATTGGTGGATGAAAGTATGCTAATTAAAATCAGTATACTGTACATTTTGCATATGTAAATCAACATCTTAAAATCTTAGTGATTAATATTTGGAATTGCATATTTCAAAAGGAAAAATATTAATAAATGTCAACTGGAATTGTGTGTGTATGGTAATGTTTTTTTTTGTATCTTTCATGACAATATAGAATTTTGTTTAGGTGTACATTTTATGTTGATAACACACGCACATGTTTAGGATTGAGATGTAATGTGACAATATTTGAATTTAAAAAATTTCTTTTCAGGTGTTAGCTTGGTTTGAAGAGTCAGAAGTTTATGAGGAACAAATCACTGCCTTTGTTGAACCTTTCGTCATATTGCTCATCCTGATAGCTAATGCCATAGTGGGAGTATGGCAGGTGAGTAAAACTTCATTTATCTGGTTGAAGGTTATCTGATTAATACATGAAATTATAACTTGTTGGTATATTAACCGTAAAGTACTGTACTGTATTGACACATAGTTTTCATAATGTTAATGATTTTACTTTTGTTTTCCTTAGTAATAATGATCAGTGCATTAATTATTTAATTAAAATCTGCATCCTTTGTCCTTGAGATCATCATATCAGAAAGATTTATCCATGTCAATTTTCATTCAAATGGAAGTTTTATTTCTTTGTTTTGTATCATAATTTTATAGCTTATGTTTAGACTAGAGTCCACATACATAGAAAATATGTTGTCAGTTGCAGTTGTTGTAGTTGATTTATATATATATATATATATATATATATATATATATATATATATATAATTGAGTTTTTGTTGAACCCCATTGTCCACTAATCTTCAGCCAATAATAGCCATCAGTGACTTTATTTTATGTACATTCCGATAACTGTTGTAAGGCGGTTTAGCCAGTCAAATGTGAATATTACATAATAATCATCTGTAGCTAAGTTTTCAAAACAATGAGTCTTTAATATGTGTTGTAATGACACAGTGCTAACTATTTATGGCAGCTTTTTCTTTTGCTGATATTTTCTTGGATGTTGTTTAAAATTATTTTATTAAAAAATATACACTGATGTGTTTGAGTGGATTGAGATATATAGGGAAAGCATAAGAATTGTGGAACTTGGGACCAAGTAAACAGTTCTGAAAGTCCAGCCTGCCTTATTTTGTGAATATTTTCCTTCTGTTCTGCTTTTCTCTCATCTGAAAATAATGTTGTTTGTCCAAGTTTCTTGATTTATATTTTTGCTGGTCAAAATCTATTGGTAGAGGTTTGCTGTTGTATCTGCTGCCTATGTCAGGATTTCCCCGTGTGTTTTTGTTCACCTTCTAAGTGTTTTTGGGGGCAGCTAGTTGAGTTTTTGCTGATTGAACAAACTGTAGAAGCTGGGAAATTGTTCTATGCATGCCTTTCCGATGGAAGCAAATGTTGTTTTTGCTATACAGGATGGAGCATGGAAGGAGATTTGTTTATGGGAGAAATTCCACCACCTCTAGTGGCTGCTGTGACCAATGTGTTATATGGTTGGCTTTGTAGAGATGGGGTTCCCTGTACTCTTTATCCTTCTTGTGTGTTTTACCCGTTATATGATGTTACTGACATTGTCACAACAACCTTGCATCACTCGTATGGAGAGCTACAAGTTAAGTAACTGATATGGTGCCCTCTAGGTATGCACTGATAGATTATTTTTAGGGAATTTAAAATCTAATCCTTCAAAATAGCTTGACTTAAATGAAATTAAATAATTCTGAATTTAAAAAATGTCATTGGAATAGTATATGGTTTTAACCATACATTAAGTTGGCTAACTTAATGTATGGCTAAAAGATATTCAGTTCATTTCATTCTAAAATTGGAATTGCAGGAAAAGTTCATTTTTGGGATTGCTTATTTTAAAAAGAATAGAGCTGACATTAAAAGTATTAAATCCATAAAATAACTTAATATTTTTGCCCTGGAATTTTATAATAATTACAATGCCATTATTATTGTGAACATGGCTGTTTTTTGTTTGTATGTAGAATGTATGTATGCTTTTATACACCAGTAATAAAATATTTGGTCATTTAAAAATAATTTTAAATTATAGATACTAATAAGTGATACTGAATTTGAATAGGGTAGAATTGACAAAATAGAATTGGTCTATTATCTGGTGAATATAGAACATTTCTGGTTAAGATATGTGCAATGTTTCAGTTGGTTTATTCAACATAGTTTGTTTGACTTGAACTACCTAATTTATATGTCATGGATACTCTTGTTTGCATATTGTCAAGCACCCAAAGACACTCATTTTATCCACATGTACTGATGTAGATAAATGGTGTTTCCACATTTCTTTGAAATTGTTTATTTTGTGAGGTAAATATTATCACCGTCATATTTTGTTCACTTTTCTTGATACTAACTTGTAAGAGATTTGTTCTCAATGTATCTACAATGTTCTTGTTGTAGATAAGTAAATTCTGATATCATTAATCAGCATCCTATTAAATTTGCCTGTTATCCAGTGAAATAGTTTGCATATTTTGGATCATTATTTGAAAACTGCAAGGTAGATTAAAATATGAATTTTCAGACCCAGTTTCATTATGAAATTGCAAATTAATTAAAACAAATTTAATACAACTAGCTAATTTGGCACATGAAAAATAATGTTTGTGGTTGTGGGCAATTATCTTGTTTATTTTAGTTTGATACATTTTCCTTTTAGCAGTTTGTTTTACCAGTTTTGTGGCTTTACAGAACCAGCAGTACCATAATTATTATGGTGCTGATAAAAATAAATTGGTTTCTAATAATTTCTGAAATAGTATATCTGCCTTCCAGATATTATTCTGTACTCCTACTGAAAATGACTTGCCTGGGTTTGATTAGTTTCCATATGTTTGCACAGAACATTTGTAATGCTTAGTAAGTACCTAGGATGGATGTAGTTTAATTTTGAAATGATGTTCCATATGAAGTCATCTTGAGTCTTTTGCTTCTAGGTTAAACCAAAGGCATTGATTCTTTTTGGAAACTAAATAAGATTTCCGTTATGACAGAAAAAAGATCCTGTAGATTACATATATAGTCTTACACAGATTATACGTTAACATTACCACAGTAGTCCGATATATTTCTAATCAGTGTATTGATATAAACCACACCCTGAGTGTCTGACACCAGCTGATATAGCTCTCATGTTGTACAAATATTGTTTGGGTAAATCGTTCTTTTTCATAGTGTTGATCTCATTTTCTAGCTAGCATAGCATATTTTGGCTGGCCTTTTGAGCTGATGTAGGTGTGCTAAGCCAGGAGAGAAAGTTAGCTGAAGAGAATATTATCTCCTGATGGTGTGCAGCTTTGGTATAAAGCCTATTGTTGTGTGAAAAGCTTGCTTAGGATTTATGGCATTGGTGTATGCTGCTCTTGATTGGTGTTGGCACAGTTAAGCATCTCGCAAAACATTATTATAAATGTTTATTATCGCTTTTTATGTAAGGGATATTTTTGCCAAGGTAGCCCAAAACCATTTGGTTATGATGAGACTGTGTGCTTGTTAGTTTCCTTTGGCAATAAATTTAGTACTTCTGCTGAAATAGATTCTGTTTTATTTCTGTGTATGTGGCTGTATGTTTGCAACAATAACTTGATTATTGTTTTATCATTTTGCCATTGTAGTTCCTGAATGTAATATCACATTTAGGATACAAAATAGCTATGTTCTATTTATTACTTGTGTATAGGGACCACACCATGGCCATGTAGATATAGCTAGACTCTCTTGAAATGTTTACACATGTGTTGTTTACCTGCGTTTTTGCTTCTGGAGAGAGCCAGCAGTCAGTGTTTGCTGAAGGTTTGTAAGTTAGGTCTTCTCTGGTATGGTTGTTTGCTCATAGATGTGCGGGTGAGTAATCTGCTATAACCTCCAGACACTTGAATCTACCGATAATTGGCATAACAATACTAGAAGAGTCACAAATAACATTTAAATATTATATATATAGCTGTTGGCTTGATCTAAAAACAAAGATTGCTTGGCGTATTATCGACCCTGTACTTAACATATGATCATACAGATAATGGTATTGTGATTGTGGAAGGTATCAGGAGTCCTGGTTGCTGCTACATTTGTTGTTAGAAGGAGAGATGTACAGTAGGAAGTAGTCTGCTGCCTGTAATAGCGCCTCATTGTTTCTTCTTGGCACTGATGAATTGTGCCTGACGAGATGGTGGCTTCTAGTATAATGTCAGAGGCCACTGACTCTAAAGATCAGCTGGTTCTTTCCAATCTGAGTGTGTGTGGTGGGGGAACTTCATTCCTGGATTTATATTTCTACCTTTAATCATTGTGTTTTGTTTTTGGCCATTTTGTGTAGTGACGTTTTACCCTGGTCTCCTCCCGATCCTTGGTCTTTTCAGTTTGTTCTGATAAGAAATTATAATCCAGATTTTAGTTTGTGCTAACTTGTGTGTTAATTGGAACATGCCACGTTCATTGTACAGGTTCGGTCAGTATTGGGTATTGTGCCGTTACGAGATCCCTAGTGACCTTGATTAAGATCACATTAAAGGTCAAACCTGCTGCTTTCTGGTCTCACTCAAGCATCACTTTGGTCAGTGTTCTGGTATCTGACCAGAGGCTGGGTGGAACTGGCTGGCCAAATATATCTAGTCTCCTACTTGGTAGGGTCTATTTACACACTGATCAGATTGTTTCCAGTCAATCATCAATTAACTACTGTAAGCTAGACTTGGTTCCCTTCATTTTAGTAATGGTCTTGGCCTAATGGTGTTCCGGATTCCTTTCATAGAGACGAGCATATCATTTGTTGTGGCCGTTTAAAAACAGGTGCACATAACAAACAAACAAACTTTGTGTTACTGTTAAAACAGAAGGTTTCAATATTTTCACCTATATGTGGATACATATCTAACTTAAAGTTAAATAGTTTCTTTTATAGATCTGGCTTGGTGAATGTTATTGTATTGCTTGTCATGTTGTGGTCTTATATTCTGTAGTTATTTTGTTGTGTTTTGATGGAAAGATTTTCCTGATAAATAGGTGTCAGGTGGGAAGCGGTTAATAGGGATAATGGGTTGCTGAACTCAGTTGAACAGTTAATGATCAAATTAATGACATCCAGCATAATATATTTCCAGCCACATGCTTTATAATTGGTTTAATTTACTTGTCCAACCTGTCTGTTGTTTTAGGATACTGACATTTGATTTGGTTTGGATTCTGTTCTGGATGTGGGGGACATAGTATTCCTGTTTTATCTGGAGTGGCTGATACTGAGCAGTTGAGATCCAGAATACACCATTCATGTTTTGCTTGCTGTCCTAATTTTATCTGGTTTGACGTCAGCATTATTTTGCTAGAAACCTGATGAACTTAAGCACTGAAGCCGATGTACCTGGACATTTTAAGTGATTGTACTATTTTTTGGAGAGTGCTAATATGGTCATTATTTTGTCAGTGGTAACTTAAATGTTATTGCCATCCACCAGCTACTTATAATAACAAGTTTACAGTTAAAGTCATAACTGTACTTGTGAGTTATAAACTTGATTTTAAGCTTATTATCAAAGGGCTGCTTTTCTAGTAATCCTTGATTCTGACATGGTGGTCCACACCATACACCACGTGCGTCTTAGATTGGGCTGTTCAGATCAGCTGAATGGCTGAAGGTAACCCCTGTCCTGAATGACCTTCTGAAGCCAGTCAGCTGCTGTGGTTCCATCATCTGTTAGCGGATACCACTTTTATCTTGGCGTAACATCAACTGATCTATGTTCAGATATAGGTGTGCTCTGTTTGGATGGTTAGGTTGAAATGCCTATATAATATAATATCCACATTTAAAATGATATCCCTAATGAGCAGTCATAGATTGACGTTTTTGTTGTACGGTAATTTGAATCTCCTGTGTGATTATTGTTATTATTATTTTTTGTCCTATATTTTGTTTTCTTGTTTGTTGTTGTGGCATGAGATTATTCCAGGATGAAAAAGATGTGCTGTCAGTATTTTCATCATAAATATGTATCTCATCATCGGTTTTTATTTATAGGAACGTAATGCAGAAAGTGCTATTGAGGCCTTAAAAGAGTATGAGCCAGAGATTGCAAAGGTGATCCGTAGAGATCATAAAGGTGTCCAACGAATAAAGGCCAGGGATCTAGTACCTGGAGATCTTGTTGACATTGCTGGTAAGTGCAACATTTGTCATGAGATGTATGATGTTTTCCAGAATTGTTGTGTTTGTAATAATGTTATGTACAAAATCGTTTGTATGTGTGTGTGTGTGTGTGTGTGTGTGTGATGGAAGGATAGATGTGTGTGTGTGTGTGTATGTATGTCTTGTTTGCAGGTTAATTTTATTTAGTTTATATAGTCGAGAAGCAGTTAACTGTAATTCAGATTTGTTGTGTGGTATAAGAGGATGACAGTCGGTAACATGGGCTTAAAATACAATTGATTGTTTAATAGGCAGATTATGATAATAAGTGATCAACATTTACTTTAATTATTTGAATTGACACTGATCCTGACCACATACTGAAATCATGCATTAATCTTTATTAAACTGGTTTATCTGTTGCCTTAATCAGTGATCAACAGCTTTATTAAGTGTAAGATTGCTGGTTAATTATTAGTAACAATAAGCTTTGAGGAATATCTGACTGAATGACTTTTTATTGGAAAAAGTGGTGTTGACTATGTAATAATCTCATCTGATGTTTGTGGTTCATTTGAGAATTAAGCCCCAACTGGTGTGTTTTTAGAAACAGGAATTTTGTTGCCTTCAGAATATTTGACTATTATCTTGGATGAAAATTCAAGATAACTGCAATAGAAGCTGATAATCTGCATTATTAATAAGCCTAGAAATGAAGGGCTCCATATTGTGTTACTTTGTTTAGAACCACACAATAGGTGACACTGGACAATCTGATACAAGGAAATAATTAGAAATGGCATCGTTAAGTACTAAAGCCGGATTTCTCTTAGGATAATGCTATTCAGTATTCATCTCATATTATAGAGGTAATCCATGTATTAACTGTAATGACTGACACTTACTGCTGCTTAATGACTGAAATTGCATGTTGTGCTGAGTTTTCCAGAATGACTAATTAGCATCCTTGTAGTTTAAAACGAGGCTGTTTGCTATATACATCAATAGTAGTGGCTTAAATATGACCTACCTCATACAGATATAAATAATCATAATTTGTGAAGTAAGATATTGTATACATCTTGTAAGACCTGAAGTAAGTGTTAACTTTTAATAGGTATTTTATCTAGTCTTCATATTCTACAATTCTGATACAAAATGCAAATATCATTCCAAATCTGTAGTGAATATTTGTATTAGATGTGGATATAAGTGTTTCATAAATGCTCAGTTTCACTTATAATTTTGAAGCAATGAAATGATTATGTTGATACAGAATGCACTTCTCTGTAACCATAATAAGGTTTATTTTAAAATATCTCTAATGAATTATGTCTGTAAGTCAATGGAATCTTAATCTATGTAAGGTAACATTTATAAATTGCAGGTTAGAATTACATAAGCTCTGAAATCTGATAGCAATTTATACAAGTTCATTGGTGTACATGATGTAATTGACTGTCTCCGCCCCACTGTCACATTGATTAGTTTTGACGAAACAACAACCAATAGATTATTGTCAGCTGCTCATCAGATTGTATGAGTTAAGTATCATGGTATAGACATAGAAGTATCAGAAGAACAAAACATAATAATATAATACTAATGTTGGTATCTTCACCTATTGTCAATACATACAAATATTAGAACATAATTATATATCTCAGTCCAATACATTTACACCTAATTGTTCTTGTTAAATAATTGATTTTCATTAAATAAATGTTAATCAGATCAATAACATTAGTTGTAAATTAGTGTCTGTATTAACCATAGTGCCACTGACCAACAATTATTACAAACTTTGTGTGGTTAAAAAAATCCTTGTCATATTTTTAGTTTTTGCTGTATCTTCATTCATAATCATTTGTGGTGCCACAGATCTGAACCACTTCGGTTGACATTTTGTTGTGGGCATTTACTGATTTAGAGATAGCTTTGCCGTTTACTCTACATTGTGGTTCCTTTTTTAAAACCAAAATAGTGAATGTTAAGATAGAATGTAGTGTCATATTGTTTCTATTTTCATATAATTTCTGAGATAACTCTCTTTAGAGGAGTATCTGGTATCACCCCCTGTGCAATGACCATCTTGTTCTTGGAAAATTATTGTTTTAATAGTGCTCCAATAGACTGATTCAGTTACCCCTGGCGCCACTATGCGGCTCAATTTCACACTAGGGTCTCGGGTTAGAAGTCAAAGAATCAGTGTGTTCCATGGCGATTTACGCGAGTAGTGGCCGATAAATGTCTGACTGAAAAGCTGTATATAGGCTATTTACCAGCTATATTCGGATTTTATTTAGTCCATTAAAGGTATGTGATCTCCAGATCATAATTTTGAATTTAATAGGAATGGCATAAACTTCATCCAATAGATATATGCCACTAAACCAAGTAATGATCAGCACGATTTGCATGGCTGTCATGATCCGGCTAGTCTAGTTCAAACATATCAAACGTCTGACATGTTGTGAGTGTATTTAATCAATGATCACACAGATTATAATTCAATGGGTAACATTGGTATTTATGCATGATATCGTGTATTGAAAGTGAACTGTTTTAAATACTAGTCTCAGTCTCCGTTTAATATGAAATAATTTGCTGAAAATTTCCTGTATTTATCATTAGTGAAAAGTTGCCATCCCCTGTTAACAGTGGGGGCCATAGCTGTTTCTAACCCGAGACTGCAGTTGGTAACCAATGCAACACATTTTGCCCGCATCGGTCTATTGTTACTCAACTCTGAAATTACACAGCATTAGTATTTCTAATATGTAGTCATGGGATTTTCTATATTCCACTGACTTTGTCTGATATATTTTTGGATGATTTAATTTTTATTTTAGACCGCCAGTACTTTAACAATATTTTCATTGACCTTTGTATTTTTGTTAGCATACTTTTATACAGCATGCCATGGCTCTGTTTTGGTGGTGGATGAGGAGGTTTCATGTCACTGAACTCAGCTGGTCCCAAGGGGTGTTTGCTTAATAAAATATTAGTGGGAATTAGCCTCACAACCTTCTGAATGTACAATGTGCAAAGTGTGTTGAATGAAGATGATGCCTTCATGGTCTAACTGGTAGCGTGGTTGGCCACATATTTAAACCATCTTAGTTCAAAGCTCGGTGTGGGCATGTGTCAAGGATGTTATCTTCCTCTTTGCCTCATTACCTTTGCATTAAAGTAGCTGTAAAAAAATCCAACATAATCCAACAAAACAAAGTTGTAATTTAAAAGTATATTTCTGTTATAAAGATAATCTGCTTCAAATTTACCGGGGATCCTATTGTTATCTTAGAGATACTTGCCATATGTGATTCATATATATATATTGAGCAGAATTATTGGCTGGTATCCAGTATCCAATGGCCAGTAAAACAAATTGGTACATAAATCAACATACAAAACAGGTAAATATCAAGGTCTCAACCATTGTTAAACTGCTGTTAATTCTTTGCTCTCATTAAACTCAGGCATTCTTATTGTTGTTTTCCTTTATAGACCTTCTTTTTTATTGAATACCTTGAGTAAAAGGGCAATTGTTTGTTCTTCTTGTAAGAAATGTTGAATATTTGATGTCTTGAAGTGGGTGGGTGGTTAGTATTGTAGTGTTAGTTTACATTAATACATGTGGAAGACGATTTCAGTATGTAACCCAAAATGGTTATCAGCAACTGCTGTTTTTTATTTTTACATTTCTTTCATATTTCGATTTGGGATTCAGTTAAATTAATGGCTAACTCAGTAACTGTGCAGTATATTTCATGTGATCACTGTTAACACATGCAATTTACATCATTTAAATAACACTTTACAATATTTATTCCAATGGATGATGTGATGTTCACAGTGCATGTGCAGTGAGCACGAACATCCCATTGTGGGCTTGTATCTCTTAAATCACAGCTTGTAATTTGACTGATTTAATCACATGATCTGGCAGCTCCAATCGTAATGCAGATTAATATATTAATGATGGGTCTTATTAATGCTGTAGGTTTGTTTATTTTACCTAGATTATTGTAACTCTTTTTTTATTCAGAATTTCTATTATGTGACATTTATTTTGGTAGTAGGCCATTACTAGAGAGCTGCCCCATTATTTATGATTATACTGAATCTGTTGAAAATCAGACCATAAACATATTGAGAGTTTCTTGGAAGTTGCTGATATATTAAAATATCTGGTCATGATTTTGTGTTAAACTTGGTGAAGTTCTGATGCACCGAACAGTAATATTTAGTTTGGACAGAAATCATTTTATTTAGTCATCCATGAATAGAATATTTATGAGAATTTTTTTTTTTACCACCATGAACCAGAATAAATGTAAGCAAAGAAATTTTGTTCATTAGGATATGATAATTATCTAGTTAATTAAATTAACCATGATTTTTTCATTCTCTGAAAGTTGTCATTCTGATGATGATTGATTGATGTTTTACGGCCACTTTTGTGCACCGTCAAAGCGAAGTCAAAGATGAAACAACCTTCAGATATGACCATGCCGAGATTCGAACATGGGTGGTAGTGATCTGTGGTCCAACACATTACCGCTAGACTATTATACAATTAGTATACCCTTCTCACTTCAAATGTGCCTTCAAATCGAGTTACATGTTATTGGCTTCAAGGATAAACAACTCTAGATCGTGATACACTTGCATGGTTATACACATGTGTCAATAAAAATGCTATATATAGCATTTAAAATGCTCTCAGTACTATTAATAATAGTGTTATCTTTAATATATGTTATGTTTTCTGGTTTGTGTTGTGTTGCTCTGAGGGTTTATTTACATTTGTTTATATCAGCTTTAAAAGACTTAGTGATTTCATGCTTGCAATATTTTTCCAAGCTTTGATTGGTTATATTCCCATAATTAACTTGTTAGTTCATATTATATAGTCATTCTAACCATTGTTATTAGGTTTTTAACCATTTTAAGTATTTCATTTTGTTGATTAAGTGTGATATGTATATTCCTTATCTGAATATCATGCATCATCATTCTAGTTTATTTAAATAACCTTTGATATTTTGTGACATTAGCTGTTTTACCAACATTCACTTTATTATCTTGAAAGATGTCCTTCTGTGGTTTGTCCCTAGAAAACAAATTGTACTGCTCATTTCTGGGTAATTTATCAACTGAATGGTTTTTGTTAACTTTTCCCTGATAAGTATTCATGGGGAATCTTGTGTCAGATCATGTCTAGTGTAGTGGTGGAGTTATGGATAAAAAGGACAAATAGGCCATGGCGGGTTGGTTCACCTTAATACAGGGCCACTATTTCAGCAATTTTAGCTGAGAGGCTAATGGAGAAATGTGTGGCCAAAAAAGCCATCTGCCGAAGTACAGGCAACTTAAGAGAATGCGCAACCTTTCTGTGGCTGTAAACAACAGCATGAACATTGGTCTTGATTAAGAGCAGCGTTCTGTTCCAAAGCAAAATGTCTGTCGGCAGGTTGGTGCTTAATATTATGTATTATGGATGAGTACTTGCTGGAAGTAATGATAACAAGTTGTCTTCACATAAGTGCTGTGGCATGAAATAAAATTTGTTCTTTGTGCTCCATTGTTTCCATGGCTACAGTTACAATTAGGCTGGTTATTTGATTAGATTATTTGCTCTTATATATCTATTGCCTAGCTGTGTATTATCTCCAGAAGGCATGCAGGCTTAAAGGGTTCTTCTGTGAAATAATTAATTATACATTTAAAAATTAAATAATAAATGAGCTGTGTTTAATTTGACTGTATTAGAAATCTGATACACTAAAGATTTACAAAATAAGATATAGAGAATGGACCAAGCTAACGATTATACAAGCATAACTCATACAGACCTTTGAATGGCTCCTGCTAGTAACTTAGTAAGGGAGCTTTATTAAATATACATTATTATTATTATTAGTGTTGTCAATATGCTTCATTTGAGAACTGTTGACAGTCTTGGCCTACCTATAAATAACTAGGATTGACATTACACTTAAGAGTTAAGTTCACAATTTTAAATAGACCAGGTTGGTGTACAATATTCTTATTTATTTATTAGTGCTGCATAAATTATTTTATGCCTGTGATCTTTCACCTGGACTTGTAGCTCTACATCAGATCTGAGTACTAGGAAATAACTGGTAATCTTTGAATATTACTTTTCTCATACTGTGTGGTTAAACCTAGTCTCTTATGAAGTTGCAGTTCACCGACTAAGACCAGCTTGACTAAGAATACACTTTATGGGATCCAAATCAGATCAAGGGTGTGCATATTCAACTAATACTGTAGTATCATTTGACTAATTCAACATCATTTATGAATTAGTTCGGTGTTGAAAAGCAGAACGTCAACACAGAACTGCTCATATTGAAGACATTATCTTTGCGTGCTGATTTCCAGCAAAAAAACACCAAGCTATGCTAGAACTGATTCATTAAAACTGGCTGTTTAGAATATAGCTGGTTGGTTATGGCTCTGTTGACGAACTGAGGTTAATAACTCTATGACTAGTGCACATTTAATAACCCTGATGCGTGCATGCAATAAGTCCACAGGACTAATGTGAAAAATATCAACAGACATCCTTCCTTAACCCATTTGCGTCTTATAATAAATCATATATATATATATATATATATATATATATATATATATATTATAGTATTAATGTTGTATATGATGAATGGAAAATCTTTTGAGATAACTCATATTTCTAGAAGAATATACAAAAGTTTGAAGATGTTTTAGTTTTATGATTGTCTTCTATTCATTATCCTGTTTGGTCGTTGTGAGATTAGTTGGACTCTCTCTCTGTGTGTGTGTGTGTGTGTGTGTGAAAAGAAGAGCTGTTACGTAAATGTAATTTTAACTCCAACTTAACTGTTTGATTAATGATTGTTGTTCAAGACTCACAAGTAGTGAAATATTCACCCAAGTCTTGTTCAGCCATATTTTGTGTAAAGTAGTAGGATGGTGTAATAATACCAACATAAAGAGTTGCATTGTCTAAACATCCTTCCTTAATTTTCAGTTGGTGACAAAGTACCCGCAGATTTGAGGCTGACCAAAATCTTCTCTACCACTCTTCGTGTAGACCAGGCTATCTTAACAGGTGGGATTTAGTTTGTCTTTGTTTATTTCATATTTCACATGTGTTGTGGGTGTTCCATTTGTGCAGTGGATAAAGCCCATGCATTGTACACTTCCAAGTTGTAGGTTCAAATCCTGGTCATGTTTGTGTTTGACTCAATATGTATTTGTTGTCTGACCAATAAAGGATTCTTCTAGAGGTACTTCAGGACAGTCAGACTATTTTATGTATTTGTTTGATTGTCATGGCTGTTATATATCCTTCTTTTACTCATTGTACTCCTACAGGGGAATCGGTTAGCGTAATTAAGCATACAGATCCCATCCCAGATCCCCGTGCTGTGAACCAAGACAAGAAGAACATTCTCTTCTCAGTAAGTAACAAAAAGGCTATTTTCAGTTGTTTTACTGCTGTCCAAAAGCAAGTTTGGAGGCAACATGCTATGGCTTTCGTCCTGCAGTGGACTGATCATGGCTGAAGATGATGTCCAAAATATAATGATATTTAATGTTGGTGTTACAATCTGTGTTGGAACTGTTTTGTATTTTGCTAGACATTCATTGTCGTCTTGATAAAGTTATAATGGTTGTGTTAACATTTCAAAAGAGTGTGCTTATGGTTGTTCTTATAATAATAATAATTATTATTAGTATTTACAATTTATAGTATAACTCATTTTTTATTCCATCCAGGGTGTAATTTGAACTGGAATAATGAGTACAGTTTGCTTTAACATTTTCTTTCCAACTAGCATATATTTATATGGTGTATTAATATATTTTCAAATTTGTTTAATCATTAGGGTACAAATATTGCAGCTGGTAAGGCTAGGGGAGTTGTTGTTGGAACTGGCTTGAACACTGAAATAGGTAAGCGTTTGTTTCGTTACCATGTGGAATAAATATTGTATACAAATATTTCTAGTTGATTATTATTGGTGTATTTTATGCTTTATGTGTAAATGTAAGGAAAGTTTAATAAATAAATTTAAAAGTAATTGTAAACTAAATTAAAGGGTCAAGGTACATCCTGTGAATTGTGACTGAAAATGTGACTTTTATTTTTTTAAAGATTGTATTTCAGGTATGACCAAGCGATTCAAATATAATTACACTTTATTCCATTAGTCTGTCATTGTGTTGTTTGGGTTGTTTTGTCTTGAGCGATGTGTTGTGATTTAGACATTTAGTATAAAATCTGTTCTGTGCATTTGTTGTAGTATTGTTTGAAGTTCAGAATTGTCCTTCAGCAAATGTCTCTGATGTATTGGTTATGCCTTTAGCAAGAGTGGAGTGATGTCATTGGGTAGTGATTTAGTTATGATTCTGTTTATGAGGAGAACACAAGAAGTTGGGGATAAGCTGATATGGTTCTGGTGTGTAGTGACTCACTCACTTGGTAAGACCAGCGTCATGGTTTACACCATTGTGCTATGTTTGGAATAGAAAAGGATGGTGTTCAGACTTGCACTATCAATAACCGACTTTAATCATTGGCTGAATACATTTTGGTGGTGGTCGCTGTGTTGTGTTACATGTGAAATCTGGGTGTAATGGCTTGCCTTATTCTTGGACTTGGGTCTAGGTACAGGGTCAAGTATCTGATATTGGTTAGGGTTTAGTGAAGTACACTATGAATACAAATGTGTTTGCAGATTTGAATTCATATTTCTTTGTTTCTCTTACTGTTATCACGTTTGAATGAGGCATTGTTCACAACTAGCTAATTTCGTACATTTTTTCAGTGCAGCTGGTTCTTATTTCTAATCTAATTTTAAGACTGATGGTGAGAGTTTCTGTCTTGTTTACTGAACTCCACCAGTAGATTGGACAGATTCTTGCCACATCATAGATACTCTGTTTGGCCTTATAAATGCTTGCTGATATATTGCTGGGATGTTTTTATAATTCTGTGAAGCACTGCAGTATTATTTCATCAGAGAGCCTCATTTCTGCATCTTGATTTATTTTCTGGGTGTTAGGTAACAAATGGAAATGATAGAGTTTAAGATGGTTCCCTGTCAGAAGTGGGATAATTTATGTGTCAGGTGTGCAGATACATTATCCATCCTTGGTAAATCAATCATGGTAAAATCGTGGTGTTTGTGTGAAACATTTCACACTTCCCCCATTATGTTGCCAGCATTTGTTCAGAGCCATGATTGTACTCTAGTTACTGCCAAATTGTAAATCTAGCACTTGACACTTGAACAGCCTTTAAAAACAGTAAAGGGAAGATGTTTATTTGAACTTGTTTGTGGGCATGTTATTCACAAGATCTGGAAGACTTGAGAATATTGCTGTTCTGGTTGTTTATGAGGAATATCTCTGTGAATTTCAGCACCCGTGGCCCCCAGGGATGCCAAAGCTTAGTATACAAAGAATGATAGAAAGGAACACAATGGTTCTGGTGTAGATTGGCTAGTCTGTGCTGTGATATCAATCTGTTATATATATTACTGATTAATGAATAGGGTATCTGATATGTGTGAAGGATTTGTTTAAAGGCATAGCCCATCCTGTGTGTAAAGCTATTTTTTTAACACCTATGTTGGTTCTCCATGTGATAATGTTTTAATGTAGATGTAGCATCATAACTGGAGTCGAAGAAAATGGTGTTTCTCATCTGGTGTTTTATACAGCTGCTTGGCTTGAGTACTTCTTGGTCTGATCAAGAGAGCTAGTTCCCTAAGAAAATATCCATCTGAAAGCTGATATTGCCAGAGCTGATCTTTGTCTGTCTGTAACTAGCACTAACCAGTATCCTGTTAAATACTACTGATCACCCAGTGTGAAACTATCCTTGTACATCAAGGGCCAGCTGCATTCTGGATACCTGGCCTCCTAGAACTAGGCTGTCTGCCTAATGTCTCACTGAAAATATGTTGTACTTCCTGGATTTACCTGGACAGGTGGTATGCTGTACATGCCATTACTGTGTGTAATGCAGCACAATCTGATTATTACCAGAACCTAGGAATTTTGTACAGACGGTATATTTAATATATATTATTAACAAGCTATTAGCAATGTTTCATGAGCTTAACACACAACTGGTGATACAGTGGTTTTGTTAAGAAATAAAGTAGGGGTGGGGGGGGGTTACAAAAAATACCAGGGTCAGGTATCAAGGGTCCACAATGGCGCAAAGCAGCACTGGAAATGAAAGTACCCTGGTCTCTACTTAAGAGCAGGCTGGTCAAATGACTTGGGGTCCTGGCTTCTAACAAAATCACTGTGATAGAATACTGTTTATGGCACAATGAAATATTCAGAAAAATATTTATAATTGGATTATATAAGCATAATGATTTATATACAGTCTACAGCAGAAAAGTGTCAATGATTTTGCCACAGTAATCAGGACTGACAGGTTTATGTGAGGGTTAGATGGTATGATGCTAATTAAGTATTTGCGTGCTTATTGCATAACATCATCTTACGACAGTGATTATTGTCAAGACAGGCCATCATAATTAGTCCTTCAGCACAACATCGTGCCTTTTGGCTAACAAAGGCTTTTCCTCAAATCTCCTTTTCCCACCTTAAACTGAATCCATTAAAGTAACTGCAGCTCAGTTTTATCATCATTATGGTATGGCTTATAAGGAAGCTGTCAATAATCTGAACTTTATCAACTTAAAAAAAAAAAAACATGTCCAAGATGATAATTATATTGTGTTAATAACTAATTATGAATATTGATTGTTTGACATAGTTTTAGCTGGGGAAAAGAATACTGAACTAAAAATTGTATTTGTTAAGATATTTAATAAGATTTGTAATGCCATTTTTTCTTGCATTACATTTTGGCTGTTTGATGGAGAATCCAAATTTTGTAAAAGAATACTGCTTAATTTCTAGAATGTAGTCTTTTATTTGAATATTGTAGTAACAGGTTATGTACCTTTTACTAAAAAATAAGTAAAACTTTGAAGAATAAAATATAAAATTAGAGCAAAACGTCTTTCATTATTTTTTATACCTTTTTAAATACATATTTTTTTATAGTTATGTGGACATTCTGTTTTATATTTTTTTCACTTTACTCCTATACATTAAAGTGGGCTACTTGTTTGTGAATTTGTTAACATTTTCTGTGGCTGTCTTTGTGTACAGGTAAAATTAGAACTGAAATGGTAACAACTGAAACTGAAAGGACTCCACTGCAACAAAAATTGGATGAATTTGGTCAGCAGTTGTCAAAGGTAGGACGAGAAGTGACACCTATGGAAAACCAGGCAGATAGCCAAGTGTCCTGAAAGCCCTGGAACATAACACATGTGTGCCTTCTGTCTACTATCTCTCTTTATCTCTAGGTGCCTTCTTTACATAACAATGGCAACACCCATTGTCAAGCTAGCCTCTAACCAAGGCAGTATTTTAAAGCAGATGTAACTATCATAACCATGGCAATCATACTAACCAATGTCTAACAACAGATTTCTCTTATTTATTTCAGCATCAGCCTATTTGTATATTTAGTGTTTGTTATTTCCTTGTGTTCGTGTGTGTGCGTGTGTGTGTGTGCGTTTATCTACCAAGTGACCATTTTCCTCCCTGACCTCTATCTTTTAGGTATAGTTCCATGGATTAGACAACATGAACTATACATTATACTAACATGATGTCTGTTATCTGTTTGGATGTTTATGTGTAGACACCACATTCAGTTTATGCCTGGATTCACATGTTGGTGTTTTAGAAGCACATTCAAGCATTACAAGTGCTTACTAAAACAGCCATAGTGAAATTGGAATCAGCTGTTCCAGCAGTTCCCATTATTTTTGGTTTTAAGAAATAAAATATCTGTTCATGTTGCTGAAATGTTCAGCATTTATCTCAGCGAAGTCTAAGACTGCTAATATCCCAGAGCGAATTTGAGTAACATTTGCTGGTGGTGGTGAACTGTCTGGATCATAATCCCTGTCCTATCAGAACTCACACAGAACATTCTAGATACCTTCCATTCCATTTGTCCTTTCCTAGGTTACCAATCATTGGATTTGGGAACTCCACATACAACCGTGCTATGTGGCAGCATGGATTGTTTTGATTAATTAATCTAATATCTGATCTATCTGTGTTCTCTCCCATCTCCCTGCATGTGTCAGGTCGTATACAAAAGCACTTGGAAACTCAGACCGAAAATAAAACCCCCCTTCAGCAGAAGCTTGATGAATTTGGCCAGCAGTTATCAAAGGTTTGTAAAATATATCTGGAAAGTGATTCATCTTCATTGGGGAGATGGTAAGGTGTCCATAGCATATGGAACAGTTAAAGCATGAACAATAATAAAAAGAAGTACGAGTATAAAATGCTGCTATTTTCTGCACCTTTTGTTTTGTAGCATTTCGATTTCTGCCTGTTGTGATAATTGAATCGTGAATTCTTGACGATCCTGGGTATAATAAGGTGGTTAGTGATAATTAAACAAACCAGACCATATTTACATTAAATTTCTGCACTGGCAGAGAATGTCATAAATGTATGCCAGCACTACTTTCTAAAATAATTAACAGAAGTATTTGTATGGTAAATGTTCAGAACATTTAGTCAGTTATATCCAGGAATATTTTGTTGCATTGTTTCTTTCACGAGCCAACTTGTGCTGCACAGTACTTTTGCATCAAGTTTCTTTTTCTACTGGTATATGTTATTATGGTGATAATGAATGTGGAGAGTGCTGCTTGAGTTGGTTATACACATGCCATGCTGCTTGAGCTGGTTATACACATGCCAGTGAGGGCATATAAGTGTGCAGTGGTGTGTCTTATATGGATAGTGGTGTTTTTCTTCTCTTTTCTCCTCTTCTACTGCTTACATTTGATAGTCTTTGCTTACAGTTAATTTTCTTCTGTTGTTGGCACAAATGAATAATTTGTTTAAGATTGTAAGAATCATTTATTGTTATTGAAGTGAAAAGGTTGATGTGGTTGTCTTGTGGCTGTATTAATGAAACTTGAAATGTTTACCTCTCATTTTTGTTGTAAGTTGGATCATGTTTTTGTTGAAGTGAATATTTCTGTCACAATTATTACTGGTGTTTAATGTGAAAGATATACTTAGCAACATGTTGGTTTATTTGGAATAAATGTAATTATTAACAGTTTAAAATATATTTGGCCGAGTGCAAGAATACTACTCTAGTCCAATTATAACTTTACAATACATTTTTTGGTATTTTGCTATTAATATATTTATTATTCCTTCAGTTAAATGTTGTTAGTATAGAAAGATAATGTAACATTGGTATCAAATTACTATCTCAGTATTGTTTGATTTAGTTTTTCTGTTTAAGGACGGTTAGAACTGTGAATGTGATTTATCCATTTTTTTAATCAATTTAGGTGATCTCAATTGTCTGTATAGCTGTGTGGGCTATAAACATTGGACACTTCAATGACCCTGCTCATGGTGGATCATGGATAAAGGTACTCCAATACCCAAATGGTGTCTACTTTGTTAAATTACAAGAGTTATATCTGGTGATCAGACACAACAGTCTGCTAGAACACAAATGCAGGCTTCTGTATCTGTCTTTGAATTACATTTTAAACAAAATGGCTTAATTTTTGTTTGGTATGCATGCACTCACACACTACCATGATCATTTGATAAATATTATGCCTGTTAAACTATTTTTAGGGTGCCATATACTATTTCAAAATAGCTGTTGCTTTGGCCGTTGCTGCCATCCCAGAAGGTTTACCTGCTGTCATCACCACTTGTCTGGCTCTAGGAACACGTCGTATGGCCAAGAAGAATGCTATTGTGCGCAGTCTGCCATCCGTTGAGACTCTTGGTTGTACATCTGTCATCTGCTCTGACAAAACTGGTACACTGACTACCAATCAGATGAGTGTTTGCAGGGTGTGTTTCCATTTCTGTCTTGAACTATCAGGTTGTAGTTGTTCACTTAAATTTCGTTTTCAGAAATTTGTTGCTACAGTTACTGCTCCTTGGCAACTATGTGATTTTATTTTGTTGTGGAGTAATTTATGCTGCATTACACTCATACAATTAAAACTGTCAAATATAATTAGTCTATGATATTGATACTCTTTCATTCAAAGTAATACTGCATTAATATGTTTTTCATGTCCACAGCTTTAATGTAACTGTATTTCAACAAAGTATAATTTTTTCACACAATGTGATAAAACTCTCCTGCTACAAAAATCAGTAGATTTTCATGCTGGCTAGTCACTCTGAAAGGATTTTTTTCCCTTGCCACTGGTTCCATCTTGTCCAGTTTCTCTGAACTGTTTGAGCTTTTCTACTAGTGTTAAAAAATCTATTGATGAATTGGGGTTTTTCACCCTCTTTATATATATATATATATATATATATATATATATATATGTTTTTATTGTTCATTATTGATTTTTTTTAGCATTTTCACATGTTATCTTGACAACCAGGATTTATGCCAGAAATAAAATGATTGCCACCTGATTTAAACATTTTCAAAACTAAATTGTCAATACACTGACACCAGATTTTTTTTGAAGATTTCTTTTAGAGGGTATTTGATTGCATTTTGTTTATGTAATTAAAATAAATTATTCTAATGCTGTCAACAGTCATCCTTTTTTATTTTTAATCATCCAAGATTATATTTAGCCACCCATTCAGCAATCTGCCTAATATCTGGATGGAATTTGTTGCTATTTTTACTTGTTTTGGGTTAGTTTTATATTAAGTATGGTCAGATAATAGATGTCGCATACCTTTTCTCATGTTCTAGATAGATATGCGTTATTTAATTAATTACATAAATTTATTGCATCTTAGCCAGCAATTAATAAAGTAATGTATGACACTAGTACATTTTAATATCTACTTAATCTGTGTCTACCAATCTGAAGAAATATTTCATGGCACTCACATACAAGTGTTCTGAACATTTTTGACTTGTACATAATCCCTTGTATCATCTTGGCCATTTTTTACTTTAAACTATTTCAGAAGTTGTACATTGCTTGAAATGTGCTATACAGCAGCAGTTAAATAACAGCTGAACTTCAAACAGCTGGTTGTTTCTGATTCTGGGTTAGGTCTGACTGATGATTCTCTGCTCTTTCTTTTTGTAGATGTTCATCTTTGATAAAGTGGGAGAAGGACAAATATCTACCCATCAGTTTGAGATTACTGGATCTACATATGCACCAGAAGGAGAGGTGTAAGTTTAGCAAATGTTATTAGTTCATATAATATTCATTGGATTAAATGAATCTATGTTATTGTTTTAATTAAGAAGTTTTCATAATTATTATGATTTGGCTCTTCAGCCTTGTTATATGATGTCTACTGCTAATGGCGTTATTGTGCCACACATGCATAGAGCTAAGAAATATTTTGACTGATGCAAGTGATTTGTCAATTTTATCAACTATCCTGTAGATTATATTTACGGATATTATTTTGTTCGTGACATTGTTTGTGTAGTTCTTAGTGGATTTCAGTAGGTTCTTTTTTCTCAAAATGGGATAAAATGATGAATACTTTAAAAGCATTTTGATAGGGAAAGTAGAAAATCTGAACAGCCGTTTGTCTTTTTTTTGTGAGTTCTGTGCAAAATCTAAAAATTATTTTGGTTTTTATCTGGTTTTCATTTGGAAATTTCAAACTCTACACTGATATGATACTGACCAGGAAATAAGAAAAGTGTTATGTTTCATTCAAATTAATTTAGTATTTCTAATTTAAATCCATATTAAAGAACCTTTATTAACATTTCTCACTTGGTATATTCATTATATTTATAACTGTTCAACATTAAAGATCTTCACCTATTGCAAGAGCATGGTAGCAATAAAAATATCATTAAGAAAAGTTTAATTTATTTGTTAAATTCTGTATATGTCTCTATGCAGGTATTCTGGTGGCAAGCCTGTAAAAACTGGTGATTATGATGCTCTCCATGAAATAGCTGCTATCTGTGCCTTGTGCAATGATTCCAGTGTAGACTACAATGAGGTCAGTTTTGGATTGATCAGTTATACACGATTATGGTGAACTTGAAATTGATGTTTGGAAATTCTGTTCCATGCTAACATGAATGCCTATAATGAGCTAACGAATATTTTAGTTTAATGTCTACTTTATCACAGTGCTTTTACTTCAATGTCTGTAGGCTAAAGGTATTTATGAGAAGGTGGGAGAAGCTACGGAGACAGCCTTAACTATTTTGGTAGAAAAGATGAATATTACAGCCATAGATAAGTCTGGAATGAAGAAGAAGGAAATCAGCACCATTTGTAATCAGGCCGTACAGTCCAACTGGAAGAAAGACTTCACCCTGGAGTTTTCACGTGACAGGAAATCAATGAGCTGCTTCTGTATCCCTCTTAAACCAGGCAAACTAGGCCCTGGACCTAAAATGTTTGTTAAGGTGAGAATATACAACACTGATAACGATGATGACATCGTGGTATGATGATTGGTGTATTGCAACTATGGTAACTTTGATAACCACCGTAAATGATTCATCTGTCAGGATCACTGGTGTGTCCTCAATTAGAAAGACTAGGCTCTTTCAATAAATTATGATTTATATCAAGATATTTCCTCTGGTATTAAGTTAATTGTCAATGTTTTCAAAGAAGGTATGGTTGCACAAACGGGTTATTGATGACATTGCCGTTGCTGCCTGTATGTTTTGTACCACTTGTTTACCATTCACCTACCTCAGGGTGCTCCAGAAGGCCTACTAGAACGCTGTACACACATACGTGTTGGGACTGCAAGGGTGCCAATGAGTGCACAACACAAACATGAAATATTGAAAGCCATCAAAGCTTATGGCACTGGTATGTTACTGTTGTATCAGATCTCATCTCAAAGATCACATCTGAGCCAGTACAGGAGCTCGTACTCAGATCTGGTCTTGAGTCTGTATCATGTCACATCTTCTGTTTCAGGTGCATATATCTGTGGGTCAGTGGCTGCTGAAATGAATAACTTCTCTTTTTATAGTGATCATTCAATATTTGTTGGTTCAAATTGTTATAGGGTGCCCCTGAAGGTGTTTTAGATCGCTGCACACATGTTAGAATTGGTACAAACAAGGTACCCATGTCTCCAGCCATCAAAGCTGAAATCATGAAACAGTGCAAGTTTTATGGAACTGGTATGTTTCGTCCTATTTGATTAAGGGTGGTAGATGTTGTACACATAACCTGACCCACCCAACCTTCTGTGGTGTTCCATCCTATCTACTTCTTGAACTATTAACTGTAACTGGTTGACTATTGTACTGGTCTAATGGGATGAATCAGAAAGTGCAATACCTTCCATAATTCCCCTTACACCCCTCTCCACTCCCACTATACATCAATCTTATTTTCACCAGATAGTAACTATATGTATATATTTCTCTCAAATGCTGTACAGTAGACTACTTGAATGATTTCTTCAGCTATTTCGTTTTGACTTCATTGCTATTGAATGTCTTAGGGGAGTGTCTCTTTACAGTACAGTTTTTCTGGTTCCTTAACATATTAGGATTAAGCTTTAATTTGTTCATTTTTTCTTTTGATAAGCTAGGGAATAGTTTAAAAAATATTGTATGGATTTATTCTTGGTGAATAATTAATTTCTACATGTTGGTAGTTATATTATATATATATATATATATATATATAACTTTTCCTGGTGAACAGTGTTTGTGTGAGCATGTTTTTTTTAAATAAAAAGTTCATTTGTTTCACGCTTGGAATCTCTTCTTATCATGTGCCCACTGCTCAGCAGAAGATAGGCACATGCTGGTTTTATATCTCTTGTGGTTTCTGTATTGAGACGGGATGATATTTCCTGATAACTGTGTGATGAATCCAGGTAATTTGTTTACAAACCATGTAAAACCTCTCCATGTTTATACTAAACCTACCCTAGTTGTTATTGGAACATCAGCTAACCAAGTGACCTCCCATCAGTCATAAATATACTTTATTATAGCATTTCCATTTGCCACAAATTGATCTGTTTTATTGTAACTTTATGTATGAAGGAACAAAAAGTAATAATATCATTAAAAATACAGAAATAATACATGTATGTTTACGAAAAAAAAAACAGTTCAATCAGTACTTTACATGAATCTTGTGTTGTATATTTCTGTTTTTAGTTTCTAGTAGTTCTTTTGTTTTATATTTTATTCATTTTACATAATTTCGGTAAAAAAATTGTAAAAGTATTCATATTTTTTGTTAGTGGTTTACTGATTTAGTAAAGCATTTTAACATATTTATATTTTATGTGTTAACTTGTATTTTCATCCCTTTTGGAGGAAATACTGTACATAATCATATTATGTTTGGTATAGGTCGTGATACTCTGAGATGTTTGGCTCTTGCAACCATTGATAATCCACCTAAAAAAGAAGAAATGGACTTAGAAGAATCAACCAAGTTCATTAAATATGAGGTCAATGTTGTTATTGTAAAATTGTTTTATAGTATTCAATTTCTTTTAAATATCACAATTTCTGAATAATCATTTAATACAGCGATTAATACCCATGCATGCAAACAATGGTTCAATGTTTTGTCAAAGAAATCATTCTAGAAATGCTATATTTGTGTTTTTAGGCTAACTGCACATTTGTTGGTGTTGTTGGTATGTTGGATCCACCACGTACTGAAGTAATTGATGCCATAAATGAATGTCGCAAAGCTGGTATTAGAGTTATTGTCATCACTGGTGATAACAAGGTAAGATAATATAGATTTGGGTGATAATATACTTTTTGTTAACCATTACATTACCATACCTAGTAGCAATGGTAACATGAGTGCCATTAATTCTGGTATAGATTTATTGTTTACTAGTTTTTGGAGAAATAAGGATAATGTAAATTGCAAGTGATATCAAATAGTTTGTGCAGTTGAACACTGTTGTGATGAAGCCAAATGATGAATAAAACTGACCTTGCAGTGGTACTGGATTTGGTTTGTTTTAGGCTACAGCTGAAGCCATATGCCGTCGTATTGGTGTATTCACGGAAACTGAGACCACCGAGGGTAAATCTTTTACTGGTCGCGAGTTTGACGACTTGTCTCTTGAAGATCAGGCCAAAGCTGTCAGACGTGCACGTCTGTTTGCTCGTGTTGAACCTGCTCACAAATCCAAGATTGTTGAGTACCTGCAGGCAGATGGAGAAATCTCAGCCATGGTAAGTAACAATATGAGTCATGTTATCATAGTTCATTATCCAGCACCTATGCTATAATGGATGAATTTTTGGCTTTATGGCAGTACCATAGCTTATTCATTAGTGTACTATGGACGTCTGTCTTCTCTGTAAATGCATTATCCTGTTCCATTCTATAGACTGGTGATGGAGTAAATGATGCTCCTGCCCTGAAGAAAGCTGAGATTGGCATTGCCATGGGATCTGGTACTGCTGTAGCTAAATCTGCTTCTGAGATGGTACTAGCAGATGATAACTTTTCAACAATTGTTGCTGCTGTGGAGGAAGGTCGTGCCATCTACAACAACATGAAACAATTCATCCGTTACCTGATTTCCTCAAACATTGGAGAGGTATGTCAGTTGTTCAAAGTTAGTTTCTAAATGACATGTATTCATGTTTCTCTTCACTGGTGTTTGAACAAAACTGGAAATTCTTTATTTTGTGCTTGTAGGTAGTGTGCATTTTCCTGACAGCTGCTTTGGGGCTACCGGAAGCTTTGATTCCAGTTCAGTTGCTGTGGGTGAACCTGGTTACTGATGGTCTACCTGCTACTGCTCTTGGCTTCAATCCACCCGATCTAGATATCATGAAGAAACCACCACGTAATGCCAAGGAACCATTGATCAGTGGCTGGTTGTTCTTCCGTTATATGACTGTTGGTATCTATGTTGGTGCTGCAACTGTTGGTGCTGCTGCATGGTGGTTCACCATCTATGAGAGAGGGCCTCAGATGAACTACTATCAGTTGGTGGGTGTTGTATTTACTTTGGGGGAAGGGTGTAAAAGAATAAATCATGTTGATTTAGTTTCTGCTTCTAAAGCCTAAATAATGATGGATCTTATTTCTCATCTTTAACCATATAATGATTGAATATGTTTAGTAAGAACTACTTTTCAGTTTCAGTACTATTGCTTTCTTATATTTAGTGTA
Source organism: Paralvinella palmiformis (assembly GCA_025642065.1). Taxonomy (NCBI): domain Eukaryota; kingdom Metazoa; phylum Annelida; class Polychaeta; order Terebellida; family Alvinellidae; genus Paralvinella; species Paralvinella palmiformis. The sequence continues at coordinate 311,320 of JAODUP010001002.1, read as the reverse complement.
CTTTTTGGTAAACTGTGTTAATTTTTTATAAAACCTGTTGGTTGAAACAATTAATACTGAATCTAAAAAAAATGTTTTGGATTGTTACCAATGTTATATGAAAGTTATTTTTTATATAATTGTAAATAATTTAATGGGTAATGTTGGTAATCAAGTGAATGATGCTTTAATACTACATTATGTCATTAATGTTAAATAACACCGATTATGTATATATAGAATCTAGGTTTAGATAAAGGCATTCTTGGTGGCATGGTGGTTAGAGCACTGCACTGTAAACCTCCAAGTTGTGGGTTCAAATCTGGCTCATGCCTGTATGAGATTTGTTTCCCTAGCCCAGAAGCCCCTTGGCTCTATGTAGTGTGACTAGCACCGTGGCAAACAACTTTAATCATGTAGGCTTGGATAAGGGCCAGGGCTAGAAGGATATCAAATAATAACTATTGGTTTAGTAGATTGTTGCTCTAAATGCTCACCTTAATCTCTCTTTATAACTTGTGTAGAAAGCCAAATAGTTGAAATATTTCTTGTTTATTCCCATAATTACGAGGACTGAAGCAATGACACTACTATTTATGGTGTTGAAATAATATTGCTATAGTCAACTATAACAACTTCAGCACACTTGTAACATGCATTCTGTTACATTTGTACTACTGTTGGCCTCCAAGTTGGGGTTTGAGTACCAGTATTTCTGATGCTTCTAGAGATACCTATCAGCCATAGGCTTCAGGTGTGACCAGTGTCACAGCCAAACAAGCACTCATTCAAGCATTATGTCGGTATTATTTTGAAAATATTCTATCAGAGATCATTCAATCATGAAAAATTTAGAGTAGTCGCTAATAAAATAACTCATTGAATAATGTCATGGCCATTTTTAGAGTGGGACATTATTAAATGATTAATTCAGGGACAGTGTCAAATATGTGTGTGGATGTTGTGGGGAAGAAGGCAAATTGTCATTTGTGAAGTATTTTATTTATATAAAGTCGTCTTCACTTGAATTGACAACTAGCCAGCAAGCATGATTTTGACTTGGTTCCTTTTCCCTGTAAGCACAACTAAAAGATATGTAAACAGTTATTAATTAGTTTGTTCTATTTTAATCCAAAACACAAAATCGATTGTGTATGTGTGTTGTAATACTATGATGTTTATAAGCTGCATTTTGTATACTATTTACCCTTCATTTAGACTCATCATATGCAGTGTCCAGCAGAGCCAAGGATGTTTCCAAGCATTGATTGTACCATTTTTGGCCATCCTAAGCCGATGACAATGGCTTTGTCTGTGCTTGTTGTGATTGAGATGTGTAATGCTCTCAACAGGTAATACATTACTGCATATCGGTGATGTTTAGTACACCATATGTACGCTGTACTCTTGTTTTCAGCCTTCCTTGGATGCAGCCTTTTGGACTGGTTTGGTGTTGTATGACTGTCAAAGGTGTCTTGGCATACCTTTGTACACAATTTTTTTAAATTCTGTTTTTAATTAGTAATCTTTATCTTTCTTCATCCCTCTTGGTTACCTCTGTATCAATATATAGAGTCACCAGTCCCAGTGTCTGGTGCAGGATGAGCGTTTCAAGGGCATCGACTGTGAAATCTTTGAGAACCCAAAGCCGCCAACAATGGCCCTGTCTACTCTAGTTATCATTGAGATGTTGAATGCCATGAACAGGTGAGGGGCTGTGTTATGACTAATGGCACAGCCAGGTAGTTTGTGCATGCAGGAAGGCACAGCTGGATATCTGGCTGGTCTGATGATGTAGCCAAGCCAGTTTAGCAGTTATGTGCATGATTTCCTGGGGTGCAATCAGCCAGAAGTAAGACAGTCACAGATTGGGGTATATCAATATCTTGTTAACCTCAGACATCAGTCACATGGTCAGTGTAGGCAGTGCTACACCACCATTGTTACTGACTGTCTCAGTGTGTGTGTGTGTCCCGTGCATAGACGGTGCACAAGTTGTACAAGTCAACAGCTTTTGAACTGAATGTGAACTTAACCAAATAACACCGTCATCACCTGGTGCATATATATATTATACATATGAGACAGGCATCAGCCTTATTGCAAAGTATGCTCAGATAAGATTCTGTGTGCCCCATGGAAACAAATTACCTTCTGTCAACAAACATAAGCTATCAGCATCAGCAACAGAAGTCTTGTAAGTGTCAACACATTTTATATATATATATTTTCTCTTTCTTGTATCATGCTTGCATATTATAAAATGTATAATAATATAATTTGCACAAACATTCAGAAAGCTGTTGACTGATGCTGTACACACTGGGTTTGAATGCTGGCAAAAATGGGAAAGATTTCAACTTTTGACATCAGATTGTTTTTATAACTGAGGCTGTAACATGTGTCTTTATAGACATATTGTTATGAATTATTTCTAAGCATCACCAGGTGATCATGGTAACAGACTGCATGGACTGTGTAGGTTACTAGACCATGTTCAGAGCCAGTACTTGGTACTCTTCCTGCATGTTCTTAAGACACAGCACCTCATCTACCAGTTTTCCTTTTTATGAAGAGTGGCCTAACCTTTAACCCATAGTTATCTAACCCGGTATGGATATTGTTTGAGAAGTGTACCCGTCTGTCAACAATTCTTTTTGTTACTGACTGCAATTTTTTTCTATTCTCAGAGGCAATTGTTGTATTCAATATTGAATTAATTGTACCAAATATTCATAAAATTGACAAAGTGTCCAGTTACCTTCCTTTTGATTTTGTGCATTTGGTGAAAGCTTGATGTTGAAGCTATTCATGTTTATCCAGTGTTCACCTATTGCGAATGTGTATGTCCTGGTCATGCAGCCAGACTAATAATGATTTAGATATCGTGTTGCCTTGTTACGAGTAGTTTGTCCTTTTTATGGCCATAATAGGTTTTTAGTAATGGAGCTGCAATTTGTTTGTTGCTTAAATGGCCTAATCCTGTAGTTATGAAGTAATAATTAAAATTGTTATTATAGTATTACAGCAGCATTAATTGCTTTAATGTGGCAATATTTGCTCTATGTTGCTATACTGGTGATCTTTTATCAACACCTTTTGGTAACACTTGAGTTATTCATTTGTCAAGTTATGTCAAGTCATATCACCAGTACAGATGGGATCTGTCACAGGTTTCAGATTGTAGTCACAAAATTTAATCTGTGCTTTAAATAATTTGGAGTAATTTTGACATGTAACACACATTTGCCAGGCCATACAGCTCAAGCCAAACTACTCCATGACACACACTCACACATATGCACACATACAATACTAAATGTTTTTATAAATTCACATAATTGGTTTTATAGTGTGTAACATTTTGTTGCAAATCTTGTATTATAACTCACTGAACTGAGGCATTTCTATATATATATATATATATATATATATATATATATATATTGAATGGTGACGGTATTGTATTACCAAAATAGCATAATTATTTCGTTTTAACAAAAGGCTTTCTTTGGTGTTTAATTGTTATATCCAACATCTGTCTTCATGTATTACTTCATGGTCAAATATTTATTAGATGTGCTTTGTATAATAATATTTTTCTTGACTTATACTGCACACTTGTGCCATACAAATAGGTTAAGTTTGGTAATTGACTAATTTCTATGTCATTTCTCATGCAAAAATAATGAAATTTGATTTATAACAAAGTAGTTATCTTACACCTGGAATTATATCTTGTTACTGTGTGTTTATGGGAATTCATATATAAGTTTATTTTTGATGTGGTGGTTACTAATGACAACAAGTGGAATTTCATTACAGCTGATTATATTTTAGAAACTATTGTATATTAGACTTTTTTTATTACTTTTAACATCTGGCGAGTAATTTTTGTAGTAAATGTCGAAACCAGAACTAAGTGTTTTATTACCATCTTAATGTTCAGTAAATAATTCTTTTTAAATATTGATTATTAACTGGGCTAACCAGTCTTAATATGAATTTCAAATTATGATGGAATGTTTTTTATCATTAAATGAATAATTACGTACACACACACACACCAAGGAATGTAATGATAAACCCAGGTCACAATACAAATCCTATATTTATGATATGCGTGTTCTTTTTTTACCTAGCATATCTGAGAACCAGTCATTGACCTTGATGCCTCCTTGGAAAAACCTTTGGCTAATTGGTGCCATGGCTTTGTCAATGGGCCTGCACTTCCTTATTCTTGAAGTTGATTTCCTTTCTGTAAGTAGTCTTCCTTGATCTTTGTTAACTACTGGCCATTAAGCAGAATTTTGTGTCAATATTTTGACCCTTATTTTGGGGGGTCGGCTTAATGGCCGGTGCTATTTTAGTAGCAAGAAATCCAGTCATTGGGAGAAAAAATTTCAGTGTGTTAGCAGCCGTCTAGACTCTAGCCTAGATATAGATGTAAACGGACATCAATCGTCATTTTGATTTAAACTCATGCAGTCATGGAGTGAAAATAGACTTGAAACAAGTTGATGATAATTATACATTGCTTTATAATTGAAAATCAATATTTAAATGTAGAATTATCTGGTTTTTGTAATTATGGATAAATGTAGACTCAGTAGCGCATTTCAAGAAGACAAGACAACTCGTACCCAAGACATTCCATACCCAAGAGCGTTGCATCTCATTCATTTGGTGACATAGACATTACTCATTAGGGTTAAACATATTTTGGGCATATTTATACTAATAACAGGATAATTACTGATTAATTAATTTATTTTCATTAGGGAGTTAGTTACTAACTGACCGCATATACCAGTAATTTACATTGTCTCGGTTATTGCCACATTAGTGACCAAAACGTACAATCAAAGGCTCAGTAAACTAGTAGATAATTGATGATATATCTAATTACTTCATATGCGGTTCATTGAATGTTTAATCATGCCGTTAATTTAAGTTTGAGGTCCTATGCATGCGCTAACCGTTTGGGAAAACGATCATTATAATTTGCCTTGATCTAGATCTAAAGCACACATGTCATTGGTATGAATAACAAATCATAAAATCAAAACTGTTTCCTGCATTCAAAACATCACCTGGAAATACTGCAGGGAAAAGTTCAGATTTTTAGGTCGGCTTAATGGACAGTTCTACCATAAATCGTGATATTCTAGGCCTGAAAAACGACCTCGGCTTAAGTCTGACCCGTAATCAGATTTATATCACAAATAAAACTGTCTCTATAATTCAACTATAATTTACTGTCAAAGGGAGTAACAAATATTAGTATACTTCCCCCAAATAGTGGCAAATCAATGTAGTTAACCCAGCCATTTAATGGAGGTCAAAGATTGTGATTTACTTTAAAAGCAAAAGTGAATTTGGCTTATAATTTATAAGTGGGACATAGTTTTTTAAAGCACTGGTAGACTATATATAGTATATGGCCTGATTTGTGCTAGTGTATCATTAAATTCCATCCCTCCGTCAATATAGAAAATGTACACCAAATTGGTGCACAGATACATCCAAAATTACACATTTGCCTTGTAACCCTTCTAGGATAAGTTCTATGAAAGCACCGAAGTATCATTAATTAATTTCTCTATATTTTCATGGTATAGAGTAATTTCAATTGGTTTTGCTGCTCAAAATGTATTCACATGTTGCAGATAATATCTGTGTCTGTATGTACAACATGTTATGTTTCTCATGTTACAGGCAGTGTTCCAGATTACTCCACTGAACTTTGAAGAATGGATGGCTGTAATCAAGATCTCCTTCCCAGTCATCTTAATTGATGAGACTCTCAAGTTTGTTGCACGCAAATTTACCGACGGTAAACATCCTTTATCACAAATCTACCTGATGATACCTGTCTGGGTTGTGTATATCTTTGTTGCCGTTAAAGGACCCATTTAACCATAACTGTTATGATAATTTAATTGAAAATTGTGTAGTAATGGAAAGCTCCTATCCATCCCAACTCCAAACCCACTGACCCACCTCTGTTGTTTATCCAGTCAATTAACTGTCTGTTTGGGCTCATCATGTGCCTACATTGAGTCATGTCTGCAGAAATCAAAAGGTATTAGTCAGTCATCTACAGCTAGTTATAATTATACTTGATCATCATATAAACATTCAGAGAACACTGTCAACTTGTCATCTTCTGTACAGATCATAATAATTACCAAATGAGCACTCCATATAGTTATGATGTATAGAATATTTTGTAAATAGCCTATTCTGGTTAGTGTTTTTTTTTTATTACTTCTTAAATGTTCATAGCTTCATTTTGTCTGACAGAAACTGTATTGTTATGACTGTAGACCTTTTGTAAATATATTTGACACTATTCAATATATGTGAATGTACACAAATCCAAACAGCTTATGATTTTTAAAACATGGTTTAAAAATGCCCATCGTATTGGAAGAAGAAGGTTATGCTCTAAAAACTTAGTAACAAGTTTGTTGTATTCAAAAACAAAAACTATTCAAAATCAATGGCGCCAAGTGACAAAGTAGGAACACAATGTATGAAGTTGCATGATCTGACCCTGGTGTTAAATACCATCTACTTCTATAAGCCAGCAGTAATGAGTGCCTTGTTTGGTCAACCAATTTCGGTTTGTTTGAATTAACAGCATGACTTTTTGACATTCCACATTTGTCTCAAGCAACTTTTGGTGTTCATTAGAAGTGGCTTTTTGAGATCCAGCATGAATCACCATATATGTTAATGACAATGAATTTGTTTTATGTGTACACACTGATTGGCTGATGTTTGTATCAGTTTTTATTAAGCAGGCGTTCATTGTGTCCTGTTATGTGCAAATATGTGAGATAATTGTATGGAAAAATTAAAAGTTGCACATTTCAGTTACTGAATTAGTTATTAGTAATGTGGCATTCATAATGCATGTATAGGTTGTTAAAGTTGTCAGACAACATAGCATAAACTTGTCACTGTGATTATTGGAAGGTTAATTGGTTAATATTTTGAGTGCTTTTCAAGGATTGTCATCCAGTCATCATACTGTACACCCCATCAGGATATGTTACTTTCCCTCCTGTCAGGATTTATTAGTTGCATGATGGCAGAGCCATCAGGTCCCTGGCACCAGCGTTCAGAAGGTCATCAATAGCAACTTGTTTGTTTTTTGGTGATGGAGGTGGTGGTGATTGGAAAAATATAATGGTTATTTAAACATGGCAACAAATATAAGTTTTAATAATCTATTCTCTTGTTCAGATTTCACTGTCAGGTAATGTGAAATTATTTAAAACAGGCAAGCATTGTCAAAAACTGTGATAAGTTTTTTCATGTCGGGGTAAAACTAGCAAGCTTTGAAGTGGCGAAAATATTTCTGGACACAACATTGTCTGATGTTTAATCCTGCTAACTTATAGTCCTGGTGTGTCATACTGAAAGGGGACCTGGAATGTTGATGTCATTATACTATGTTTAGGTGATATATCAGTACTGTGTAGGTCAGTAGCTGGTCATTATTTATTCATTATTCTGTAATATAGTTGTTTCTGGATGTATGTATTTTCAATGAGAAGTGTAATGTGTCACTATGTTTGTTTCGTATTAAAAATTACGTCTAAATGCCATTTGCATGTGTTTTTGTTCCCTTCATTGTCAATTTGTGTGACCGTCTGCATAAACCAGAGTACCAATGAAAGTTTCAGATCCACCTGTTGATTTTTACCTCTTCCACATAGCATGTTTCCATTCCATTTTAACATTTACCAAATTAAAAAAATAATTGTAAAGTTCAAATAACCATGTTTGTGACAATTGATCCTGTATGGTTGTCTACTACTCATAATGGTAGTCTGGTGAAGAGTTGCTGAGCGCATGTTTAATTAGGAACATGTAGAATTTAAATTAGAAAACTATTAAGTCATATGTTCATATTTTAGAGTATTTATTATTTTTGTAGCATTTAACTTGCTTACTTCAAAACAGATCCTATTTGATGCATATTGGGGGTTTTCTGTGTTACATTGTGTGGAGTTATTTTACAGCTTGCAAAATCCATCCCCTTTCCTTGTTAATTTTCTGTTATTTGTAGTTGTAGTATAATTATGTCTGGTGTTACAGTTCAGATTTTGTGGTATATGATGTGCTGTTTGGATTATGTACATATCCTCGTAAAACTATTCTCTTTTCTTAGACTATTGATTCTCAGTAGTCATTTGCTATTTTTATCTGTTCATCGCTGTCTTGTGAATGTCAGTGGCTGTCTTAGTCAATATTCTAATTTTTATTAAATATATTAGATGGCTAATTAACAATTATTTGCTTAAGATGCGGACTGAAACTAGTCATTGGTGCTCTCTAGTATGCTTGAGTGATTGATGACTTACAGATGTACAAAACAATATATTAATAATGTTAACTTTAGAAACACAAGAGCATTATTTTCATGTTTTCATAAAATGACCATACACATACCAGTGTTAAAAATTCTACTGGTTTTATGACCACACACACACACACACACACACAAACTGGTTTTGTACAATTTGTTAAACAGACAGTATTTACTGACGGAATCCCAGTTCATGTGGTAGGAAAGTGAGTCTCGAACCAGGCCAGAATTTCTGCAAAGATTTAATGATGTTCTGAAAACTCGTATATGAACTGTGAATATTATTGTGGGGAAAACTGTCGAACATTTTAAGTGTTAATGGCCATGTGCTGAATACAATGGCATGGCAAATCAATAGAAGTGCAGGGTGAGGGCTCCATTGAAAGGTAAGAATCAGTGTGAGTGAAGAAAAGCTAAACACTTACTGCTCTGTGCTTTATGTTTTAATAGAAGATTAGGAATGTATATACACTATGCGCCATTGTCATTCTTTAGGCTCTGTGACTCTTATCTAGTATTTCATATTTTTGCATCTAATGGCATGGTGCTTATTTTTCCTGCTAACACTGATGCATGCTGCTCTGACATCAGCCCAAGCTGTGTGATCCACTTGAAATAGTTAACTCTTGTTTCATTTTAATCCGGTAATACATCTATTCCAGTGATGCTGAAGCTTGCTGTTTTTTCCTGCTGAAAGTGATTGCAATGACCCTTTTATACCATTGCAGAATCTTAACTCTTAAAATTTGCCATGATAACCTCACAAGCAGTGCATGTCATGAATCAGCCTTGTCAGGGTTTGTTACACAGACTACATTACTAGTGCTTATAGAAAGGGCTATATATTTGAATTGTATTAATTATAATTTAAGTACCTTATTTTTTAGCAGATAATTATGGATAGCCTTTGCCTGGTGTTTTTTTTACTGTTGTAAAGATGGGATTTGTTTGTATGGCTGTATTACTGGGCAGAGGGAAATAATTTGTTCTGAAAACAGCTGTTGCAATATATAATGTTAATTTTCCTGGGCAGATAGCCTTGTTCATATTATCCTTTTACAGAGAAGCATGTTATTAGTGATAACAGGATGATTGTGATAATTATTGTAACCATTTCTGGTCTTTGGTTTTGGCAGCTTTTTATATAACAAGTGTAAACAAACATTAAAAAATATCAGGAAATGTTCCTGAAGTTGATGATTTGGATCTGGATTTTTTTTTAATTGTAAAATTATTTTGATTGTACTCATCAGTATTTTTCTTTCCTTTTACAGTTGCAGAAGCAAAAGATCCTATGGCTGATAAGTAACTAGAACATAGACTTGCTCCAACAGTTTTTTCGAGATGTTAACTTCTGTAGGAATTTATCAAACAACGCACCAGAACCTCGTCACAGCTCTCTTAACTGCCAGAAAGGAAATATTTAACAGCTTTTGACCAGGACTTCGGCCTGATCTCCAAGATATTAAGATATGATTTGGGCAGCAACTCCAGTTCTTTGCTTTAAAAAGCATCCAATAAAGCAATATATCAAACATGTTTTCTAGCGAGAAAGATGTTACCCAGTTAAGAGCATATCCCACCTTTTTATAAACTCTGGTATATAATTGTTTGTGTAGAGTTTTAGTTGTCTTCTTCTAGAAGATATACATAGAAGCATTTGTTTTTAGATGTAGTTTACATTTCCTATCTTTGGCCTTATCTACGTGTGTGCGTTATGTGTGACACCCCCAGCAGAAGGTTAGTTGAAATATTGTTAATCACTTTGGTTACTTTGTAAATTGTTGATAATTAGAATCTTGCTTGTGGTTAAATATTGCAGTTGAGAACAGCTGTTTGGTAATCAGTACAAGAAAGTATGTATGAAGCTGTCCATCCACCTTTCTGTCCATCCTCCATAGTTAAAGTGTGAACCAATCATTGTACACAGCAAAGACGGTGTTTGTTGATGTCATTTCTCACAGTAAGCGACAGGTCCAAGTAATTGTTATTACTGGCTGAAACATCATAGAAATCACCTCGGCAGACTGTCTTAACGTGATAATGATCTGTTGCCACCGCCGCCGCCCACTTCTGCACAATCAATGTGCCAGACTTTGTTAACAGCCTGGTTATAGACTTGTACGGAAACTATCTCACTTCATATCATAACTCTGGCAACGTGGTAGTAATCCCCGTCTTGGAAGTCAGTGACAAATATGGAGCGAGTGTATTGACCAGGAGTACATGTGGAATGTCTATGATCCAAATCTCATCCCAGCCCTCCCATCATAATGTTAGTGATAGCTTCTGGGTCTTCATCTCTCTTGGTTCAGTGTCACAAGGCACCAAGAAGCAAACCATCGAATGTGGTGCTGCATTTTCAACTAGGAAGTGGTATTGATGTGGAGAATCATTCATGTGTTGTGCTATGAATTAGCAATGTGTACATTTTTATTTATTAACTTTTTACACCGAGTCTAATTTGTTACCCTTATTTGTTTATTAATAATTATTGTTACTGTTAAATTTGATGATAGCGTATGGTCATGGTTGATCAAAATGAACATGGCAAGTGGCACAGGTTTATAAATGAGACCAAACTGATGGGCATTTGTGCATAACTGGAAGTTGACACACACTGGTGTAAAATGTGCCAGGATAAACAAGTATATTGCAAAAGAGGACATGGAAATGCCAAAGTATGACCAGAAGGAACAGAGATCCACAGACCTCATTATAACCACATTCGGGAGTGTTCTGGTACCTCCTTGCTTTTGTCCACTGCTGTATCATAGTTCTGTATGCTGCGAGTTAATCATCCAAAAATTGTACAGAGAACAGAGAGAAAAGGAAATATCAGACAGGTCATCATTCTCCTCCTGTCAGTATACATGGATCACTTTTGATGGCTTTCATTCGTGAAGATTCAGTTATAAATCTGGGTGTTAAGTAATCATTTCAATGCTGGAGTTCTGTGTACATATTTGTATTTCATATAAAGTAGAGTTCTTTTTGTGGAAGAAGTACTTCACAAAGGTATCGACTACCTAAGAACATTGTGTACAGTTCCTAGTCCTGCTCAAGACATTGTGCTGTGTTTGCTCTAGAGCCATGTATTTGATTCAATCAGGTTTTGAATGTTCCCTTTTGCTTTTTTAGTAGTCTATGTTGGCGTGATGGGAGATCTGATGGAAAACGCTGATGATTGTTGATTTTAATATTTGGTGATAAAATGTGGAGAAAGACAATAAAATGTGTTCCTTTTCCATGTACACGTTTCTTTTTATTCGTATGTATATGTGTGCTTAAGTGAGCCATTGTATTTATTTATAATCCAAAAAGAAGTATCCATAATTTTAATTAGTGGACTTCATTACACATTTTTTTTATGGCCGATTACAGAACAAAGTATACATGCAATAATTTTAATTCTTGGTTAAACTGATTCAAATCTTAATCAATCACATTTCTTACTTGGCTAATAAAAGCCATATAAACAATTGTTAATATCAGATGGCTAATACCTCAGTAGATCATGATTTACTAGTCTGCAACATATGACCTGTTTGTACAAGCTAGTGTAGCAAAGAATGTATTCTAATAAAAAACATAATCAGCTTTTAAAACTGCAAAATAAGCATTATGAAATTCATTTCTGTTCACACACACACACACACACACATTTATAGTAGTAGATTTAAGTAGACATTTTTAGTTCTTCACGGTACCAAGTAGCTTTTTCTTTAGTTTCTGTGCATATATTTGAGCCCTCTCATCTCCACTGTATATTTCCAATGCATCCAGGGCATACTGAAGGGCATGAATGTAGTCTCTTTCTTTATACAGATCTCTGCAAACAGAACAGGTGTCTTAAAGATAGAAAACATCAATGCAAAAATACCTGTTTTTCATCATTCATAATTTATTTTGTCTGTAGTACACTAAACATTAGAAGTTTTCTATACATACCAGTTGTTCCACTTGGTTATGAAATATTTCTTATTGAATATGATAACTTTTATATACTGTTTAATGGTTGCTACAAAAAAATACCAGTGAATTACAAAAGTTGATTCTTATTTTGCTTCCAATGTCAAACAATAAAATGTTAATGAAAAGACTTGCCTGCTGTGTGACATTAAATCAATGTATCTCTGTTGATCTTCTTCCGAGATCTCTTCCTCAGATTCCTCATCTGATTCGGATTCATCTTCCTCAAAATCATCTTCAATTTTCCCCTGATCATATTTTTCATGTTGATAATTCAATTCTTCATTAGCATCTTTATATGCTCCATGAGTTACACCATTGTTTTTTTCTTCTAAATTGATTTCACCTTTAAAAAAATTAATTGAAGTCTACAATCTAATTAAAAGTAGCCTTAAGTACTTACCAGGTCAACATTAATATTATAACAATCTGAAAACTATTATATAACATGAAATTCAGTGGACAATCAAACTTTCATGGCTAACAAGCAAAAGCTATTTCATGTGTTCAATTTAAAAACAAAATTCAGAAGCAACTGCATAAATCACAGTAAAAAGTAATTTATTACCTTCATCGATAACATCTTGTTCTGCATGATAACTTTCAGATACGACAGATTCACCTATTACTATCTGTAAATCAACAAATGTGGGTTTTACTCAATCACAAATCTGTTGAATAATCAAGTGAATTATCTTTACCTTCTGCAGTATTAAACAACAGTAATTTGCAGTAAGAAAATAAACTACAGATCTGGCATTTATTTAAGCCGAGTAACTCTAGACCAAGCTTACAATAACAGTAAACCCTGAAAGATGAAAGAAGTTGGTATGTGATTTGCCTCAGTTATTTAAGTTGGAATAAAAATGGCGTTATCAAGAAATATAATTGATCACCATTTATATGTAATAGAAACTACCTGATTGAGTCACTAGTTCTAGCAGTAAATAGCAGTTATCTTCAATAAATGAAGGAAATGTTTAATAAAAAAGATCTTACCTCTTCTTGTTCAACATCTTCAAGATCAGACATTAGATCTGTAGTTGTATTATTAATTCTCAACTGCGACATATCGTCTTTTTTCTCATTTTGATTTGACCGCATTTCCATAGAACGGTTGACATCATCAGTCATTTGGACGTCATCAGTTGAGTTTGCACTCTCTTCTTCCTCAGCCAACATTTCCACCTTCCTACTTCCTGCCAACACTGTGGAGTTCATTGGAATAGCATTTACAAATGTTTCATATTCTGTTTCACTACCAGATTGATTCTTAGGCTGAAAAATGTTGACAATCGGCTCAGGGGGTCTTGGAGAAATGAGGAGTTCCTCTCTAATGATGTTAGATTCAGGAGTATTCAGCTCATTGGTACATTCTTTCAGCTCATCCTCAGAGAATTTTGGTATTGGTGTGCGAGCAATACAAACAGAACGACGTCTGCTTGGTGTTTTTATTATCACAGGTGTACTTGTAGTTTCTTTTGTTTCTGGAACAACACCAGTGACAAGACATTCAATATTCTGGATATCAAGTCAGTGATATGCAAATAATTCTACTTTGTTTAGTTAGTGTATCTATGTAAAAAATATAATTTTCTTTCAGAAAATCATAATAAATTATTGGAATACTACCTCCTGATGTTGATGGACTGTTAATCAGATTAGTTGCCTGACATTCATTAGAATCTAAACCGATAGCAGTCTCGAACCCAGGTGGATCATTGTTTTGTTCTGTCTGTCTGGTATTCAAGTCTTTGTTAGATTGAAAATTATCAGTTGAAATTTTCCTATGAACATCTTCAGTTTGACAATCCTGATCATGTATAAACTGTGCTGGCTTTAACTCTTCTGAAGTATTGATGGTTTTTAACATAAAGTGTTGTTGGTTGTCTGTGTCAGACCGAGAGCAATTTCCTTGGCTCACTGGACTACGACTTTCTGGTGAGAAATCTGGATGTGAATTCAAAGAACTGGTGACAGAGTCTTGCTCGTCATCTGAAGATGATAATGATATGTGTGATTCATTGGCAACCTAGGTAGCAAAAGAAAACATTTGTTATTAGGTGCACATATGTTATGTTGTATGTAAAAATTATCATGGCTTCTGGTTATATTTATAATATTTAGACATCAACAAAACTAATCAACACTTGTCTATATAAATCTGTTTGTTTTGGGGATCAGTTGGTAGACAGGTGTTTTCTTAATCTTTGGCATGGGTCACACCTGAGAGATGTGGTTGAGGGTTAATTACACATGGAAATAAGATGCTCAGATGAAACATTTCATACACATGAACACAGACAAACACCTCTTTCTTGGAGATACCTTTTCAATGACAAGATCCCGCATTGATTTGTTGACATCTTCTTCATAACTATCTTCAGTTTCGGACTTAACATGCAATTCAGTTTGCATATCTGTATAACTAAGAGGTACATGAGGACGTTGAGGCACCCCTGTAATGCACAGGTAAAACAAATTACTTGACAGTATAATGATTATAATTACATTAATAACCATGGTAATTGATTATGATTACAAAGTACTAATGATTACAATAATGAATACAATCTATTTCACATATTTATGATTGTGAGAAGTTAGTTACATGTGTTGTGGTTAGGTCACTACTAAATTTTAAAAATTGACCAGGTTCATATAATATATTATAACATGAAATCATTCAATATTGGCAATCCCCACAAACCAGCACTTTAGAACCAACTGTGCTCATATATAAACATAAATTATGTCAGGGTCCATTAAAAATGTCTCTAATGGATGAGAATTCATCTTAACACAAATGTACCAATTGCAACAATGACAAAAACCTGCATTTATATTAACTCTCAAAATATTTGAATAATCGCGGTCATTTCTCTCGGCCAAAAGACATTCTATAGCTGAATTAATTCAGGGATGAGAGTTGGCAAAACCCAAATCCGCCTCACACCCAGGTGCATGTGGCTTACTTCACCCTGCGACTTCCTTTCATGCTTTTCAGGGTTTCACAGGACACTCTCATTCCTGTTAATTATAACCTACGAAGTTTCAATAGATGCTGTTAATCTCCATAGCTAAGCCCATTTTTTATAACTTTTGAGCAGGAAGATCACACGAAGCTCCATAAATAATTTGACGCTCGTATTGATAACAACACAGAAGCTTGCAACATATACATCCAGTGACTTGACATCAACTATTATCATAAATAGGTGATGTTACATTAGGTACCTTCATTTCCAGTGTTGCGGGTAGTCTTTGGTTGGTTTACTTCTGGTGCTGGATATTTGCCTAACTGTTGTGTTAGTTGGTAATTCTCTTCAGATTCCTGTGCAATAGCTTGCTGTGCATTAGTAACCTGAGAATATTGAAACAAACCAATACAAAGAATGTTCTAAAAAGCTATACTAGGCAATCTCATAATCATCAGACATTCTGCGATATTCTTTGATGTTGAATGATCATAATGACAACAAACACAGAGGCCATCGCCTGATAGTTACTCACTCGTGTGTTTATGTAATCATGTCCGGCTTCTCCACTCTCATCTTCACTGTTATGTGCCTCTTGACTAAACATCAGATCATGATCACTGATACCGAACATATCTATAAACAATAGATGATTCTACTGTTACGTTTACAAGTGTAGACTGAAAGCTTTCCCTGGTATTCACCATACCCGAAGAATGAATGTATAGGAAGACATTCCATAAGCACATATAATTTGATTCAATTCCAATTATAAACCAAAGATTTGCAGCACTTACGAGCCTGAGAGATTTATGAGTAGAAATGTAAATTATTTTCTTGGACATTGTTAACAGTTATGGAATTGACACAGCTCATTGCATTCCACGGGCTAATTTATTTGATTTCTGTCACATATATAAGTAGACATAATTACCCTTAAATGTTTTTTTTTACAAATCATCGAATAACATTTTCATAGGTGCATACACCATCAAAATGAAAAACATGGTGGTAGCTATACTAATGCGCGCACTGGCACTCACTCAATCACTCACACACACACACACACACACACACAAGCAGAGTTGCGTTACTATCCAAAATAAGAATATGTTAAAAAAGTTTGAAAAAATATGAAACTTATATTTTTTTTACAATTTCAGAATTTGACTGCATATATCCTGCTGAATAATTTATGTTTATATAGATAAACAGGCAATGAGGGCTGAATCATCCACAACCAGAATGCTTTACAATTTACTCACAGAAGTTTTATCATGGCAATTAATTTTGACTTGCCTGTAAGAGTAAAGTGGCTTCCCCACATTAACAATAAAATAGATGATTTGTACCAGAATTGTTTATCTCATTTCATATTTCTCTCAAAATGTTGTTAATAGGCAAAAACTTTATATAGGTCTAATAAGCATGTATTAAACTGTAATAATAATGGCAAACTACTTCAGTGACCTTTATGCTATTTGAAAATTAACTGCCAAATATACTGTGCTATAGCCTTATATAGGCCTAGCACATTTCTAGTTCATGTAAAAAATTTGTGCAAGGAAAACAGAATTGCCCACACCTCATATGGCCAAGAAAACAAGCAAGATGATAACATTCACAGGAAAGAGGGAGGTGTGGCTATAATGTCATCTCCTACAGTTTGGTGACTTTAACATACATTGGGACAAACCAGGTGAATCATGTACAATAATGCTGACTGGGCTCCTTGATTCATCTCACTTAACCCAGCATGTCAATGAAATCATGCACATACTGTTGGTATCACAGATCACTACCATCCGAGTTCGAATCTCAGTGTGGGCATATCTGAAAGGTATTAGTTTTTTCATCTCTGACTTTGTTACAATACCTCTGGAGGTCGGTCAGCCCATTTAGCTTACTATGTGTACAAAAATGGCCGTAAAACATCAATCATTACCATCTTCATCACATACTATTGGTCATGATGACATCAGCTGATGACAATATCATAGATAAAGTCTGAGTGCCTTCTCTCATTTCTGACCATCAACATTTCTGCAAATTTATTCCGACCCCCAAAAGCCACATGGACCCCATCAGAAAATATCAGAATATCGACCTGGCCACTTTTAGGGACGTTCTTAGCAGCACAGATTTTATCAGCAAACAACGGATGCTCTGCTTCATTTATGTGAACTCTATGATTCTACTATATCAGTATCTACTATAACACCCACTAAACTCACTCTTCACCAGAAGATGTTTATCCATGCATGTTTGGATGTTCGTGAGTTGTTGTCTTTAATGCAGTAAATACCATCCTTCACAGAAGGCAGGCCATTTTTCCTGATACATTTCACTGTGATGAAGAGATGGTGGAAGATTTCAACAGGAACTTTCAACAGAAGAGCCAAATAATTAGGGAAAAGTTTGAAGCAGCAGAACATGACCAAATATACCCAAACATAAACTGTAAATAACACACATACAGTTTTACACCACTCTCCGAAACAGACATCATTAAGCTTATTAAGAAATCCTCTAAAGCTTTCTGTGAATTGGACCATCCTGCAACAAAACTGTTGCACCCAATGATGAAAATAGTAAATTTATCATTAGGTAGTGGATCATTTCATACTGTGATGATGTCTGTAAAACTGACATCCTTATTCAAGAAGTACCATCTGGACAAGAAAGATCTAAAAAAACTACCGGCCTGTCTCTAATTTGTCTTTCATGTCAAAGTTAATTGAGAGTTGTTGCTGCTGATTGAAGTTATTATGTTCATGACAATGAGCTAGGTTAGCCTTTACAGTTAGCTTATCATCCTCTTCACAGTACTGAAACTGCTCTCCTATGTGTCTCTCCAATTACTGTTGACCAAAAGGCAATGGCATTGATATTACTCAACCTCTCAGTTGCTTTTGACACCGTGGACAATAACATCCTGCTACAAAGGTTGAAACAGGTGTTTGGACTTAAAGTCCTTATAGTAAACTAGTTTTCCCTCCTGTCTATCTGAGAGGAAACAGTATGTATCAGTATACCAAGCCATCTCAGATGCAATCAGTCTCATTTTCGGTGTTCCACAGGGGTCAGTTGTTGAACCCCCTATTGTTTGTCCTCTACACATACTCTCTTGCCAGTACAGCACGTCATCATCCCATATACATAGATATGTATGCAGATGATACACAGCTCTATAATACAATGGACATATCAAATGAAAAATTATAGCAAAATCACTTTTAGTACATTCATCTCTGAAATTAGATAATGGCCTGGCTCTTGAAACTCTTATGATAATAATAAAATTGATGTGCTCATTCTAGCATCACCCTGCTATTTCTATTACAGACAATGTTGCGCATGTCAGTCATGATCAATATAATCAAGCCGGTTTAATGGAAATCCTAGGGTCATGGCTTCGATTGAAACAGCACATAACCAATACACTTTTTACAAGCTGTTGTTTTCCATTTCCCATCTACATACACAACCAGTTAAATACAGAGAATATGGTAAACATTAGTCTTACCAAGAGAATACAGATATGCAATGTGTTCATCTAATCTGGTGTCAGATTTGCGTTGATTGCAATGCATCTCCTGCAACTGAACTTGAGTGGTAGAATAACGAGGATTGTCCAAAACAAATAGTTCATGTAATTCTTGTCTGCTAAAATATCTGAAAAACAAGAATAACCAAAACACAATTACATAATACAATAATTAAAATATAAAATAAGACAACTTGAAGTCAAAATAATTTGACCAGGTATGCTTGCACAAAATATGGTAACACACACACACACACACACACACACACACACACACACACACACACACACACACACACACACACACACACTCAACTCAAACAAGAAGATCAGAAAAAAAATACTAATGAATTAACTTAATTAAACATGTTTCTTATACTTGTATACCTTACTTTCAGTCATGTATAAATAAAGCATTAATAATATGAAAGTCATATGAATCAACTTTTAACATCAGAGAATTACATCTGAACCATAAATAAACACCTGAAGATCTATTTACATTTAAAAAGAGGTATCATTTCACCATGACTCTTAAAACTACACTGCATACAGTGTTTGTTAAGTACAAGCCAAGTTCTGTGACTGCCAGACACATATATTTATTAAAAAAACTCTCCTGTCTATAAAATATCTAAATATTTAGAGAATCAATTGAATTACCAGCTTTTATAGTCAGTATTTAACAAAAGATAATAAAACAAAAAACTTCAAATACCTAAATGGGTTTTTACTTTCTCCAGTTGTCTGTTTGGTGATGCTGTCTTTGAAGATTTGTCTTCTATAGATCTTCTCCTCAATACTACCACAAGTGATAAGACGATAAATAACTACATTCTTTTCCTGTCCAATTCTGAATGCACGATCCACTGCTTGTGCATCAGTTGCAGGATTCCAGCTTGGATCAACTAACACGAGTAGACAAAATATCAGATCAACATAACTTCAGACTGACCCACTTTTGGTGAACAAATCTTTTACTTTCATAACATATAATAAATGAATATTAACATATGACTGATCATTAAACATATAAAACTAAATAATTGTCAACGCTAAAGATTTTAATCTTTAACTTGACAAAGTGACTGAAAAATGAAATATGGCATTCATAACCATGATAAAAAATAGTGTTCTGATCAATAAACGAAATGCAAAAGAGAAAAATAACAAACTGAAAAGATAACAAAGATATACAAGGTAAAGTTAACTTACAAATGACAACCCTATCAGCAGCTGTCAGGGTCAGACCAACACCTCCTACCTAGTAAAATGATATCTTGTTATAAAACTACTAACTACTTAAAATGTCATTAATGAAAATATTGGATACAATAACAAATTTATAAGAGATACTACTGGTAATATTGTATTCCGGAAGAGTAAGTAAAATTGATTAACATTAACCATACCTGAGTTGTGAGTAAGAACATTGAGTAGGATTTGTCTTGGGAGAACCTCTTAATTATTTGTTCTCTTTCTTCTATATGACGTATGGTACCGTCTAGTCTGGCCACTTTATGTCCCTGCATTAAAAGCACATGACGAGTTATGATATTTAAATACATTTGTACACTCATACTCAATGTCAGGCTAACAGTAGGCAAAATTACATTGACTTGTGCTGATCATTGATAAAAATTATAAAATAAAACATGATAAATTTTGACTTCTAAAATTTCTGAAAGTGGGCAACAACATACTGGTCCATTATAATGAAATACCTGAAGTACAGACAAATAATACTCAATTAACAAATTATGTCCATTGTTTTCATATAGAATCTGAACATCAAATCAATAGTATTGAAGTAAGGTTATTAGTTTAGACTGTTGTTAGTATTTAAATTAATATTGTAAAGTGTACACAAGTACCCTAGCAGTCATCACTTTTTGTATGATGTCTAACATTCGCCTACTCTGTGAAAATATTAAAGCCCTGTGACCTTCGGAGCGTAAATTATCTAACAGCTGAACCAAGAACACCATCTTTCCAGACTCAGACACAAGTACTTCATCATCTAGATGTTTTATCCGGCTAGCAGCACACTCTCTAGATGTAATTTCATCCATCTCCTCTAAATGTTTCATGCTTCAATAAAATACAATTCAATACAATAAAAATAAACCATTAGCTGTTATGGATTCTGTAAATTAAGGCTCATGTAGGAATTTAAATGGTTAAAACAAAAATTAAAACCAAATAAATAATAATTAACAGAATAACGTAAATACTTAATTGAACCAAACCTGTTTTAATTAGCCATAATAACTGACTACCCTCTTACAACAGCAAAACATACCCATCATCCATTTTAATCCCGACAGCCATACATTGCCTCATGGTCATCAATCGTGGATGATCACAGATCTTTTTCAACACCACCAATGCAGTTAGTGGAGATTTGGTCGAATTCAGAAGCTGAACAAATACATTAAGTCATGATAAATACATACAAAAATATTTAATTAAAGCAGGATTTAGTTAAAAATTATCACAGAGTGCTACAAGAAATATTACAGATACGAAAACCTTTATAGTTGACAACTGTTAGCATAGATCACAAAAATAAATTATGAAATATGTTCCAAGTGTGGCCAGCACAAAGTCAAAGGGTGAATGAAGCACTCAGCCATTCACCAGATTAAACGGTAATAACTTTATATCAACTTGATGCAAAACTATGGCAAGAAGATAGATGAAGACTGCACTATTAGGTAAATCAGTAAATGGTGTTGTTTTATAGACTTTTGTGTACATGGTAGGCTAAATGTACTGAGGGACCTCCAATGGTAATCAAGCAAAGTGAAACACTTTTCTGACATAACCAGCCTGGGATTTGAGCCCAGGTGTTATAGATGTGTTGTCAACCACACTACCACTTAGGCTATGGAGTCACCATGCTGCAGTGCATGTAATATCTGAATAACTTGGACCAGGGGTCATAATAATACTTTACATGCTTTCATCTCAGATCAAATCAATTACAATGAGGCTCTAGCACCGAGAAAAATGAATAATCACTGTTTAACTGAGTACTTAACAAAACTATGTTTAAAACTTACAGCAAGCTAAGATAAATACAGAGCATTGACTATCTAACCAAAGCCCACAATAAAGTGATCCAGTTTTGAAATTAAAATTTGCCTAAGGACTTTTGATTAAATTAATACAATATATCTATTTAATAAAATGTATTTTGTATGTGATAGGTATTGTGTTTAGTACTTAGATAATATGTGTTCTGAAATTAAATTAAAAAGGACTTCACTTTGTTCAGATAACTGATGGATACCAACAAGGTAAAACATCAGACATGCCATTTAACTTACTAATCTAACTTCCTCTGTCTGAACAAATGCCTCATAAATCTTCTGCTGCATATCCGACAAGTAAACCCAGCAGATGAGATCATTTTTGCGCGTGAATTTTGGCATTCTAAATAAAAAAATAATGAGTTAAGAAACGATCACAGAATTAAGTAAAATACAGTGACCTTTGAGGTATTGCCCACCTGTCTAAATAGATTACAATAAGTAGATTAAATAAAAGAGGTTTTATGGTACATAAAACATAACATTTAAGTATATAGAAAAGCCAAATATGTGAGTGAAATGGAACTCTTATCAAATGTTTGAGTAAGTTTAACTAATGTTGTATTATCAAATATTTTATTAGTATTTTAAGACATACTCTGGACAATCTTCCATCTGGTTATCATTGTGGTTATCCTGTTTATTTTTCTGACTCTTTGATACTTCAGCTTTAGTACGTCTCATGAAAAAAGGTGTGATGATTTTCTTCAAGCTGTTAGCTATCTCTTCCCCTAGATGCTGTTCACCTGAAGTAGCATCTTTCTGGCGGGACTAAAAGAAAGAAAACAACTAATAACGGCTGAAATATGACACAATCACTAAGTTATGTTGTAATTTTATGATGGAAACGAACCACTGAAAATAGGTCTGAAATTAGAAAATATGGATATATTACCTTCATTTACAAAAATTATTATAGTTCTAAGATTTGCAGTTAAGTATCATTTAGATGTACAAGTTAATATTTTTATATATTTACAAAGGAGTGAAAATACTCCAATTAATTACCTAAACTATAACCATTAAATCATAATACAGTAATATATTTCCTATAAAATACATTTTATTTACTAACATTATTACCTTTCTTAATTATTTAGTTTTAATCATATTTTTAGTATCTAAAAATTGCATAAAAACAGTTTCCTGTTTTGTAGACTAACCCTAACTATTGGCTGTTCATACTGCATGCTGAATGTTCGAGCTGTTCCAAGTAGTGTTCCCTGATGGGTCCAATCAAACAAAGCCCACATTTCTTTCAGGTTGTTCTGTACTGGAGTGCCAGTTAGGATAATTCTGTGTTTAGCACCAAGACTGTGTATAGCCTTTGAACCTTTTGTACTTGGATTCTTAATTCTGTGTCCCTCATCTAGGATCACATAGACCTGAAGATTATATATATATATATATATATATATATATATATATATATATATATTATTAATTTTATAGTAGAGAGCAAAACAAGTAGAAACAAGTTTATTAATCTGCCTAGAGGTTTTTTTACTAGCTCCAGCCTCAATGATAGTTAGAAAGGTTTATAAGGTTTCTGTAAGTTATTACATAACTTTACAAACTGCAGATAATTTTATAAAACAACAGTAACAAGATTCAAGTGTGAAAATACGTTGCATCAAAATGATATGCATGTTGACTGTTATGTTAAATGGAAGCCAATCTGTTTGCAAGCTTACCCACACAAATTCTCTACAATCCTTCTCAGATAACGTATCAATATTACTAATAACCATTCCATAAGAGGTAAGGACAACTCCCCCACGCCTGTGCACTTTACTCAAAGCTCTGACACGATCTCGTTTAGATGTTCCATGATAAGTTACAACTCTTATGCCTGGAGCCCTAAACATTAAAACAATAATAAAATTGCACAAGGAGAAAGTTGACAAAATTAATTAGCTACTAAGTTTAGGCAAACGTTGCATCAGTTCATGAAATTGATTACCTTTTCTTGTATTTTGTACGTTTGTAATGACTGAATGAATAAAATTATTGAACTGTATACCTAATTTTTATTTGATCTGCAGACAATTAGAGTGAATTACCTTAAGCCAAAATACCAAGTATGAATATTTCAAGAGATCCTGATGTTTATTGTATAATCTAATACACAGAATTGTACTAGTCAGTTATACATTCTGAATATACCTACTTATAAATAATTCTCACTTAGATGCAAATATAATTCCATGTTTAAAGATGCTGTACACAATGATAACAAAATAAATGACTAAACTGGATCTGACACATAATGTTATTAGATGAGCCATGACAAACCTGTATCAAGTGATGCAATCGTCATCTTAACAAAAAGAGAGGGAATTATAACAGTAAACTTCTGCTAACCATTTTGCAAATTCCTTTTCCCAGTTAATAATCACAGCAACTGGTAGCACAATGAGGATAGCATGACAGAGATCTGCATCAAACAATCCTGATAAGAATGCTATCACCTGGATTGTTTTACCCAATCTGTAAACATAAAAGAGCAAGCTATGTAAAATGGCAATATTCAAAATGCATACTATATAATTGAATATAAAACCAGGAAAACATCTGTACATTAAGCAGTCTTCAGAACCAATATTAAGTACTGCTCGAGGTAGGCAAATCCAGCATCAGGGTAATTCATACATAGATAGTCAAGAATTGAAGAAAAAAAAATTTGTTATGGCTGTTTAATGTCAATGGCTGCCATATAATTACATTTCACTTGCTCCAGCAATACAACAATCAGTTGACAGAATTAGATGTTCTTGAGAGTTGGAAATGTATTAAATAGAGTATGTAGGGACACTTGGGAGTCAGCCAGCTACTCATCTCCACTTCATTTATGATGAACAGTTTCAGAAAAGTTAGATGAGACTGAGTGACCAATCTAGAAGTATTTAAATGACAAGAGTATTTCAAGATCTTTTTATCTTTATGACATCAAGGCTAACAGAATAAGCCTTGGTCTGTTGGCGTCAAAGGATAAAAAAGACGGGGACTTTAAAATTCTTAGCTAAGACACTGGAGACACTGAATTTCTATTTGTAAATAAGACACTTCCCATTTTAAATAATGTATTTTAATTTCAAAAAGAGTAAATACCATTTCAATTTCAAAAAGGGTTTATTTTGTTTTAGATTTTCCATTTAAAAGCATAAAATATTCTATTATATGTAATACACTTTGTAGGATTTAAGATTAAAATAAATAATTATGGTAACTAATTCTGATAGGTAATCATTCCTGGATTACAGGTAGGATTAATTCGGGTTATGCAACATTTTGAAACAGCCAAATTGAACATGGTCAAAGTGAGATATGAACACTTGTGACTAGATCTTGAAGGATCTCAATACTTATTTGTGGTATGTTATAAATAAAAATAGGCAGGAAAGAAAACCAAAAAAGACTAAACAATAAAAGAAACAACGGGAACCGCCGATAAAATAATTATGAAATCAAGAAAAACGTTAAATTATCAAGATCCCTGATGAATCAGTCAATAATTAACCTCAAAATAGTATCAAGTATAGCTCAGTCAATTCAGCTGTAACTAACATCCTAAATAGTTTGATCATTTTGAATGCTGGCAAGAATTTAAGAGACGTTTTAATGTAACATATGATTCCCAAATCACAGTGCAGGGGCAGTAGCTACATTATGTCTGAAAAGGTATTATCATCCTATGACTGGAAATTCTGTTCTGAAATACCTATTCGACAACTTCCTGTCATCCACAAGTGCAGAACATATGTGTCCCTACATATACTTCTAAGATTGGCCACTTGATGGTCAGCTAACGTGAAAAGTTATTACACACTTGATAAAGAGAAACAATTTGATGGGAAATAGCAAAATTACTAAATAACTCATAAGAGATAAAACTATTTTGATTCAGCACTGAATTTCAATTTATTGTTAGTGCAATACTATGTCTTTTTATTTAGAAAACTGCACAAAATGGAAAGTTAGTTTTTTATCCTTTTTATGTTAATTTCTATATGTATTTCCAATATACTGAGGCAAGGCAGTGCTATACAAAGACACATGCATTTTTATCCAAAGATCTGTCAGGAGAATCAAAACTCAATTGTCTGGATTTAGTTGCAAAATAAAATAGTGCTGAGAAATACTCTATGTCATCTACGTCCAAATTTTCAAACAGCTAGTAATGATATATACAAAAGAATTGTTTTGGACCAATGAACAAAATAGTCATTATATGGACATAAAAGTTGTTTATATAACCAGTTATTCCTGATTAATCTTGGTGCTTGTGATCTGTTAATATAACAGGCACACAAGTATAACCAGGAACAACCACATTACACCAGTCATCATTACTGCAGACAAATAAAGGTAATTAACATTGTAAATAAATTTAATATGATACGACTAGATTTGGAGATATTGCCATTAGTGACCAACTAACAGAAAGTCTGTTAATTATGTTACTGTTTTATGGTTTACTGTTTAGTGAACTGAAAGATGAAACACCTTCTAAGGTAACATTGGTTTGAACCCAGGTTCTAGAGGTCTGTTGCCAACTGCACTACCAATTAGGCCATGGAGACACCCCACTGTAAATTATGAATGGTCCTATTTGTTAACTACATCATGACTGATAAAATGCAACAAATCTTCCATAGTTTATATATGGTTTTATGAACAATAAGGTGGTGTTAATTAATTATATTATGTAAAAACTACTTAAGGATGATTTAATGATGATTGGAGTTTAACAGCCACTTTTGTGCACATGGTAGGCTAAATGGGCCGAACGATCTCCAAAGGTAATGAAGCGAGGTCAAAGATGGAACACCCTTCAGATATGCCCATGCTGAGATTCAAACTCAGGTGGTAGTGATCTGTGGTCCAACGCGCTACCAACTAGACCACGGAGGCCCCCCCCATAAAGCTACTTAAGGAATCAGTAATATAATAAATATACTAAACAAAAGGAAGACAGTACCCCATATCATCACCAAGGATGCCACCTTTCTTAGCTTTATGTATCTTCCAAAGCCACAGGATACCCTCCCTCTGATGTCTGTAGAGCTTGTTGTAGAGATCACGGAACAGATGAAAACCATCACCAACATGAACCATTTCATCATCATCTTCTTCACTACTTGACTGATACTGGGCTAAGAACTCCTATGAATGATTAAAATGACATGAGACTAATGAATAAACATTAGTGCCTCAGTACAAATGCATAAAAGAAACAAGTTTAAACAAACAAACAAATTGTATACAACAACAAAGTTTGAAAAGCGCAATCCTATGCACAGACATGAATATAAATCATTAACAATTCTGTAAGAATAATTACTGTACTAGATATAAATACTTAAATCAACTTCAGCATCTACAAAAATAAACTGGTAACTCTTCCGGCTACTGAAGCATTTATGTGATGCATTCTCAAACTTTTGGCTTCATACAAAACAAAATTTGACATGGAATAGGACTGTTTAAATTTGTCACATTTTATCAGTATCTCTCTAGTAAAGATAAGCAAAAATGCTTTGTTTAGCATCAGAGCTCTGGTCATATCCAAAGACATATGGCTGAAAGGTGACACCTTAGGGAAACATTATAGAAACATTGGTATTCAACCGCCAACCCAGAGGTTTGGACTGCCTTCTGGCAAAGATGAAACTTGTGACAGCATCTTTATGATTAAACCAATCAACATCAGGTTTCTGGTTATATACATACAATAATCTATTTATTTGTGGGTAAAGTGTATGCTCTGTTTACTGTCAGTGCTGGTAATACCCATATATATTATATATATATATATATATATATATATATATATATATATATATATATAACACACACACACACACACATACAGTGAATCATTAGTCAATCTGGCTGAAGTTGGCATTGTGGTGGGGTGGCATTAGAGTGGGGGAGGCATTTCAGTGGACAGCCTTGGGGTGGTTATTTACATGTGGCTTTTAATCCTTTGTTAACCCCAACTATCACTTTATGTAATCTATCACCAATTGCACAATCTACACCATCATGACTGCCACCTAATGACCCTGACAGCTTGTCGTTCAATTCACAGATTTCCAGAAACATTTCACAGTCAGTGTATGGTGGTAATAGTGGGGGTATTTACTTGGCAATGTATGTTATTTGTATTGAATAAGCATTGGCGGTGGCTGAATAACTGGGCCATTATCATGGCAGAAAATTGGGTCCTTATGAAACATTGGCCATAGGTGTGGTTGGCTGCTGCTTGCTGTTCAGACTAGAGTGTATGTATATATATATATATATATATATATATATATGGAAATTCTGGACACACAGAGATGGCAATCCTTTAAGCACTCAGTACCTGTCATCCCGAAAACTCAGGTCATCCAGTCAGATACTATTGCAGGTGCCAGTGTCTCAGCTCAAATCATATGGTGATTGTGCATTTAGTGTTGCAGGTCCCACTTTGTGGAATAGGTTGCCGGCAAATATTAAAAATGCTTCATCTCTTGAAAATTTTAAATCTCTTCTAAAAACGCACCTATTTAAGGTCGCTTTCACTGATAAATAATTAATATCTTTTAAATCATTACAGGGTTTTTACAGACATATTATTTGGGGTATTATTATATTACATATTATTTGTACAGCGCCATTGAATGGCTCCTGTTAGTAAGGGTGCTTTATTAAATATACATTATTATTATTATTATTACCCAATATTTGCTATCAATACTAGCTAAATTTAATACTCCTAACACACAGTAAATAACATAATTCCCAATAATTAGGTAAAAAGTATTTTCAACTTCACGGGGTATTGAACAGGGTAGTAATTCCCAGCATTTCCCAGACAACCCTGCTATGAACCACTCATGAGGGTAAATTAAAGTTCTATTACACATACCCTATTTACGACAGAAAGTAATCAACTTATAATATGCACCAATTAGATTTTACATGCATATTGTTCGTTGTGAAAGAATTATGGAAATCATTACTCTACTACCATTAAAAGTGTTTACCTTCATTTTAGTGATGCGTCTAACTAGTTTTTCTGAATGGTAGATTGACAGTGCTCGTTCATTAAAATCCAGGGCTTCTTTGATCTTGCCTGCTCCAGCTAAATCCTTAGCTTTAGTGACTAATCTGTTAAATTCCACCTGTTGGTCCTCTGTCAGTAAAGACAGTTGAGATGGTGATTTTTCTGCTGTAAATTATTAAATGAAGATTAGTGGGTTGGGGGTTAATAGCTTAATAAGACAGGACAGAAAATTAAAAGAATTAACAACAACAACAAATCTGACAAAACTATTTTGAAATTCTGGTCTAAAAACAACTGTTTTATTTATCAAATTGGTACATTACCTGTTTCAGTCACTTTAAGAAATAACCGTTTGCAGGTTAGACAATATGCTCACAATAAACTACATGTCACAACAGGTATGTTGGTTTCTAGATTTATAATTTCTAGAGATTTACAAGATCAGATTGATTAATAATTTTTTGCCACAGTTTCATGGAACATCCATTACATTAAATATTACATAAATATTGTCTTGTTTATTTTTCACTAATATATATATGTGTACTGGTTAAGTATGGTCATATGGCTGACACTGCAAGGTAATTGCTGTAGCACTGCTAGTCAGATGTTATGACAATAAACTCCAAATATCCGATAACAAACAAAATAAATTCAAACACCAGGAAAATATAATTATCTAAAATATGTAAGTTCCAATTAAAACTGTTCAATTTTATCAGACCTGCCAACAGAGATAATGAATATTCATTAGCCAACAACTGTCTGAGTAATAACTTTACAACTTTTTTACTTCGGCTTTTATGGTGCTAAATATTACAAATAAAAACCATGTATTGTGAAACTACAGAATTGTATGTATGTAATCAATGTAGAGATTTAATTTTTAAATTAAAGGGCTAGCATAAAACATGTGAATGACAAATGCCCCCAATTTGCAAATCACTGCTGTACAAAATGTAAACAAAAGTGAACAAAAGAGCATGATATTAAAAAATATAATCAAATTTTATAGTAAGAGACTATCTACAGGTGGTGAACCAGTTTGAAGCTTCTGTGATTTCACAATTGGTAAAATCAATGTTTTATTCAGATGGTTTAACCACACAATTACTAATGATTTAGTACACAAATGCCAAATGGAATGTTATAGTCCAATGTCAAGTCCTTTACTGATGGAGGAAACGTGCCAAAACACAGGTATACTAGAATTTTATCCGTTGAAACTCAGACTCTAGAACATTAAAGGGACAGTCCACAATATGTAAAGCTTAGAACAGCAACCAAAAATTCCACAATAATAATCACAAAATTTCCTAATATCAGAGATATAGGGGAATAATCCAAATTACTGGAGGACAGCCATTAAGGCTGCACTGGAAGCCAGGAAGGAGAAAACAAAAATACTCCGACATCACACGGGTTCTCTCTAGACTGACACGGATTATAGCTTCTTTTGAGCATTAATTTCTGAGCCATTTTGAATCATCTTCCTCTTTTAAGGTTCCTTCTAGCTCAAACTGATATGGTAATACATCATTCATGATGTAATTTTAACAAGATAATGCCATTTAGTTATGGAATAATTCTTTGCTCACACTTGGATATGATCAAGTGACGTCAGCATTCAGGAGCTTCCGGTCTCTGGCTAGCTTCAAAATGGTGGTGCCCACAGGCCATTAAAAGTCGATTAATCATCACTTTGAACTGGATTATTTAATATGTGGGTGATCATTTACACATTTTGTCATTATTTATGATATTTGTGAGTATAGCGGTATTATTCCTGAAAATTTGAAATGAAGGTGGACTATCCCTTTAGACATAAATGAACATGAGCTCCATGTCAATTAAAGTGGAACATTTGAGTGTTATTTATTAAGACATTGAATGTTAGTTCTGGATTATCATTATATCAGAATTAGTGTATTTATATATTACAAACAAGACTGTAAAATAAAATTTTATGTTGGCCTTACTTACATTTTTTTCAATTCAGTAATAACAGAACTAATTTGGAGGTATCTTTTATTCAGTAACCATAACAGACTTTCACACATGTACATTTGATACTTCAATCATCAATAATCCAAATCACAAAGTCCTCGGAGGATCCTGTGACAAAATACCAGCTTGGCTGTTTTATCATTACCGAGGTGATTCCGTATCTTAGTGTGGATCCCAGCAAAGCTTGAAAAAATCCTCTCGGTGGATGCTGAAGAAGCAAGAGCTGACAATAACTGAAGTGCCAGTCATGTAGTGAGGAATCATCTTCATTGAGACCATCTCTCATCTTATCCATGTTCCTAGTATTGATTGTCAGTGACAACACAATCAAACTTGTCCTTGGCTAGTTTGATGGATTTCTATGTGAGAGTCTTGCAGTTTTCGCCAGACTTTGAATCCAACAGGAATGACTTGTTATCCACCTGGAGACAGCTGGCCACAATCGGCTGATTGTGGATGTTGGACCACCCATCCTGTACCAATGTAGCAGTCTTACCACTAACACTGTCCTTCATATCCTGTATGAGCTGGTCATGCACATTGTCCAGCAGTATTCCACTGATGGTTTTACAACTTGATTGGAGCTGCTGGATCACCCGACAAAATTTGGGATGTTCTGTCATGGAGAATGGGATTTTTCTGTGGACAGCTGTCAGGTGAAGGTGATCTGGGCCTCTTCTGGGTGATATTGGTGGATGCTACAGTATCACTATCTGTGGCTTGGTTGTGTAACTTAGCACACAAGGAATGGCGACTCGTCATTCTCTCTGCATGGGGTGCTTGTTGGTGACCACATATCTTGCACTTAGCATGAATCTTACCATCCACTGTCACTCTAAGAAAATATTCTCAGATGGGATAGGCAGGTCTACCACCCTTGAACATGATTGATTACTGATCTATGCTATAATACCCCAAGCTCTATTTTCCCCCACCTTATATGCACTTTGGTTGTAATGAAGCCAACCATGAAACTAACCATGCATAACTATTATTTAATGTGAAAGCTATAAGATGGATTAATAGAATAAGATTAGCAGATATCTCAAGCTCTTGTCAGATGGAGGATCAGTCATTAACTGAAGCCACTGTCACTGTATGTATAGTCAACCACATATATACACAAGCACCAACCCAAGAGCTCTAAAAACAAATAGCACACCAATCAGGTCAATTGATTTTGGCTACAAACAACAACAGTGTATGATTACCATAATATCACAATATGCTTTTAACAATCCACGGTTTTTGACATTGTGTCATAAACTTGACCAACCCTGTGTATAACTATAAAACAATAATTCAAGTTGTATATGAAAACTTTATGATATTCTCCCCGTCACATCAATAAAACTTACGTTTGTTTGCAGACATAACTGCCGTTGCCATAATTCTGTTCAAAGTCAATGTTCATAATCTACAAAGATATAATTATTGACACACAATGATAGAATATCACATAATAGCTTATAAATTACATAAGATTACAACAAACAAGATAATATTCAATTCATCAGAAAATTTTAATAATGGCTAGGATGAATATACAACAGACATGAATCGCAATTCATGTTTCACATTTTCAGGGATCACTCTGCAGTGTGTCATTGCCCCATTGACACTAATAAAATTCTTCCAATGCAATACTGTGATGATCATGTGTGTAATGGATATGGACACACAGTTTACATGCTATAGTCATAAAACATACCAAGTTATTTTCTTTTTTTCCACATTTGGAAGACATTGTCAAAACAAAATTTCACACATGTATCACTGTTATTAATTAATGAATCAAACTGAGTGAGTTCAGTTACACTAATATGATTATTGGCTAGTTCCAGCACAATTCCACTAATCAGATCTTAATTTGTCATCAATGTATAACAATACACACGAACAAGCGATAATGGCTATTTCTCTATGATACATATCATGAGCAAAATACTACGAAAAGAAATACTAGGGCCCAGATAAAGTTACAAAGGAAGCCCCCTTTTGCCAAGCTGATGACAAAACTAATTGAAAGGGCACAATGTTGTCAAAATCATGTGTGCAAAAGACACATTGTACTGTTAACAGGGTGTGATCCCTAGATTTGTGTCATATGTATATATATATATCATTTAATATTAAAACATAACCCTATTCTTACTCATATTATTATAAACACGACATGGTGGTTTGTTTAGGTTTTGCTGCCATGTTACTCAGAACATAATATAACTAATAAAAAGAAATAACAGTTTACTCATTTGCTTATCAGTCTTATAACAATATTGATAGTCAAAATTAAATAATAACATCTTAAGATACCTCCAATATATGTGTATTCCTAATACTTCTACTTAGAATAATAATGAAAAAGCTTTAGGTCTGAACCCATAAGAGACAAGGAATTAAGATGGGAATGAAGGCTCAAACCCATTGCTGGAATATTACTGCATTTCTCTAACTGTATTCGTTTCCCATATTTATAAAATATTAGTCTAAGATTTTATTTTACATTTATTATTTTTCCTACCATTAATAAATTAAGTGCATTAATAACTAAAATATTTTTTATTTAAATATAATTTCACTGAAATTAATTTATTGTTGTTCATTTAATATGTACAATAAATTGAATGTAATACTTGATAAATGACAATTTAGTTTAATTGCAATTCAGTCAGAGTTTATTGAGATAATGGAAATCAACTTGTAAACAAATTAAGCCTGACATTTGTTTATTGGAGGTCACATACATGTCAATCTCCATGGGAATCCACTAGTCCATTGTTTATAAGGAAGCCAAGTATTATTTCACGGCAACATTACCAAATCTAAACATTACCAGAACTGCTAGTATCATGGAGGCTTTCAAGAGAGAGAAGTGTGGACTCAATATCATACAGGATGGATATATGTACACCTAGAAGTATGCCCGGAAGACAGCTCTCAGATACTATAGATAGTAATGTTCCAACTCTGTTGCACTCTCATGCAAGACTGATATCACCACTGACCTTCAGATGAAGACTGTCACCAGTTCTACCCCTCACATACATGATCCACATGATACTGCTATCTCAGCTACCAAGCTACATAGTTCCATGCTGGAACATGCCGGAAGTTCCAGTGAAATTCATACACAGCTTCTTACTGGCATAACCTCTAATGCTCCTATAGAAGTCTGTGCAGAACTCAGTAACCATTAGAATCCAAACACAGAAATCTGGTCTTAGAAGATGAATAGACCAAGACCTGTGATCAATTCTTCATTTACAACAATGGTGTAGACTCACCTATTCATGTATGCCAGATGCCACCTATCTATGAGCCTTCAATTTGGAATATCCATGATATCACCTTGACTGAAGGCTCTAGAACCAGCAATACCAGCGAAGCCTTCATAAAGCTTGTTGGTCATGTCCATCCCCCTATATAGAAAGCCAATGACAGTCTGCACAATGATCAAGCCCTGGAAGGCACACAGTCACCCTGCAGGCTAAACTGCACAAGTTTTGTTCAGACAGGAACCAGGATACCAAAATGATTCCTGGGGTTCTGAGGGGAGTTGGCCACTTGATTTGATGGAAATAACTTCCGACTTGTTTTACACATAGACTTGTAAGAAATGACAAAATAGTTTTGAATGAAACTGTATGTTAAAATATTTGGGTATTTTTGGTCTTTATGTGAAGGGATTTTACCCTGAGGGGATTATGTCCGTTTACCATCAATGATAGATCTATTGTAAATTAACACCTTTTCTACTAGTGTGTTGAAGTTTGGTAAGTCAGGTTTTATAGCATTCAGCATGTGCAAATGAAATGTAAGAGCTTTACTGTCTTCAGCAGCTGTAGAGCGAGTCTGGACCAAGAGCAGCACAGTAACTTAGTGTAAGTAATAAATATTGAGAACATTTATTTTAATGTTGTAGTAATATCCACTAGATTTAATTATACCAGTATAGTTTTATATTGTGGCACAGCTACTATTACCCCTTTGTATATAATGATATCATGCTATTGTGGTGCCACCTAATGGGTGTTGTCTATTACTAGCCTAATAAAGTCATGCATTCTCAACTTATTAATTGTTCTACTGAATAGAACATATTGAAACAAATGCAACTCTTAAAAAATTAAATTCCTGAAAGAAGATATTTTTTATTGGAATCAACACAAACCTGACAGCAGCCTTTTCAATAGTAGCTGATGTCTGATGCTATACGTCATCTATTTTACAGTCTCTTGTCACTATTTTATCTGCAGAAAATCGGTGGGCTACTTTGGTTTTGGCAAAAAAGTGACCTAGAATGCATCAAATACTCCATTTCCGCCAACTTTTTCAGGGGAGAGCTACTAACCCCCCTTTGCAATGGAGAAGATGGTGATTAGAGTATTTTTGTCAATTTGTGCACCATGGCAGGCTAAATCGGCTGAGTGACCTCCGAAAGTAATGAAGCGAAGTCAAAGATGAAACAAACTTCAGATATGCCCATGCCGAGATTCGAACACGGGTGGTAGTGATCTGTGGTCCAACACGCTACTGCTAGACCACGGGGGCACCTGCAATGGAGAAGGGCCACTACTGTGTTAGTATGACTACCAATATCCACAGTCAGCCCTTCACTACCCCCCTCCCTCCCTCCAGCAATGCTGCGGCAAAGGCGTCTCGGTGTTTTTTAAGGCCACCACAGGTGAGCTGCTGCCTACTTATTGTTTGTAAGGAGTCGTCTACTCTATTCCCTACTGAAAAAGCTGGATAGTGTCACCATCACACAATGAATGATACACAGATAGATGTGAACATATTTTAGGATCTAGAATACATGATTAAATTATAAGCTTAGCGAATCATTCTATCATCTTTTAGTTTTAGTTCATTAGATTCTGGTCTTAAGCTTTACA
This sequence comes from Paralvinella palmiformis, assembly GCA_025642065.1. Classification (NCBI taxonomy): domain Eukaryota; kingdom Metazoa; phylum Annelida; class Polychaeta; order Terebellida; family Alvinellidae; genus Paralvinella; species Paralvinella palmiformis. The sequence continues at coordinate 275,407 of JAODUP010001002.1, read as the reverse complement.
ATTTTAGATAATATATTATGATTATGGAGTAATATCAGTATAGACTATAGACATAGTCTAGTATTATATTTATAAGTATAGAATCTAGACTATGACAAAATTGTAAAACTAAGGCCATATTTATGATATTAATATTTAGATATTATCCAATTACTGAATTAGGTATAGATCTATAATATATTAAATTATCTTCTTTTCAATAAGTACAAAATCTGAACTTGGATATTGCGTACTGCCACTATTCAGTCAGTATACGTAGACCTCTGCCTAGTGAAAAAAAGGAGATAACAATAAGGGATATCTCGCTATACTGTGACAGAAGCTATGTAGACTGAAATTGTAATAAATTGAACAGATAACAAGTGAAATAAGTGTCTGTTTAAGATAAATTTATAAATCCATAGAAAAAGGTAACTTCTGGCATGGTTAGCAATCTTTAGTCAGGTAAGTTAACGGATGAACACTAGTGAGGAAAACTTAAAAATAGATTTATTATTAAAAGCATTATAATAATGTAATGTTGACTATGACCATACATCATATATACACACACACGCGACACATGCATGCACCAAACAAATAAGCTTAAAAATAATTTGATATTTACAGTTATACCACTCAGACAGTTACTTTTGAACCATACAGTAATGCACAAGCATGCAAAAGCTGTTGTGCACTCCTATCCCCACTCTGATACTGGTTCCAGTGCATAAAATCTTCCGCTGGAAATTTCTGAATGTTGAAGATTGGTGACGCTTCACTTTATTATCTGAGACAAGGTGCACCTGGGTTGGAACTAATGACGCTTCATCGTGTGGCAAGATCATCATATAGAATGGTATTTGTGCAGATCCATGAGAGTTCAACATTCCACTGCACAGGTCACAAGACAGATCGAGCCTCTCGGCATGGCCAAACTCCTCTATGCAGAGCTCTCCCGCCACAATTGCATGGCTTTATCAAGTGCAGAGAGATAGCTTGTCTTGTTGAAATTTTGGGTAGAGAAAATACCCCAAGGTATAAAAGGTTGTAATCATGTGGCTATTGATAATGGCTGTGCCTAATAGGCAACAGCCATTATCGATAGCTACATGCTTACAACCTTTACTTCAGAATTTGAAGAACAATTTACAGTTTGTGTGTTTATTTGATCTATTTGGTTTGGAGTGATATGAACCCATAAAAGAAAATTTGATCTACAATGTACTTAATTATAAAATCTACTTCGTTTGGATTATTCTGAAGCAACTTTGAAGTAAATCCCAGAGGCCTTTAATTGAAACATCAAATATTGATCGATGTTAAAAGAAGTTATTAATTACCTGTTCAAAGAATGACAAATACAAGTATTTCTTTTGACTAAAACTGTCAGTTTACTTTTGGTTTAATTACTCATGGCAACAAAAATACTAAATAGTGGCGATGAAACGACCTGGGCTGAGGTCTCTACGATAGAGACCTTGGCCCGAGTTTTTTCGAATACCGTAGACTTCGGCCCATGGCATGGGCCGAAGTCTACGGTATTCACTCCAGGCTGTTCATTTAGTTTTAGAGTAGGAGGAGATTGAACTAGAGTAGTAGGAGAACATATTTATCAAGCTTAAACCAAGGAGGTGTAATTTCGCTGGACCCAACGTAGCCGGCACTGCAATGGAAGTAGCTGGGGCAATTCACTCAGTGCCAGCTTATGACATGCCTGCACTCAGTCTACTGTACTGGTACACTAATCACTGGTGAGAGTGGTGTCGGTGTGCCTGTACAAAATTAACTCCTGCAGGGTGCGTGGCTATATACAATTACAAGGTAGTCTAGTTATCTGACTCATCTTAGACTTAGGAGACACTCATCGTCCCATGGAACCTGATCTTAATTAAATAACTCCAGTGACTGAGCTGCCGCAACATCTGGGGGCAGGCTAGACTAATAGTCTATATGAGTATATCCGGGGTTATTATAATTATTTTTAATTTGATACATTTAGATTACAGCTAATTTGTCTAATAATAATACTTATACTAGATCTAGTTATTTTTTAAACATTTGTCAAAGAAAAAATATTTCTGTAGATATTGTATATGCAAATATTTGAAGGACATTAAGTTAATTGCAGATCTGTAATGTAGAACTAGATCTTCAGATATATAACGTTTAAAAATACCGCCACTTACCTCAAAAGTCACGGAGACCGGATCTGGCAAATACTATATATCACCCCGACTTAAACTAGCTATCACCCCAAATGTTGTCATAACGTGTCCAGCTAATAGTGAGAAGGCAACAATAAAGAGAATTATTCTCAAAAACTCCAGCTAGTCTTGTGAGCTTATATTTAACTAGCTAAATTGACAAAATGATTGTTATTGCACGAGACTCACACTCTTAATTAGGTACGAAATAGCACAGCATGTACACAATTGTAACCGGAGTCCATAGACTCAAATTCATCTCAATTTAATAAGTTAAGAAATTATTATTACTTGTCATGAAACATTATGGTCTGCCGTCTCTAGCTATATTATTCTTGTTTCTATGTCGTAAACGAGTTCATTTTACTGTATGGTTTGCGATTGACTCAATCAAGTATTTTAACGACAAACTTTAGTTGATCAGGAAGCTGTTGACCGAACAAGTCATGTGACATATGTGCCTACATTTTAATTTCGGTTATTCTGGAATACCGTGGAACACAGGGTTATCAAAATATGCTGCGGCCTAGTTACATTGATTTCTAGTCCATGGTAAAGCATTGATCCTATCCATCTCATCTCTATGCCCTATAGCTAGTACTATCATACTGGGGTGTTATGTAAATATACAACTGATGCTACATGATGCCACACTGCCCACAATTTTTTTTTATATAACTGTCATCGCGTCATTCTGGAGTAAAAGTGAGGCAGTTACACAATAGACGCTCATATGCCAAATTATCATCATTAATGGATTGATTTATTTTATTAGATATTCAAGACAGTGCCATATAAATATTAAAGTATATAATAGTACACTAAATGAATAATGATGTTAACATAAAAAGTCAAACGACTTATTTCCATTGTGATCTTTAAAAAAAAAACTAAAATGTTATATAAGAATTGAGACAGAAAGGAAAAAAAACGAGTGATAAACTTATTCGAAGATTACAGACTATAGATCTATATAATAAATATAACAGCTATATATTATTAGGCAGGTATAACATTAATACTACATAGAATGCTAAATATGTATACCTATTAACAAACAATTAAGCATGACATGAAAGCCCACCAACTTAATCACCTAATAAAATTATATATATCGACAAGATTCCTCTCCTGAAACACTTTCTAACAAACACTGTTTTACATATTCTTTTTAATTAGATTTTCCTATCACTATCTGAGCACTTTTTAAGTAATTAATTCCACTCTGTAGCACCTGTACATCTATAACTGCTCTTAAGTTATAGTGAAGACCGAAAATGTTAACTCCATATGAGCCATATTACATCGGGTATAACGAGTTTATAACATTGGTGACAAATCCGGATGATCTATATTAGAAGGACGATGATCTGTGGATGACTCTCTGTGGACAGGACGGCGCAGTTATCGTCTATGGTATGACTGGAGAAGGCCTTATTCATCAACAGGATACAGCCTAATACTAATATAGTATAATGTTTTCTATAAAAAAATATTTAAATACATCAGACTATATAACAATTATTTTGATCTAATCTTAACTAGGGGTATAATCGTTTGTGTTTATGTTGATTGATAGACAAGAATTATCTAAATAAGTATGTTTATTGCCTTTTTCTAAGACAAGTTTAAGAGAGCAATTAAATTCTGAATTATGAATACTATAAATTGTATTCCAGTATATGTGTTTAGACGGTGTGTTGTAATATGCACGCATTTTAGGTGGACCAGGCTTATGTTGGTTTGGAATTGGTGGTGGTCAAGTAAAGGTAGTGGCGGTGGTCAGGATTCACCCACGCATATTAATGATCCCGAAGTACTGTGTTATTTCTGCCATGGCAAAGTAAATCCCCCTGTTCACATTACTTGCCTAACATTCAACAAAAAGAACTTTATCTACCCATGCATGAATGTGTTCGTCAATTTAATATGCACATATCTGATCAGAGCAGACATATCTTTACACACATATTTACTCGCTGTAAAGTTATCACTGGAGGAATCTTACCTTATTTCCATGTACTCTGCTTTGTGTCTTTGTTAATGTATTACATCAACAAGAACATTACAAAATCACGATTGTCTTTAACAGATTGCTGGTGACAGAAGTTTTGGATACCAAGCTACACTTCTCTGAAACAATATCCCCGAAGCAACACGAACTACAAAATCAGTTAAATCCTCCAAACGTAGACAAATTTAAAGTTTTAAAATGTCGTACAATCTGTGGCTGGCTCTCTGTCGTAGTCAAAGTCTTGTTTTATTTCATCTTCTTTTTATCTTTTATCAATCCCTTTAACAATTCATATCATATAAATGCAAAGCTTTTGTGAGCGATTTATTTACTGGAGATATTTATGGCGCTTTATAAATACTTTATTAGTTAAAAACAATTATTATAAATGCGTTCCTTTAGATTGTGTCATATTATGTTGGTTAATCTGTGTTTACATTCAGCTAAATCGATTCGTTCGATTCTAAAATATGCAAAAGTTGTTATAAAGTCCTTTATTATTATTATTATTATTATTATTATTATTATTATTATTATTATTCTGTAACCTGGTCTAAAAGAGGAAACGTTATGACTTATTATGACGAGACACGGTCGGCATGCAAACCATGACCTTCGACTCGATACATGAATATCTTTAGAGCTCTACGCTCTACAATTTCGGCAGGCATAGATCAGTTGTTAACATAAATGTTTTATTATTTTTATAATAAAAACAGATTATTTGCTCGACAGTAAGTTCCGGTTATGGGTTTTATACACTTTATAATTTAGTGCTCTCGTTTATATCCTGTTATTCGCTCAAGTGAAGCCGAGTTTTCCAGTTAAACGCTTGACAAGCCAAGCATGAACTTTGACGTCAAGAAAATGACTAACCATTTCTTCACCCGATAGTGTCACGAAATGTGTTCGTGTTTATTACACATTGTGATGATTACCCGATAATTGATACCAATATTTACAGATAAACACAAGGAGCACGAAATATGGATGACTTTAAAGTGTTTATGGTATTAGGTAAGTTCTCGTAATCTCTGGATTTACCTGGGCTTTTTCTCATTCAAATGGTAACAAGGAAAAGGTCGAGGTCAAAGTGAATTTATTTACCAGTGCTATATTACAACTACTAATAATATGTTATTACTCTATGTAGCTGCTGTAACAACGACAGCGACAACTACAACAACAACTACTACTACTACTACCACTACCACTGCTGCTACAACAACAACTATTTCCACTACTATACTAACACTTGTTGCTACTATCATCACTACTGTTAACTACCTCTGATACGTCATCACTTTTATCTCATCCATCATTTTCCAAATAGGCCTAATTAATATTTTAGTTTATGCCAGAAGTAATTTTTTACTACTTCAACTACTACTACCCATTCTATAATATTTTACTACTACTATTACTACTATTACCACCACCACCACCACCACTACTACCACCACCACTACCATTACTACTACTACCACCACCACCATTACTACTACTACTACTATAATGATTATTACTATTACTGATGCTGCTGCTACTACTACTAGTACTGCTAGTACTAGTAGTAGTAGTTTTAGTAACAGAAGCTATGACTACTACTACTACTACTACTACTACAGTAAATTACTGCTACTACACAATAAGTATGATTAAAGGTGCGCAATAGACCAGCCTCTAATCTGGTTACTTTACCTATGAATGTATCTAGTGACTGATGGTAAATGTTCCCGCATTTCAATGATAATACTAAAGGCATAATGTAGTGAGTGCGTGGCACGCACGCACGCACGCACGCACGCACGCACGCACGCACGCACGCACGCACGCACGCACGCACGCACGCACGCAGAGAGAGAGAGGGGGGGGGGGGCTTGTGTTGTATAAAATAGACTAAAATATTTATTTATTTATTTTTAGCCGCAAGCCTAACGTGTACGACAGCCAATTTGGTGAACGAGCGTTGTATAGTTAGATCTCCAGCTTACTATTGTTACACACTCTATGGATCAGAACAAAGTCAGTTTACATGGCAACAAGCTAATGAACAATGTCATCTTCAGCCAGATTCAACTGACAGCAAGCTACTTATGATAAATAACACACAGATCCAGGATATAGTGACTAATATACTGAGTTATGTTGTCGGTCAATCACAGACGACACGTGTGTGGACGGCAGGAAGAAGAAAATCGGATACATCCTGGATATATGTGACAGGAGATCCCGTTCAAACAGGTAAACATTGGCTTGCATAGTGATCTGATGACAACCTTTTCTTATAGTTACATTTGCAGAAGAAGAAAACTCTATTTCCACATCACAAGATAAGAATGATTTATGGCTAATTTTATTTGTATTTTTTAGGCTTATGGGGGGGGGGGGGAAGCGGAGTTATACTGGTGGTGATTACGAAGGTTAGGCTGTTGAAATTATTCCTTGAAGCTCCCGGTATAGCTCATCTTTATGTCACTTTGTCAACAACTTGTTAACGATGCGAATACAAACTTGGTTGTTTCATGACCTTGGACTAACTATTTTCTCGTCTTATAGATAAATATATGTGTATGCTTTTATGTGTATGCTGTTATGTGTATGTGGCTATGTTTATGCTGTTATTACATACATTTACTGACCGGAATGGACAGATGGCTGTGTTAGAGAGGTAGCTCCTAACTCAGGTCTAAATTACTGCATATGGCTAATTGAGAGCAATGTTGACCGCCCTACCTTAGTATGAACCCGGCCCTTATTACATACGAGAGCACTTATTATCTTCGAAGTCTCATCCTGGGGTACAAATAGAGACAAATGCGTCGCACGTGAATTATTAAAAACTGAGTTATCATTCAAATATTTTGTTCTTAGGGATAATTTGTATTATCTATGCACGAACCTATGTATGACGTATATCATTGAATTCACCGCGGCTACTTAATTCAACACCCTTATCTTTCCCACTCCCCATTCAAGCCTGGTCGGTGTTTAGCTATGGACCCTTAATTAATTATATAAGGGAACTGATATCTACGAACATTTACAAATCAATATTCGTGTTCATCATTAGCGAGTAGCACGAACAAACGTAACCTATATACGTAATCTATATACGTACTGACTTAAAATTAATTGAACTTGGAGCCAAATAAGTAAATCTACGGTCATCTGTGTGTCATGGATCCACTCCACCCCCCCCCCCATGAGTATTTATTTATTTATCTGCAGAAAACACAGATATTCATTCAAATTGGCATTAATTTTCTGGATAAATCATCTTGGAAACCATTATGAAGTTGGTGGATCTGAACTGAGAACCTTTTCCATTATTAATCACCATTCTACGCGGTGTATGCAGTAAAGATATAATATATATATATATATATATATATATATATATATATATATATATATATAATATATATATATATATATATATAGATATTATTTAAAATTTAATTACATTGATTTAGATAAGTGCTAAGATGACCTAAATGAACGGATAAGGGGAAAATATATATATATATATATATATATATATATATATATATATATATGAGACCGTCCGTAAATTAATGTAGGTAATTACATGAGAACTATGATTATATACACTTCAGAACAACCACAAGACACATTTTATAAACACATATACAAGATCTTGTATTTGCTGAAATTCGAACTGACCTGAAAGTTGAGCGGAGAGATAATAAAAGAGATTTCATAGACCTATACAAACACTTTTAAGGTTATGTAGAATGTTACACCCGAGCCCATCAAGTCATTGGGTATTCTTATTTACTAACACAATATCTGGCAGTCAGAACCCAAATAGTCTTCTATTAATGTTGTGGACCACTACAACAATCTTATATGATCTATGTCTATATTAGAACCACAAATAACAACACGGATACAACTAACGAATGATCTAAATAGTTCTGTTTTTTTTTCTCTCGAATAAATGTGTTTAAAAAGAATTGATAAACTTTAAGACCGAGAACATGTTAATTTAAGACAACTCATTAACATTTTGAACATCACGTTTATCGTGTGTAATGACTTTCTGGTTTGTGTATGGTGATAAAATTAGAAGAAAGGAGGGACATAGGCACGAAGAAGTAGCTGATTTTTGTTCGTTTTGTTGTTGTTGTTGTAAAATGCGTTGACATTTGCACATTGATGAGCCACAATACAATACTGCGTGGGTGGGTCGGTGGGTGAACAATAAAACTATTGACAGAGAAGTAGTCTTCTAGTTGCAAATGTATACCGATAAAAACGAATGTGTATATTTTGTTTGTTTCTCTGTGCGTGCGTGCTTGTGCACCATACTTCCATTACTATCTATAGGCTATGTAAGGAGGGTGTTTCATCTTTCGCTTCACCTCATAACCTGTGGGGGTCATTTGTCCATTTGACCCGCAATAGACCAAAACGTAGCCGTAAAACAGAGACATTTATACAACTAAGTCAGACAAACCAGCCAATGGGAGGGGGAGATGTAATTGCAAGTGGGTCAATAGGGTTATTCCTTTACCTGTTCGTAGACGAACTTAAATGAGATCGCGAGTCCTTTTTCTAATCAAATTAAATAAATAAAATTAGAATTACTTATTCGCCTAATTTAACAAGCGATAACAATTTGGCGTAATGACAATTTGTTTATAAATATTTCAGCTCAGGATATGCCATCAAGTGGTAAATATCAGTGTGGAGTGGTCAAGTTGTCGGGAAATGGTCACATTATTGGAGAAAGGCAATGTGATCAAAGTTTAACTGTTGCTCTCTGTCAATACACAGCTGGTAAGAATAAATTACTCCATTAAATACTTTAATATTTTAACACTCCTATATTAATATCAGATAAGATTTCGATCCGTTTCGTTGGGGTTTCGGGTTTTACGTGCCCCACCGCCCCTTTGGAGTAAAACACAATTTGGAAATAATACTCAATTATTATCACTTACTAATCAATCACTACTTATCTCAGATAAATGTTTAGAGGACGAGACATTGTTTGGTGACAGATGTTACTCTATCATCACTGGCGTTAACATGGACTGGAACATGGCTCGTCAACAATGTCGGACAAAACAAGGTCAAGATCTGGCTTACGACAACTTGGAGAAATCTAAACTCTGGATTAAACTTCTAACTAAATATAATACATCTTCCGTTGACTTTATGTGGCTAGGAATGACATCCAGCGTTTGGACTTGGACCGATGGTGAGTCTATATTTTGTCTAATAGCTCTATATTAGGTGTTATTTATAATCAAATATAAAACCTGTAGGTACCAGTAAGTTAGCACTGTTTTATTAGGCAATAAATGCGTAGAAGCTAAAGTTACCGCTATGAACATTCCGAATTAAAGGAATTGATGCATAATACGAATGATTTGCCATACAATAAAAATGTGTTGAAGCAATGAGATGATCTTAGAGACGATAATTAAAACGACAACTAGCATTCTATTGGAGATTTCCGGCATTAGTAAAGATGTGGTCGCGGCAGACATATTGATTCCATACTGGAATCATCCTATAAACATATGAAACGATATTCGTCATATTTAGATGAGATGAATTTATTCGCGGAAAATCTCTAATAGCACGATATACCAATTATAAAGCTCTGCTGAATTCTTAAATATTTCTTTGTCCATTTAATTCAATATAATATTATTTCTCATAACTCAGCTCTTCGTTCTAAAGATCCGAAAGAATAGCTGTCCCTCCACAACCGATAACATTTCAGCCATTTATTCTGTTGTACTCATCTTATCGTAGGTAATAAAGCAATTCTGATGAACTATACACATTTTCGGCCTCAAGTTGGAGTAGAAAGGTGTGTTTTTGTTGATCCAAATGATCGTATGAATTGGAACGTTCAGGATTGTAAATCAAGTGCATCATATTATTTGTGTGAAGCACAAAAAGGTGAGTAATTGAAATAATACCCGTATCTCTTTATTTTCTGTTTAAAATATCACACACACACACACACACACACACACACACACACACACACACACACACACACACACACACACACACACACACACACACACACACACACACACACATACTTTCTTCATTGCTGTGTACACTGTATATATTTGTGTCTTTCGTCGGTATATCTTAATTAGTTTAATTTCTTTAAAGGGCAAGAGCAGTTTTTCAAAACAGCTTAAGTGCCAGTAAAAGTAATTCTTGAAAACAACAATTTATAGCAACTGAAGTAAAGCAGAATAGAACGATTTATTTTTAAGCAAGTGATACAAATCTGCTGCCTGTATCCTGTTGTCTTTTTCTGTTTATATGTGAGTGTTGTCGTCTAGCTTCTAGTTCTACATAGAGCCACCACGGAATAGCATCGTTCACATTGAAATAATTAAGTTCCCCGAAATTCATCAAGAGCTTTCCTTAAAGATATTTCCAGCCGTCCAAGGAGATGTTGGCATGTCGTATGTCAACGTATCCCTGTACATTGCTAGACGCAACAGCAACAGAGAAGATATCTTTGGCATAAACCGGGATATTTAACACGGATCACTGACGTTTCCTTGGATAACCCACAATATACCGTAACCATTAGAAGTGATCTGATATTAAGCGCTCCTTTTAAATAGATTTTAAATTGCCAATATGATCCAATAACATTAATATATTTCGTGGAGGGATCCAGTGGGGTGTGCGGGGGGTGTGCTGCCGGCACAGGGCTTATTTTGGCAAAATACACGCTACTCCACTAGAGGGATCCGGACTATGGTATATTTAACTGGATTTTATTACATTTGAGTCAGTGGACGCAGCGCCATTAAGTTAATGCCATTTAATTGCAAAGGAATTGAGTTAGTTATAATCCTCTTTCTTTAGTTACAATTACTAAAAACAACTACTCAAATAGAGTAAATAAGTAGCTTCACTTCATTATTTACCTCCTCCTCCTCCTCTCTCTCTCTCTCTCCCTCCCTCCCTCCCTCCTCCTCCTCTCTCTCTCTCTCTCTCTCTCTCTCTCTCTCTCTCTCTCTCTCTCCCTCCCTCCTCTCTCTCTCTCTCTCCTCTCTCTCTCTCTCTCTCTCTCTCTCTCTCTCTCTCTCTTCGCAAAAGGCTTTTGTAAGTCTATCTTCCCGTCTCTTCAAAGACTTTTCTGTAAGAACTATATGTAATATGGTGATCTTTTATTTCCACAGACTCACTTCATACAGCTGCTTTACATATAACCCGACCACCGACATCAACATGGACGTTCACGATCAAAACTACGCCAAAATGGGCTTTCTCTCTGAAAACGACGACATATTGGTTATGGAAAACAACAACTCTACCAAGATTGACACAAACTCCAATATATACAACACAAATACAAACAACAAAATACGTGCCGACAATAGTAACAACACCTACATCGGCAACTAAACCTACTCCAGTTCCAACACCAGCCCCAACACCAGCCCCTACACCAGCCCCAACACCAGCCCCAACACCAGCCCCAACACCAGCACCTACACCAGCACCTACACCAGCCCCAACACCAGCCCCAACACCAGCCCCAACACCAGCACCTACACCAGCCCCAACACCAGCACCTACACCAGCCCCAACACCAGCACCTACACCAGCACCTACACCAGCCCCAACACCAGCACACCAGCCCACACCAGCACCTACACCAGCCCCAACACCAGCACCTACACCAGCCCCAACACCAGCACCTACACCAGCCCAACACCAGCCCCAACACCAGCACCTACACCAGCCCCACCAGCACACACCAGCACCTAGCCCCACACAGCACCTACACCAGCCCCAACACCAGCACCCATACACCAGCCCCAACACCAGCCCCAACACCAGCACCCACACCAGCCCCAACACCAGCACCTACACCAGCCCCAACACCTACACCAGCCCCAACACCAGCCCCAACACCAGCTCCAACACCAGCACCAACACCAGAACCTACACCAGCACCAACACCAGCACCAACACCAGAACCTACACCAGCACCAACACCAGCACCAACACCAGAACCTACACCAGCAACAACACTTATGAATACACCAGCACCTACACCACAACAACACTTACACCAACTCCAGCACCAGCACCAACAATTACACCAATTCCATCACCAATATTTACACCAACTACAGAACCAGTAACTCTACCTCCTACGCAGACCTCAACAGACAAAAAAACGAGCCCACCGCTGAAAATAGGTATCTAGTCTTAGTTTTTTTATCAGCATGTCTGTATACATATAACTTGATGTATATATGTTTATAGGCTGACTTGTTTATATGTTCGTTACTAGAATCTGACTGTCTGTGTGTTACTGGTGAAGTGATGTTAACGAAAGAGATTCAGTTATATAATTCTAAATGTAAAATATAATCTGATCGGAAATTTTGATGGTACTCACCATTGACCTAAAAGAAAACTAGACCGAACACGGCCGCCGATTTGATGGTAAACAGGTCCCAACTTCCGGTCGAGGAAAAGGGAACGCAGACTGCAAAATCAGGTTTATAAACATGGTGAATTATTATTGTGTCGATGGTTGCATAAGCCGTGGGCGTGGAAGTAATACAAACGAGATATATTTTCATCAGTAAGTATAAGGAACACATTTAAAATAGCTGTTAAAGCGGGATTGTTTGGCGGGAAATTAAGCTCCGGCCCATCTTTGGCGTTTGATTCCAACTAAACTAGATCTACGGACTTACATAAAACGACATTTACATATTTCATGGCATATAATAGGACAGGAATAATACAGATTGTCTGCACACACAAAATTATAATGACCGCATCACAATAAATGGCCGCATTCATGGGTTCAAAACTCGAAGCGCAGCCGCTTCAACGTTGCTTTTGCCTCTACCGGAAGTCAGCGCTGTTTGGTCATGGCGGCTCATTCAAGCATCACTGACTGTTCGGTCTAGTTTTCTTTTAGGCCAATGGTACTCACAGTATAGTGAGAGAAAAAGGTAAAAAGAAAACAAGTGATCGCTGATACTTGATTCAACAATAAAAGAATAGAGTGTATCAATAGGATTATATAGCATAGAATATTCAAATGTTTACATCTATATTTTACTTTCTCTGCAGAGTACATAATCGCAATAAGCGTCATGGCTGGTATAATAGCTGTTATTATTGTAGCCATTCTTAGTGTCACTATTACAAGGTTGGTATTGTTTAGGAAATATGTAGTCTATCAGTCTGTTTGTTGGTATTACGGAATACTAGAAATGACATCTGATATATTGTTGTAATCCGACATTACGGAGGTCAATAAGATTATTTATGGACAACTCTCAGTATTCATCTCCGAGATGAGCTCACGTTATCGGTGTCGTTCTTACAGGCATCAAACGAAAAAGAAACTAAAATCCGAGAGAGAGAAGGCCACAAAGATGGAAAACCATTCCATTTCCCGTACGTGTGCGCGAGAAATGTCGACGAGATACGTACACGACACGACCACCTCGTCTAGGCTTCACACCAACAGCATAAGGCCATCCATCAGAGGGCAGAGAGAAGAGAACGTTTACGATCAGATCGACGACATGGCCATATACACAGATATCAACGATCAAGAGGAATATGTAAATGTGCCGAACTCAACAAGCTTACGGAGGAATGTTGCCCCATACATGGCCCCGCAGATATATATAAATGAACGTGGAGAATATCCGCTATATGACAACACTAGGTGATGAAGGACGACGGTTCTTCTATATTATGTTTATTACCTTTGTGATAAAGCTCTTCATTTTAGTGTAAATATTAGAACGGAAATGAACTAAATAATGCTACCTATAAGGAGCATTTTAACAATGTGTTCACGAAAGGATGAAAAACTGCAGCTAACACCGATGCCTAAAGTATTAATTTGTAAATATTGTTTATAATAAAACACTTTAGTCCTATACATAACCGGTTTCCATTTGATGTGAGAGGGTATCATCCTTCGAGCCATGAAATTTAATTGAATAATAAGTACCCCTCTTTAATACTTGTCATATTTATGAGCGATAGTTACAGGTTTAACTACTGCTAAGGAAAGTTGATTGACTGATCGATTAGTTATTGATTTTAAAACCATAACCATGTAAATCACACACGCGGGCGCATATGCACCTGGAAAGGGTTTTTATAACCGAAACTAGTCGCATTATTTGGGTTAAGTGAAATATCTGGTTTTGATGCTTTCGTCTGAAGCAGTAGAATTATAGCTACATTCTATTACAATATATATATATATATATATATATATATATATATATATATATATATATATATATATATATATATATATATATATATATATATATATATATATATATATATAAATCTTGTGACACGCCTTTATTATATATAACATAAAAATACACATTCGTTTCATTGAGTAAGAAAACACCATCACACAGATTGAACGACACAGCCATAAGCCTTAATTAGTTATTCATGGTAACTCGTAGGGGATTTTTAGCATGATTTTCAATGGATTAAATAAATTATTTTAAAATTAAACTTTTAGCTGAATGTAAATTGATTTTAATGAAGAGTTTTTAAATATTTAAAGTAGAGATTTGGAAATATTAATTTTACTTGTACCTAGGAGCCAATTATATATATATATATATATATATATATATATATATATATATCACCTGTATATTATTAAATAAAAATGTTATTACATTAGAGTATTAACAGCCTTGACATTGACATAAACATTGCATGAATGGCTGATTCAGAAAATAAAATAGCTAGAGTCTAGTTCACTTTCAATACAGCATTTTATGCATAAATACCAATGTTACGGTAATAGGCATCACCCATTGAATTATAATATATGTGATCATTGATTTTATCCATTCGCATCGTCATGTCAGATGGGAAAGGTTCTAAAAAAATAAGTTTGAACTAGACAGGTCGGACAATGACAGCCATGCAAATATTGCTGGTAAATAGCCTAAATACCGCTTTTCAGTATGACATTTATTAGCCACTATACGCGTAAATCGCAATGCAACACAGTGATTCTTAGACTTCTAACCCGAGACCGTAGTGTGAAATTCAGCCACATGGTGGCAGCAGGGGTAATTGAATCAATCTATTATGAAAGATAAATCGACATCAGTACTATTTTTCGGCGTCATCCCAACAAGATGAATCCCAAAATGGACGAATCAGGAAATTATCCTAACAACACTAATAGTTTTAGGGTTATTATATGATAGGATATAGGACTATATTTGTCATTTTTTAAATAAATTTACCCAGATAAGCTTAATTTTGTTGGGACTCTATTCGCCCATTTAGGATTCGTCTTGTTGGAACTAAACCCTGTTTTTATGCAAGTACTGCCCATATCAATAAATACGTATAGGAATTTGTTATCCTGACAAACAGGATTGGCGCGGTACATCTGTGGGCGTTGTACAAAATCGGATCATACCACTCGAAACTTAGATTCATCAAGTTAAGTTTTATTTAAAAAAAACTATATAACAGATATTTAGAACATGACAGAGCCTGCTCTAACAAATCACGATACATGTATTTGTATGTATTCACAAAGTATTTGACCGTGATTGTGTAGAAAAGGATGAACTTATGATCGTTGTACAACAACATTCAGTTGTACACTATCTTAACAATCGGAGTTCCCAGCGTTTTTTAAAACCAAAACATGATCCATACACTCGCAACCCGATCCTGATCACTATAGCTACTCATATCTTATCCTTTCTTTAATACAATCTCTTATTTTGTTGAAAAACACGAATTTTTCGTTCTCCCCCCACCACCACCAATGAAACTCCTATCAAAACAGAAAGATCAGTGTCATGAAATAGCAATACTTATACGCATGTTATTCAAAGAACTGCGGGCAGGGTGCATCGATAACGCCATATCATCGACAAAAAGTTCCTATTTGGGCGTATAACTCACCAAAATTGCACGAATCCTACAAAGACATAATCTAATTATAAAATGTTTGTGTTGGGGCCACGGGTGGTGGGACGTAGTGGCTGAATAGGTCTAGGTGGACTAGGCACAGTCCATTCCAGGAATGAATATGCTAATAAAGGCTAAGCGTGGAGTATACCGTGACCTATGACAGTTTGGGCCAATGCCGGATTTAGACTTGGCGAGTCCCTACGCTATATAAGCATCTTTGAGGTCTTTTGTTAGACTGTTACATCAGAAATTCCCATAAAGTTGTGTATAAAAAAGAAAACAAATTGAAAACATCTAAGGTATATATGCCTTTCAATTATTTAATATTTTGATATTTAAACTGGAAATTACAAATTATTTTCAAATGTGCGCATTTATTAACTACACATATATCATTTGTTTGGCTTGATATAGATTATATTATCGTATAACCTGGAAAAATAGTAATTAAAAAAATATTAAAAAATAAATATCTATATATGCCTATCAAACTCTTTCTTTTGGAGAATCATCGTATCTATTTATCATGTTTTCTCTAGCACCCAAGCCCAGAGAGCTCCGTTCATCTGGTTTTCACTTGTTGTCAGTTCCCAGGGGTTAAAACCCATGCTGGGACTCGTGATTTTTCAGTTGCTGTCCCTACTCCTGAATTCACCTTCTGAACATGTTATGTCAACAAGTAGCATAGTTTCTTTTCATCACCATTTGAAAACTCACCCTTTCAAACTTGCTTATCCATCCAAAGTTTTCACTCCATCTGATCATTTATTGATGAATTTGGCATTGTACCTGGACTATGAATTCGCCTAACACCTATACTATGTACCCCACTGAACTCGATTCTTTACGAGGATATTGCCACAATAGAAGTTTTGTAATTATATATATATATATATATATATATATAATGCTGATAAAACTACAGTACACATAAAAATCTACATGAAATGTTGAAAACTAAAATTCCGAAATTTTGTGAGACCTCTGTGTATTGTGAGGCCCTAAGTTGTAACTTGTTTAGCTCATGTCTAAAACTGGTACCGACTATCTTTTTTAATTTTCGAGCTACTATATACTACCGTCATATGTCTCCTAATAATTAAACTAAAATATATAGATACGTTAAAAGTATAGCTGTTGATTTAATGTAGTTCAAATCAGGATAGAATCAAGGGATGGCAAGTTCTGTTCAGCAACAACATTCTCCAGCATGTATATGTTAGAACTGCACAATATTCTCTACTGAACAGGGAAAATATAAAAACATTACGTTTCTGCCTTTAATGAAATCAGCATTAATATAATACAAAATAATCAATACAGATCATAGGCAAATTAATAACTGTAAGAAGATATACCTTTTAACCATTATGAATAAAATATAAGTACATCTTAAATTGCATACTTATTTCCTGGTTTTTATATTTTAAACTATATATATATATATATGTGTGTGTGATAAATTTTCAGTCCTCTTCAACTTTAATTCAGGATTTTAATTCACCTAGTTAAGAAATAAACACAGAACCATTAGAATTGTTTTTAAATAAGCTTGTTTTAAATAATCCAATATTGTTGTACAAGTGCTTTCACTAATGTCTTGCAGAATGTGGAATTTAGTTTTTTTGATAAAGAATGAAGGCAAAAAATGAAAACCAGATTAGTTTCCTGAAGACTTCTGGATTAGAGTTGATTATTTTATTAAATATTCAATAAAAAGCACCCAAATCAAACAAACATTCTTAGACACACCAATCATTTGTTTGTTAAAATAACATGAAAGCAATATGGTTATACATTTATTCATAATTTAAGTCGTGTACAAGAATGACATACAGAAAGTACAATAAAATCCACCAACCCAAGTGGAAACTCACAGTTCAAATGTAATTTACTTTAATTATTGCTACCTAAACAGATTAAAAGATTTAGATTGAAATTATGCCATAAGTTTCAGTTCAATGATGATACAAATTGCTTAATTGGACAGGAGATATTTGACTACTTGCACTTGGTGGCTTTGGATCAATTGAAGCCATAACAGCCGATTCATAAGTCATGATACTTACTTTAGTTTTCAGTATTTTAAGACACATACATTCAAACTCATCCATAATGTACATTACTTAAAATGATAAAAATGTATTATACAGTACAATAGTATTTACTACAATACAAAGAATTAGTCTAACCATGTCAACAGATTAGTAATCTGGATAAACAAAAGGAATCAATGCTTTACTAATGACGAACATCAAATACAACACAACTTGACAAAATATTCTTAAACGACAAATAAATAAACACATAAACTCTAGAACATATACATCAAAGAGTTCAATTAAATAACCATATAAGTACATATCACATGTTTTGCTGTGTATCCTTCCCAAAAATGCAATACTTATACAGTTTATAATACTAGATCTTTTGCTAGAAGTCAATATTTTAGTTAACACATTGATCAAATATTTAGTATTGACAAATATCAGCAGGTTAGTCCTCGTGATGATCCAGAGACTGATCTGAATGGTCCTTACCAGGTCGACTTAAGACAAGTAAAATGATGACAAAACCCAAAGAGGAAGCCAGAAGAATGCTAAGGGTAGAACCTGTCATTGAATTGAGCCAATTTGCATGTTGTGTATGACTGCTGTAAATTGTCCTGCCACCTAGTGGTTGCAATGGACGACAATGACCAATGGAGCTGCGCATGAAGCTGTTTCGCTTTTCAAATGGTGGAAATCTACGTTGATATTTGTTCTTCAATACTCCACTTCTGTGACTTCTGAATGAGCTGAATGCCTCCAACTTAAAAATGACGAATATAAATTCCTTAAAATAACAAGAAACTGAAAGCAGTGTATAATGGTGATAGTAAATGGCACAAATAGTTACTGACTTTAAAATATTGGCTTCAATTATTATTAAAAACAATCTTACTATTTATATAATAGGGAAATATATTTTAAAATCTGCTTTCATAAAATTATGGCAAAAGGTTACTACAAAAAGTTGAGCACATTAAAACTTTAGAATGAAAAGACCCATAATTTTATCATAGTAATAAGGCCCACTTTAAATTTATTTACTAACTGATCTGACAAAGATCAAGACATTTAGAGCTTCAAGAGACACAGTCTAGGACAGAGACAGATTAGCAGCATCAATTATAAAAACATACCTGTTTCTCTGATATTATAGCAGTTTCAGAGAATATTGTCCACTGAACTACCTGAAGACAAGGTGGAGTAGTCAGACTACCCTGATATCTGTAATAATTATTTGTGTTGACTGGAAATAATGATAACAATGGTATTGGCCTCAGGGGAACAGATGAACCTGGAAGATAAAAAAGAATCAATCCAAATCTATTTACAATTAATATCTTATGGATATAATAATAAGGGAAAAGGTACACAGTAGGATCCAACATTAACCTAAATATGATAGCCTGTGACTTACCTTCTTCTGTAATACTTGGCAGATTGGTTATAATTTGTGAAAGGCTTGGATTACCATAAGATTGAGCCTGTAAGTTTAGCAAAAAATTGGTATTTATTTCCAACTTTATAATGTCTGAGTATGTCAACATTAACAAATAATGAGCCGTAACATATGTTTATTGTCATTAGATTGTATTTTAGTATTTGGTGTAAGAAAAGATTAGGTACAGGTACTGTTTAAAGCCAGGAAAATAGCCCAAAACAGTTGCATAAAAAAATCAAACATAATCAAGAGAAAATATTCTCTCTTTTACTAAGATAAAAATTGTCATGATAAAAATATGAGTGTATTAGTAAACTTGTACAAGCTGCTTCAGTGAATAGTCTAATGCCCTTTAAAGACATATATTAAATCTTGCTGTGCAACTCACTATTAGTATTAAGTCTAGCAATGTGATATTAATAAAAGCAAATATTTTTATTCATCTTAAAAGTAACAGTCAAACATTCCTTTTTAATTAAATGGTTAGGAATCTCAGTGTTCAACAAGATCTGAACCTCACAGTACTCAAAGGACCTATCTTAACATTTAAATAGAATGATCTTCCAATTAATGTCTAAATGTATCATTACTGAGTGTACCGTTTATGGGGAGTGGAAAACCATAAATTATGCTGCTGGTGTGTTTTTGCTACTAATCGATGAATACTATTTAGCTATTACCAATGATACATCTTTAGTTTTTGTCAGACGCAACATCCAATCAAAACTGATGTGACCATTTACAGCTGTTAACTCAACAGATAGCATTTCAAAGGCTCACTATTTCGGCATTAACTGTCATCCAATACTTATACATACCTCTAACAGATAAGAAAGAATTGCAATGCCATCTGGATGGGCTAAAGCTTCCTCATATGAATTATAAGCTAGGTTATAATGTACCACTTGTATCTGAAAATACATAATGTTAATGGTCATAAACAACTACTAGCAGAGTCCATCTGTTTGTATACTGAATACATACTTCTCTTGTTTTTATATGTTATATTGTTAGGATCAGTTTTTATTCAGATATAGGTCACCCATGGCATTGTGATGACCTCTAGATTTTCACTCAATAAATACACATGACGTGAATTTAAAAAATACTCAAGACTTTTAATACCACTTTCTCTTATAAGGCACTAAAATACGATGCTTTAGCACACACACAAACACAGCATTATGTCAAATCTGATGTATATCTTTTTAATTATTCAAACTGGAAATTAACATACAATTTAGATAAAGTATTTAAAATTTTATTACCAGTAACTGTTTCAGAACAAAATGGTACAGAAAAGTAACCTAATGGCTGATTCTAATTGGTTTGTTTAGCTTCAGCACTGGTCACATCAGAGACATATAGCTAAATGACAGCTCCTAAAGGAACATCCCAAAATCATTAAACTAAATACACAGCATTATGTCATCATGACATTATGTGAAATCTGTTAAAAATATTTTGTGAATTCTGTGGAATAATAATAATATGAAGCAAATTCTAGGAGATTTCTCACACACATGTATTAATATAATCATAAAACATCTCATTATAAATATATTGACAATTTTATTGGTTTTAAACCTGTTCAGAACTTGGTGAAAACTTACATATTTTTCTCTGATTAAATGTTTGATTGAAGTCCACTTTGCATCAGTTCTCTTTAAAACTGAATTAAGCAAGAAGAATAGTTTTAATAAATTAGATAAAACATGAGTCATTTAGGTGGTGATTTTCTCTTGTTACATAAATAGGTCTAGGCACCGTGCTCATTTCAGTAATTTGTTTTATTTTAAATCTAGTTCAAATTGTGATCTGTATTAAAAATGAATACATTTTTACTTGGCTTACCCTGATGGGACATTGTTGAACAGTTTTATATTAACCACATAGGTATTTTTCAGTGTTCCCACTAATTTACCATATTTCTACAATTAATAAACTTGACTCTACAAAAACACACACATGAAACCTCTAATAATCATTCACTAAGTGCAAAAATTGTGAATTGATTCCCTTAACATGGCACATACATAATGTTTGGCTTTCCATTTATCAAAATTCAGAACATCAATTGTCAAGTGTTGAAGAGAAGACTAACATTATACAGAGCATACCCTATTAACATATCAGGTTCCCAATATTTTACAGACTACTAACAAGAGTAAATTTGTCTTCATTAGCACATTATATAAAATAGGATATTACGATCATTACATACAACTCACATGAACAGATAATTAATATAA
Organism: Paralvinella palmiformis; assembly: GCA_025642065.1. NCBI lineage: Eukaryota > Metazoa > Annelida > Polychaeta > Terebellida > Alvinellidae > Paralvinella > Paralvinella palmiformis. The sequence continues at coordinate 253,481 of JAODUP010001002.1, read as the reverse complement.
TTATTGCTAAGATCTATGGTAGACAGACATTTTGAAATTTAAGAGATGGAACATCTCAAAACTTTATAGTGACTACGATGCACAACTTGAATCAAATAAATTTCTGTTTTTGTATGACAACACCCCAACAATGTGCTGGGTAGAGCACTTTGCTGTTATACTCCAGGTTACGGTTTGAATTCCAGTGACAGCTGTATTTGTGGGATGTTTCCTATGGTAGTTTCACCTTGACCATATGTCTCAGGGGTGACTAGTAGTATGACTAAATAAAGTACTCTATTCTATGTAGTACATTTAATATATTACTTTATACAACTTGTAACTTAATATTGAAATGTTTTGTATACTACAATCAAGATGATACTAAATTAGAGCCAGGATCAAAACAAGTATTAATTCTTAAGTTCCTATTTCCTGGTTTTTCTGTAAAAGAAACAAAATTATTTGAAATGTTAGAAAGTGATCTATAATTATCTAAATCATATGACATTTTGTCATTTCTCCAAACTAACTGAAATTCTAATTGTAGTGCCTCCTCTCCCTATGTCAGTCTTCTGAGACACCAAACGTTTCTAGCATATATTAATGTATAGTTATGCAGTATGTTTGATTGATGACATTTTATCAAAGTAAATTATGCTTACAAAAGTGGCAAAACAAAAACTCAATTGGCTAAAGAAAATTTGAACCTGTTAGGGCCAGCGCTAGCCTAGATTGTGTCAAATTAAAAGAAGTTACTCTGTGGTAATGTCAGATGTCAAATTTTTTTAATTTAACACAGTATAATAGCAATGGACTAAGAAATGACAAACACATTTCATGATTATCTATGAAAAAGGAAGAACTGCTTCACAAACTTTTTGTCATTCTAGGTTAAAGGTCATATAGTACAGCACTGGTAACACCATCAACTTGTTTCTCACCTCCATACCATAAGCTCTACCATCAATTGTATGTTCTGTCCCAGTGATGTTGGTAGGTCCCCAGTGAAATGTGAGATATAAAGCTCTGTATTCACCTGGTAGTCCTCCATCTCTCAGCCTGTAATCACTCTCTAACTCCAGATGCACTACAGGAATGTTTATTATATAATTAAAAAGTAAATTCTACATTAAAAAAATTAAAACTGCCATTTAGCTAGATAAAATCAATAGTATAATATATTATAATAAGTTATAAAAATGTAACTCTTATATACTATACATTTGATGGCACTGTGAAACTAGATTAACTGAAATTTTCAGTTAATATATAAACTTAACAAAAATAAAAAGCTTTTCTTATTTTAATTCAAGTGTACAATCTCTAGGTATAAAGAGGGGGTAAATTCAAAGCATAAATTTTTTTTATTTTAAAGGTTCACACCATATTTTACATTCACATTAGTATTACCAGCATGTCCAACATTAACAAGTTCCCAGCGAGTGTTTGGTGGAATTGATTCATAACCAACCATCTCTAGTGACGTCATGGAGCTGCTGTACCAAACATTATGGGTATCGATGTCTATAGGAGATTGTTCATGTCCTGTGCAATCTGGCCAAGAAAGATTCCATTTGTTTGGCCCTGTAAACAAGTGATATCCAAATGCTAACACCTGATACACACACGTGTGCCATTTCATTATAATTAACAATGATAAATTATGTTCCTATTACTTATAAACTAGCAAAATATTGGCATTACTCTATCCATAATTAGTTATTCTGCTAAAACTTGGGACATCCTAACAGTTAGAACAAACATCCCATCAGTTACCAGTACTTTTATTTCTAGGAAATGCCCAGAATAATACTTTATTAAAATCTTTAAAATGGCTATTTGTTTGATATAACAAAAGTATGTAATCAAAGTACCCTGGATTACCGGTATTTGAAGATATCTCATAGCTCCAAACATTCTCTGATGACCAGCCAGCTGCAATGAAAATAAACACACACCCAATTACATACATGTCAGTGTCTAGATAGAAGCTATGGAATAATAAACAAAATAAGCCAATGAGCCTTACATGTGTAGTCAGGTATTATCTGCATTATCAGCACAGCTATACATAGATATGGTGTCCAACCTACTATAAACATTCTTTCTATGGTTTCCATATGCTGAAATAGAAATATAAGTGGATAAAATGCTACAAATGGAGAGGTATTGATATTCAGATATTCAGATTTTATTGAAAGTACTCAGTAAACTTACTGGTTTTCAAGTGACATACACTTGATAAGCATTATGCATCTGACATTCTCATTTTCAAAAGTTTACTAGTTAAATTTTTATAAATATAAGTTATAACTGGATGATATTGAATAAATTGATCTTTAAATATTATGATTAAAGGACTAATACAAATACGTTCACACAGACCAGATGCTCCTGAAGTCTGAAATCACTGTAAACAAGCTGTTTATATGAACTGGTTACAACAGTGTTAACAAGTGTCAGCCAAGCACATAATTTCAGAACAAAAACATATTTATAAATAGAACACTATAGTGGTGTCCTAAGTTAATGAAATGGCTGAAGAAAACTATACAGTGAAAATAACTATGAAGATTGTTTTGTGTTCTTGTGACCATCGTACACCCCCCAATCTATCAGCATTGTAAATTAATTCATTGGCGGCAAAATACAATGAATTCAGCTACTGGTAATTATGAAATTCATACATGCATAGTAAGCTAGTACTTTGGTAGTAAATGACACATAAATTTCAACTGACTCAAAAGATTTTAAACTAGTAGCAGCTTATGTTATGAAACAATGAGGAATTATTATTAGTATAAAAATGTAATACAGTAGAGTTCATGTCAAATGAAATTAGTAGATCGGGGTAAGCACTGACAATTGGTGGGTCCAGAGGTGGTTGAATAATCAACAAATCTGTATTTGTTTTATTTACCACAAATTAAGTAAATTAGAGGCTTCGACAAAAGCTATCGTCTTTATAAAAAAAATTATAAACAGGAGTTCCATCTCATAGTGAGTGAATACTTTGATCACCAAATTGATCATCTAGAATCTCAAACATGTATGTATCCCTTAGCTTTTTTTTTAGTTAATCAGGATCTGATTCAGAATCTGAAACTCAAGGATGTATATATATAAATACATAATTCATGAATGTAGTATATTTTTGTTGATCTAACTAAATTATATATTGTTATGTCATACAATTTACTTAACTGAAATTTATTTTACTTTAGTTCAAATCAATTTAATGCAAATCCATTTCTTAGGCATGGGTTTTGGTTATTTAATAATTATAATACATTTACTTATCATTACAATTAGGTCTACACTTTATTCAAAATATAGTAATCTAAGTTATAAAGAAAAACTGCCAAACACGCTATTAATTTATTTAATAATCCATTAAGTTAGATGTAGTGTTGTTGATAAGTAATACCAGGTTGAACCCCTTAAAACAACACACCATAAATGAGAGTGGTAAATAGATCTGGTAGGCTTCTGGTGAACTGTGGAATGCGAATCAGCATGCTTATGATTGGTGTCTAGTTAGGGGTTTAATTATAATAAAAATACTTAAATATATTCATTATTCTTTGATCAAATCAGATAGATAATAAGTCATACAAACCAACTGAATTTGTACTGGCTGTTAGTTTTGGTGAATGTTAATATGAACAAAAACAATATAGTCTTTGGTATAGACATTTAATTCAACTGGAGAAGTATCATTAATATTGTCAGAGGTGAATACTCCATCAGGGCAACCCTGCTGTTATGATGCAGAAAAGCCAAGAGACACTATAAGAAGGCCTTCTCATAATTTACCAACATAAGTGAGTTTAAACTGGATTACACTGCTTTAGCCAAGTCCGGTGGGTTAAAGTGTATCTCAGATTTAATTAGTATAACATGGGTTGTACTCAGAAAAACTAAAATATAGTACACAAATATAAACCTGGTATTTTTTTTAACTCTGAGATACACATGAAAAGTTAAAATGCCATGTATTTTTCAAGATGCCAGCACTGATCTAATAATATTATACAATAGGGTATGATACAGGCTCACAGTCTTTACCAGACAGCAGGACTGATATACTGTGAATCAAAACAATAACCCAGATTTTTGGCAGAGTTCATTTGTTATATTGTGATCAACATTTTTTATTGTTCTGTTGTTGTTGTTGTACAATATGAATATTTTATATGCTTAATGTTGCCTTTTAGTTGATTGTGAACTATTCTGCATAGCTTCAGGATTGGGTTTCAAATCCCACTGTTACCGGTACCTGTGGATGCAGTCTTTCATCTGAACATCTCATTCCCTGAGTTATTGCTCCTAGAACAATTTTCTCAGGTGTGGCCAGTGTTGAGACTAAATAAATAGTCATTTACTCTTCCCCATAGAGGCTATCATTCTTTATTATCATCAGCTGTCATCTCAAAGGAATCATAATCTACAGAGTCATCAAGTGTCTTGCTCATGATCTTGGCTAACTGCTCTCAAAATATTACTTGAGGGCCCAACACTGTATGGTTATGCAACTATATAGCTTTTATATGATTAAACGTACTGTCTCATTTTAATATTTACTAGTGCATAATCTATAATTTGACAACAACAGTTCATTGTTCACAACTGATCTTGTGTCTTAGATAAGAAGTTAAATATACAAACCCTGTGTTGAATAAGGGTCATCTGTGTTTCGGAAGATTCATGAATATTCAGGTAATTTTAAAGTGTACGGACCTGTAAAATATAAATATTGACTTAATTACAGGAAAGATATATTTGGCTGGTATAATAATTAATTTATGTCTATAAAAGCAGCGATTTGATATAGATAAGTGAGAAGATTCTGAAAGTCCTCTTTTAAAATGCCTCAAACAACCAGAATAATTCTGATTATAAAGAATAAAAATAAATAATTCTCATTACCAAACCAGTAGATCTATCCTGAGTGTTGTTATGTTTCTGTCTGTGTCTATATCCATCACTCCATGGCATTCTGTCACATGATGCAGATGGCTCATCCAAACTCAGTCTGTGACTCTGTCATAACTTAAGTATAGATATAATAAGGACAGTCCCTTGACCCTTCATCAGACTATAGATACTTCATATCTTGATGACCTGAACCAGTGAAGGATACCCAATCTTTACAAGCCAGGGAAAGTTAAATGTGTATGTTTACTTCAATTAAACGTTTAGAAAACATAGGACAGTTTCATAGCCATAGGTGCAGCAAATAATGAAAATATGTGCCATTTCAATTATTTTATTGGTCAAATTAATGTGCATTTCTGCAGATCTTCAGGAATATAATTACGCAAGTTTATTTTGTTATCTCACTAGATCTTTCTAATTCTCAGTATCTACTAGCCTAACTAGGTCTATAGAATGAGAGTCTGACTGAGTCTGAGACCTCATGAATTTAACTTTTTAAATCTGAGAACACTGAATTTGGACAAATCAATAAAAGCTGTTAAAATATGACAGGTAAATCGTAACAAATATGATCTATATGTAAACATAAATCATTTGGGTAAACCAATCAATTATACCCTAGTCAGGCTAATGTCATAAAACCCCACTCAAATCCATCACTGAAGCGTTCTGATTAGAATAAGGTTGTTTCGTATTATAACAAATTCGTACCACACCAGTTCGTACCACAATAATTCCATTCGTAACTTTTCTATATTTCCACGCAGAGGTCTTTTGCTCCTACGGTCTTTATAGCCCTTTCATTAATTACTCACCCAGTCTTTTGCCACTTGGTGTTTGCCATATAACTTTTAAAAGTTTGATTTCTACAATTGAAATTTTGATCAATGTACAATAAACTTATTTTGTTGTGTTATATTTTTAATTTGCTATGGTTTATAAAAATTATAAAGATAAAATAGGTATATGATTAATTAAAAATAATAATGATAATTCATAAATTAGTATATGTCTTTTACAAGATAATTTTAATGCAATATATAGATGCAATATAACAAATGCTTCATTGTCCAATTGTAATTAAGGACACACTCACTAGAACTAAGAATCTCCCATTATGCTAATACACTCAGGACTGTTCCCAATCATCTTTCTGATCAAGGGATCATCATAATTGCAATTGTTGATGACAGACAAAGAATAAAGAGGAAAGTTACCCCCCCCAAAAAAAAAACAACAACAAAAACAAACAAACAACAACAACAAAACAACCCACTGATTAAAACCGAATCTCGGAGTGGGCATATCTGAAGGTTGTTTCATCTTTGACTTCGCCTCATTATCTTTGGAGGTCGTTCTTCCCATTTAGCCTACCATGTGCACAAAAGTGGCCGTAAAACATCAATCATCATCTTATACATGTAGATAGATATTTCTTTGAAGCAAGCAGATCTTGGTCGAGATTGCAGACAGTGAATAAAGAGAGCAGTTAGCAAGCAGATCTCAGATGACAGTTTTGAATAATTAAGATAGTGCTGATAGTTCTGTGCATATCATAAATCTATTTTGACAATCATGGAGATAATAACAAATAACAAAGGTGGTGTGAAAGTGTGTAATGAAGGGTATACTTTCACTAAAAGTGTTCAAACAAGTCAACAATCAGATGGGAATGTTCCCAGAGTAGAGGCAGATCGTATAAAGGGGTTAACTTAACGGATCTACAGGTAAATACTACTTCTATATGTTCAGAATGGTGATTCACAATGTTTTAAGTAGATTAAAATTTATTATATGGATATAGTTGTATTTTATTGCAATCAAATCGTATATAAATAAATTGTTTATAGATAGATATTTTATTGACCTTATATAAACATGGATGAGAAAAACTTAAGTACGGGGTAACAGACCTAATTAAGCGTACTGTCTTATGTTGTGGAATTATTTATACATGGAGCTCTGAAAATGCAAGAAAGTCATCCAGATTGAAGCCATAATGTATGGCTCACCCATCTTACCGATTGGTGCTCTTGAGATGTGCCTTAAACATCGGCCCAATCGGTATCAAACTGGCCATTTGAGTCACCCCTGATATCCACACAGCGGCGATTCCATCTTCTTACGGTACACCGCATTATTTTTCCAAGTACGCACGCTGTTTTTTCTGGTACACACAGATAGTTTTCCTAGTGCACAGATATGAAAGGGACTGAAACGATTTGTAAGGATAATATTTCCTTGATTTTGTTCTCTACTTGGCTCATATTTAATAAAAAGCAGCCTGTGTTACTAGAAAATAATTTGGAGTCTTGTTTATTTCCACACTTCGTCCCCTTGCTGCTAGCAAGCTGAATTTAGTGATATTTTATCATAAACTATCAATATCATTCACTATACTCTAACGCTTTGCTCAATGGACTGCCCCAGACCTCCATTAACAAGTTGCAACGTATACAGAACACGGCGGAACGGATTGTAACTCGAACATCACGCCGGAGTCACATTACCCCAATATTGAAGGATCTGCATTGGTTGCCTGTTAAGTATCGAGTGCAATTTAAAATCCTGATGCACACGTATACAGCCCTATATAAACAGGCTCCAAGATACTTATCTGATATGTTGACAGTTTATCAACCAAGAAGAACGCAACGCTCGATGGGTTCAGTGACATCGGTGATTCCAAGGGTTAGAACATCTAGTTATGGCGAAAGAAAATTTCAGTGTTCAACAGCCAAGCTATGGAATACATTCCCAGCTCACATTCGTGAATCCAAAACACTGAACATTTTTAAGATGTTGCTGAAAACGCATTTGTTCTCCAGTTATTTTGATCTTTAATTTCTTTTCTTTTTCTTAGTCAGTTTTATATATATATATATATATATATATATATATATATCCCAATTTAATTTTATACATATACTGTTATGAAATAATTGTATTATATTTATTATATCTTATGTTTATTTTTTCTTCATAAGTTTATGTACAACCCTTTTTAAACAGGCTTTAAGTATGAAAAGAGCGCTTTATAAGTTTGGTATTATATATATAGATATATCCCAATTTAATTTTATACATATACTGTTATGAAATAATTGTATTATATTTATTATATCTTATGTTTATTTTTTCTTCATAAGTTTATGTACAACCCTTTTTAAACAGGCTTTAAGTATGAAAAGAGAGCTTTATAAGTTTGGTATTATATATATATATATATATATATATACAATACATTTCCTTGTTTTTATAGATCCTCAGTATCCATATAGTATGAGTTAGTCATATTATTCACAAGAGACTCCAACATATGTGATTTATTTTCAAGAATGTATATGTTATTATACAGGTGATTTTAGCAGGAACATATTGAAGAGCTCATCATTTTCCTGAGTACATTCATCACTTTTTCGCGGTACATAAATTAAATGTCAGTATTTAAGTTTTCGAATATAGAGCGTTCTAGTTTAATTATGATTATCACCTTTTTTTTCGATGACTGAACTAGATGAATCTATTTCAGTATTCGACATGTCTTCAGTGGAAGAGTCCTTTTATGTCCCACCAGAATATGATGACTCAGCAGATGTCGAGCAACTGAGTTCCTCTCAAGTTCCCAACTACACCCAACTTCAGCTAGCAATACACCAGTGTATGACAACAGTGGATCCGGCATCACCAAAACACAGGTGAAAGCAGCAGACCAGTCATGTGATCAAGTGTCATAGGTGTGGGAAAACATTTAGGTGTAAGTACACCTTAGCGTGGCACATGAGGAGTCATGACAATCAAGCTCAATTATTCATTTATGATAGATATACTTGTCTTGTTGAAGTTTAAGGTAGAGACCCCTGGCTGTTGCCTATTGGGCACAGCCAACTTGCTGTTGATTTTTGTTATTATGATTATGACAGTTGTTTAACGTGGTGGCACCTCAGTTTATTATAGATGTCAGGTTCGGGGGAGAAAAACCTTGCCAGTTGCCTGGTTTGATGAAAAATTTCTATTATTAGGGATCTTTATAACAAGACTTTTAGCCCAGTCACTTAGGATAGTCTCTTTGTTTCAAATGGCCTGGGGGCTTTTCCACTCTTCATGGCTTTGATAGCGTTTTTTACTTCTGTTTCAGTAGGAGGTCTGGTGTCGATGTTGGAAGTCATCTGACGCTGGTGGAGGATCGGTCGGTTCATCTGGCCTGGGGGTGGTTCATAACTTCACAGAAGTGTTCAACCCATCTATCAGCCTGTTCATATTCGGTTGTAATAATGCTGAAATCTAACCCTATTCCATCTAGATTTCATGTCACCATTTTTCCTTGCTATTTGGATCCAATCTGACACTATCTTTCTGTGTCATTGAATGCCAATAAATGTCAGTATAATCCTATCTCATTTAGATTGCATGTTGGTGTTTATTAGATACGTCTAAATAATATGATACCTGCCAAAGTTGCTTTCATAGATAAATAATGATTATCACTGAAGTTTCTTATTAAGTTTTTAGACATATCGTTTGTGGTGGCACTGCACAACACCATTGAATGGCTCCTGGTAATAAGAGTTTTTTAAAATTAAATATACATTATTATTATTATTAACTGTCAGCAAGATATCAAAAGGAGTATGAAAATGTGCAAAATCTCGTAAGTAGTAGAAGGTATTTTCCTATGTTTGTAATTATTTGAAAGTCCTGTGTTCTATTTTAATGGATTCCCTTATATGATTGCATGATGATATAATTAAGCCACTATTATAAACATATGTTGGCACATTTGCATTCGCCAGGTGGCAGCATTACAGTGAGGATATGTATTGCTGCTGGTCAAAAGGCAGAAATATTTCAAAGGGAAAAGATTAGCGCGGTCGTTCCAGTACTTTTAACATTGTTGATATTACTAGAAATCTTGCCCCATTAGAATTTGGCAAAAAGCCGCCCTGTTCGTCTCTCGGTTACAAAATATTTAATGTTTAATGTTTAAAAATATTTAATGTTAAACACGATTTAGAACAACTGAGAGACTTTTGAGTAAGATAACAGGCTATGGCGATATACAAGACAAGATTAGACAAGATAAGACGTGAACAAATTAATTTAGGTATCACTGAACAGGACTAGCGAATTAGGAATAAAACACATAAAAATAGGGGAAAATATATAGAACCATGAGAAGTTTAATACAGTCATTTACATACACGATCTCCGAAATATTTATGGTAAAACAAAACGCTGAATACGTGGACTGAAAATAGATAAATAATATTTGTTGTTGTAAAAGTTGATACTGCTTTCTTGAGTTTTAGAACTTCCTGTTACGTGTTAAATGAGGATATCTTTGAAATAAAAATAGAAAAAGTCAGCGACAAATACAACAGTCAACAACTTAACAGTCGCAGTGTTAGTCATACAGAAGATTCATGTATATATCGATTATGTTTGTAAATGGAGTATTGCAACTGTAAGTTATAGCAGTTGACTGTTGTATTAAAAATGAAGGGTTTCAGGGTTCAAATCCGTTTCTCTGATAGGTTCAGCCATGAATTATGATCTAGAAGGACTACTTTGGATTAATATGGATAACAGCAGGATGGACGGATATACTTTTTCGGGATGTTAGATTACGAAATGCGAAGAAAAATAAATATTTGACAGTTTTGCGAGGAGAAGAGATGGCGAGGTATTTTCTGTTACCATTACCTAAAAATAGGCAACCATACTCAAAGGTGAACACAGACGTCTTAACAACCAATATTTCTTGACCAGATACAAACTAAGCTTCACGCCACATCTCATGATACGATCTCATCTTCACACACACACACACTGACTGGCTATTGACTAAAGTATTGGTTTGACATTAATCTATGTTTCTCCTTGGATAAAAGTGCGCATGGCTTCCTACATAAAGGTGAGTGTCGCCATTCCTGATTACAGAAGTGAAGAGAATCGGGAAACAGTTTGGTGTATTGGAATTTTATCATCGAGAAGAATGAAATTGCTCTTCACTTGGACAATGTCCTTGGTTTGGGTGTTAATTAAAGAACCATCTGTTAAGAGTTGTTCCACCAGAGATCATTGTAAACGAAAACAATATACGGCAGTTGATGGTTTCTATCACGTCGGAAAGCTTATTACTAGATATGAAGACGTTACATTGGACACCTGTGTGAAAAGCTGTCGAAAATATCTGGAATGTCGTAGTTTTAACATGAAATGGACGGATGAAGTGAAACGGTTGGGTAGTTGTGAGCTTCTAGAGGACATTACTATAGCAACGGTAAACAATGATGGAATACCTGATGATAGCTCCACTCACTACTGTAAGTTAATATGACAAATGATGTTTTATTATTATCGAATGAATCAGTTATGTGATTCTGAATGTTCTGATATTTAACATAAACTTTATACGTCATTATCATAGACTTTGTAAGTTATTATCATAAATTTAATATGTTCTGTTAATGTAAATTGATTGGAAGGCAGACAGAATATACATAGAAACACACAAACAAAACATGCACAAATATCTAAGACATTATACACACAACCACAAGTTTGAAATATAATAGTTATATTTTATTACACGCACGCACACACACACACGCATATATATATATATATATATATATATATATATGTGTGTGTGTGTTTTAGCTGTGTATAATAAGGCACAGGCACAGAGAATCTCGAACCGTGAATTCAAACTGGACGTTTCTTCAGGGGACTGAATCAAGAGTGGCGACTTTTCTTGCTGAGACAAGTGTAATGTCTCACCAGTCCCTAAGCCGCCAAGTAAAAACAAAAAGCGAATCACCTATATATATATATATATATATATATATATATGCGTGGGTTCGCGGGTGCACGCGCGCGTTTGTGTTGACTTTCTAACTGATCCGTTTAGATTGGTGTCCAGAAGAGATGACGTATTATATGAGAGCTGGGATATGTGTTCAATACGCCCTAGAACAAAGTTGGGATACAGCTGTCTATTTCTGTCGTCAATTATTTCCTGGAGCTCATCTTATCGACATCACATCAAACGAGAAGCAGCAAGTTCTCCATCTTCTAGCAGGTACGAAATTTATGTTTTGAAAACAATTACAAGAACGACACACTTATACTCCATCTGAAAATCGGAAAGTTAAATAAAATATCCTGTTTATACTATCAAACCAAATAGCCCGATATAATAATAATAATAATAATAATAATAATAATAATAATAATAATAATAGGTCATAACAAGAGATATTGAGACAAGAGACATTTGAGTGAAATTACACAACGACATACGATGTGCAGTACGTTCTAAATAAAAGTAATTATATTATTAGTTACATATACCTAGGGAGGCTAAATTAGTCGTGAATGAACGTTCACTTAGTGATGAACGGAAACGTATGAGGATTAGCTGTTAGGTTCGAGTAATTCATAGTATTTACTCAGGTTTGAGACGATATTTCGTTCTAGTCCAATAATAATCCATTATGCAGTATTGCTACTTTATGTTTTTATATTTAGTTAAATCACTTCAGTGAGTCCATACTGAGTTAGTGTACATTCTCACGTGGTGAACAAACTGTAATGTTTGTTAACACGCTGAGGGTATATAAAAGGCATAACGTTTCACTTGGGTTAGAGAACTTCGACGCCAGACTAGTCGGACGTGTATCGACATATATGGTTGATATAGGTAGGATTTATTTAGTTATTCGAACCCAGAATAAAGCTGAGGTCAGCATCTGAGGTGTCGAAATGTTTTATATACAGGTTTTCTTTTGGACCACAGAAAATAACTGTTGAATGTAAACTGTGGTGTCAAAGTAGTTATGATATGTATGTAGTAAGTCGCCATTGAACCACACGCATGTGTTGTTTGCTGCGAGCTGCGGTATCAAATGGTATGTGCTTTACGTGATTCCGCTTTTTGTACGTAGCCTGCATGTAGCCGCTTTCCTGTGGGCGTGACATATATGTCGCGTACGAAAAGCGAATTAGCTGGTTCCCACAGGCTGATGAATAGACCAGATACATGCTTAGGTATACGCACACATTTATCAATATGTGGCGGTATGGAACATTTTATTTTTAAATTAATGTATATATAGTTGTATTTGTATTTAGATTTTGGAGGTAGGTTTCGAAGGATGTTTAGATATGTTGATGCTCTGTGACTGTTGCCTCTTTATATGTACCCTAAAACACGCACGCGCAAACACACCTGTGTGTGTTATGGTTGTGTGTACTTTAAACTGCCAAATTAAATCTGAACTAATCAGGCCAACATTATTTTGTCAAGAAAGAGAAAAAAGTCGGTCAGTTAAATGTATATTACAAAAGACTTATTAGACAAAAAGCTCCATGCTATTGTTCTCTTATCGGCTATGGATGACATTCTTATCTGTGTTAGTTTACTTGATATATATATATATATATATATATATATATATATATATATACTTTCTGATCTACTGTAAATCGTTTTATTTCATTGCAGTTAGAGTTAGTTATGACAAGGTATGGCTTGCTGGGAGGAGACCCCCTGGTGGTCTGACTAAAGAGTTCTATTGGAACACGACCAATGAACCAATGAATTATACAAATTGGTATCCGGATCAGCCTAGACCTGATACTCCAACCTCTGACTGTATAGCAATGACTTCAATTGAGAATTATCAATGGAATGATATTGGCTGTCAGTTGACAAATTACGGAACTATTTGTCAATGGTGAGCTATATAATTGTCTCCTGATTAACGTAGAAATAGTCAAATTTATTCTTACAATAAATGTCTACGTGAAGCTTGTTTGACAATTTCAAATCATAGTCACCAGGTAATTATTATTTTCTTATTGTTGTTATGTTTTCCTTTGTTACTCGAAGTCCACAAGGAAAAGAGTCTATTAAATATTCAGTAAAACAACTTCGGATTTCTGTTTTACCTTTTTGAAGAAATGTTATTTGTGAATAAGTGAATGAGATTTCCCTATAGGATAATACAATACACGTGCTAATGATTTCGAATTCTTCCTTTCAAATGTTTTGCCTCTCACAGAGCAGTAATATTGAAGGTTCTCTGGTCAAATAACATGTTTCCTGTATTGAAGGAATAATTTTTCCAATAATCAATTCACTTTGCTTTATTTTGCTTTGGGAAGAGCAGTATGATTGATGAATGAAAATGATCTACAAACTGAAGCAAACGTAAACGATTTAGTGACAGTTTTCATGGGGAGATGCTCTATTTTAGTAGATGTAGCTGGCTGAATTATTTCGACAATATAAGCATACTGCATTGTTATTGAAGAATACAAGAGAGGGAGGGAGAGAGAGAGCGAGAGAGAGAGCGAGAGAGAGCGAGCGAGAGGAACGCAATAAAAGCATTAAACTTTTTGGAAGAGATGTAACTTGTGAACTTCTAAACTGTTGACATTTGGTTTATTGTTATGCAATACATTTTTCAGGTAAATATTATACCCATCAGAATGATAAGAAAAAGCTGTCTTCTATTTCAAACAACTCTTACACAATATATAAATGTCATAGTTAGCCACAGACCTAATTTGGTTTATACTAGTATTAGTACCAAACAAGCACAATTTAAATATTGTCATAAATGATATCTACTTCAAAAATAAAGAAGAAAGAAATGACCAGTCGATAGAAATATATTTGATATAAATATTGTTTTTATCTATATCTGAAAAAGAACTTTTATTTGTATTAATTTTCTCCCGGTTCTCCCATAATGTGTTTATGTTGAAGGTATATTTGTTATCGACATCGATCCGTTTGTAAAGCGAACATTTCGTATTAGTTTCTGTTCTAATGACATCTTTGATTCGGAGTCTTATATTACCTGTTGGGGAATTGAATATTATAATAAGGGCATAGGTGATGTAAAGATCCGATTTCTCCAATGCTTGAGCTTGAAAATACGACTGTATACCAATAATGTTAACTTGACAATTCTTTAGATAACGTATAAATATTGCGTAATCACATCTAAAAAGGTTTTATATTATCTCCAATATCACTCATAATACTCGCGAGGGGATATCTTTTTTTGTGGCAACCAGATAAACTAAACATATAAGATACATATAAATAACATCTTCGTGGTGTAATCACTTGTGTTTAGCGTTAGAATTAAATAATCTGAAGAGATTTGAGATTATTAGTAATGCAACTTCATCCAGATTCACGATGTTTAAATTTATAAAATACAAATGATAAAATATAGAACATTATCACGAACAAAGACTATTGTGATTGTAGAAGTGATGTGACCTTACAGTAAAACAACTGGTTAGATAAACTTGTCATCTTTAAATTAAAATAATACAGTGTCAGATGTACATGAGACTAGCAATATTATAAACAAATCATGAATATTTAAGAAACTGAGTAATGGGTGTGATTGCTGATACTTTCACTTTAGCGAACCAAAATTCCAAAATAAATGTATCAATGTTATTATTGTCATAAATTGCAGACATACTCTCTCCCCTTAGAATACCAAATAATATTGGGTATATATTATAAAAGGCCACTACAATACGCTTGTATGAATACTGTTTATACTTTGACCACAAATGACAGTCATAGGCATTGCAAATGAATGTTCTAAATAATACCGGAAGAACATATTTTGAAGCGACTGCTAAACAGATTTCCTTCGGAATAATTGGTATCATCTCCGTCCTCATGTTTGTCATGTAGAATTAAATCAAACTATTTGTTACTTGTTATAAATGTCAGAGGTACATCATTAAGGCAGAGAGTAGATAGAAATAAACCATTCAGTGAATTTGGTTTGAAACACATACACTTTGTCTTTTTCTCATTAAAACAATAAAATTTGAAACAGCTAAGTCAGCACGTATATCAAACAGTTCATGAAGAGCTGATGGTTGGTGAAGGAGCTGTGATACAGTTATCGTCTGCGTATATTAAATTATTTATGATCGTGCCATTCATACTACAACCCATATAACGCTAGTTCAAGTTGTAACGGAGCTTGTCCTTGTATATATTAAACACCACAGATTATATAATTCACCCCTGTCTTACACCAATAGACATAGTAAAGAATTGAGATAACTTGTTACCCCAAATTACACAAAATGTTTGTTGAAAATACTAGAATATAAGAAGACCGATCAAAGTAACATCAATATTCCGTTTGATAAGTTTTTTAAGGAGACACCAATGATTAATACGATCAAATGCTTTTGAAACATCAAGATAACAAATGTATACTGAACTAGAGCGTTGATTTTAGTATTCCGTTATTTGCTTGAGGGTGTACAAACGTATGTCTGTACTAAGTTTACTTTTAAATTCAAATCAAATTGATTAATAGAAGTTTCCAACTGAAACTGTAGTCTATCCAACAATAAGAGTTCCAAGATCTTGGAATCAACGCTAGTAATGACAGTAGGCTTATAGTTGTCTTTATCTGTAAAACGACTAGTTTTGTTCTTTATGATAGGAACAAAAATGTTCTCCATACAATTACAAGGTAGATAGTTGTAGAGAAACATGGCATTAAGCAACATTGAACACAAACCAGTAACATTAGAGCGTATATATTTAAACAGTTCACTTGCATCCAGTCAGTACCTGCACTTTACCTATTTTAAGTTTATCAATTGTATGCTCCACACCCAATATAGCGAACCGAGAGAATACTTATTGATTAAAGTAACTCCATTTGAGTTCAACAACTTGTAATAATGGTCATATCACACCGTAGTTATATTATTATCATCACCTTTAACACCATTAATCTAACAAACTAACTAACTAACTTCCAAAAACTAACATTATTATTTATCAGAAACTTGTATTAATCTATCACTAGACGATTGTAATAAGTCATTTATGGGTCCAACTCTAGTTTTCGGGTTAGAATGCCAAAGCAAAACGTCCTGCGTGGCATCTGGTTGAGCTGTTTTTACATGGTCATTCTACCCAGCTATGGGCTGAAAGTTTCCTTTTGTTCCCGTATCAGGAAGAAAATTTTCACTAGAGTCACACAGAGCCTTAATGATACATAACTACATATTTATTATAGATAATTTATGATCTGAAATATTAAATGGTACTCCATGAATATTTTGAAAACTGAGTAATGGCTGTCATTATAAAATAGAAGATTAATCGGGAAATACTCATAAAAAGCTTCATCATTATGGCATAGCTTTGGATTAATTCAGGAGCTACTTAATCAGCAGAAAACAATATGTTCAGTTCAATAAAGTAGCCTCTGACACACAAACAATTTGACTACTTCTCTTCATAATCTACAGGATTGACCTACACAAAACAATAAAAAGCCACTGCATAATATTCGCAGATGACACTACAATACATATATAACAGGTCGTGAATTACCGTTGTTATATAATATTATAAATGAAGATTTAAAGCAGCTTTCCATTTGTTTTAAAACAAATAAACTCTCATTAAACACTGATAAAATTAACTACATAATATTTACACTAAAGAAAACAACAGTGATCGATGATAAGCTAATCAATAGGGTAGACGTCATAACATTTCTGTGCATTCATATTGACAGCAAATTACAATTGCCTGTTAAGAAAATAAACTCCAGCGGACTATATGCTCTCAATTCATCCATTATGGCTGCCTCTTACAGGATAATATACACTAAACACATACTCAAATATTTGAGACGCTTCAAAGAAAAGCTATTCGTGCTATTACGAAGTCCAAATACAACCCTACATCGTCATCACTATTCAAGAAAACAAATTTACTCAAACTAAGTGACAAAACTGTCACAAATATTCAGCTCCAACAACAGCTCCATTCACACCAAACCAGATATCATAACGATATCCACACCGACCACGGACATTCTGAGACAGTAGCGCGAAGTTTTATTTGCAAGTGTCTACTTACCTGGTCAAACCTACCTACAGATATTAAAATTTCGCTCTCACACAATGCATCCAGCGCAAAATAAAACAATAGTACATAAAAACATACTGACAAATTAATATATAAAGTTCTCAAGTTGAATGGTGTCATACGACAACAATAGAGATTGTGATACTTTACATCACAAATGATTATATGTATTAAAGCAGCCTTGGCACTATACTCATATTATCCTAAATCACTCATTCGTTGAGGATACAGTGTGATAAAAACCCAATCTCGCACACTTCCAAAATAACCAAGATGCTGTTATTATTGTAAAATGTTCTTTATTGTCGGGAAGAGTTGGATGATGTTTTGCAACCATTTTAGTAATTTTCCTCATGTTATGCGCATATTTCTGGTAATATTTGTATTCTATTAATTCTTCTCACCTATATTATATTATATTTTAGATTGAAAATATTGTGACAATTAGACAAAATATTTGGGTATAAGTTACCATAAGCTGGTTTTTTAAATTTGTGTTACATATGTCAATGCTATACGTATTTTAATGTAGTTACAGGTACATCTACCTTAACCATAGTGAGTAAGTACGAAACAATTAAAGCTGCTTATAGTTTTGCATAAACTTCATTTAAATTAATTTCTTTGACTTAATACCTTTAAATTATTTTATAATACACTTATGGCATATACTTTCTATGACACGCATTACAACTAAGAAATGGTTCGTGTATTTGTGATTTTACTAATTAATTTGTTATACAATATCCGTCACTACACGAACAGATCTGCCTTACAGTTTGGCAAAAGGTAAATAAACAATAGAATTACTTCCAGGTTTTGCCTCAAACTTGATGACATTAAGCAATAAATCGTTAGATAGTTATACGATTATGAAATGCGCGTTACTATCTACGTCGTAGTTAATTATCATCTGGGGGGTAATAACCCCCATACTGCAATGGGTAGAAATATCAATATTACAGTTCGAATCCGAGTGATATTTGTATTTCTATAACCTTTCTCTAGAGGGTTGTCTCTTGGTCACATGTCTCAGATGTTTTCAACACTGAGGCCAAAACATTTACCCATTTTAGAAGAGTGGAGTCTAAAGTCTGCCTTCTGCTAAATGCAGTTCTTGTGGTAAAGAACCAATACCGTACTCAGTCATATGTCCAAGATTTGATCTTCACTCTCTGATGTATGATCACATAATAATATTTGTAATATAACTTTTCTTTTTCTGTCGACAAGTTTGTGAATGTGTCTGTGCGGGCGCGCTAGTGTGTGTGTGTATCTATGTGTGTGTGTGCGTGTGCGTGTGTGTAGTGAATTGATCACAACATTAATACAAGAGAAAACTTATTCGAATGAAAGAAGTTTTATTTCCAGTTGAGGACAATTGACATTATTCGCATAAATCGATGTCACTTTAGACTTTGGACTACATTGATGGTTAACTGCTGAGGTTTGAACAAACCTATCTCTCACAAATTGATGACACATTTTTATCTTACTGATGGTAATTTTACAGTGGTTACTTCTGATGTTGTTCTAATATCTGGGCTTTTTCTGACTGGGTGCATCATTTTGTGATCGGCATGTTTGTTCCGATGTTTGATCTATTACTTATGGCCCCGAGGATACATCATCAGCAATTCCGATGGAATCAGTGCTAATCCAAAGTCCCATTTAGTGAGACATTAATTTATACTTTCTATTCAGTCAGGCCCTCAGCGATTCCATTCTTGATGACATCAAAGCAAGCCTTCCATGCATCTTGATCGAAGTGTTCGACATGCGAGGCCATGGTTTGCAAAAGTGAATGACGGAATACCTGGTAATAGGATAGAATGAATGACATTAATTAGAACAAGTATTCGGAGGAATTTGAATTAAAACAATTGATCAGTTTTGAACAACTTTGATACAACATGAATAATGGTTATACTACTCACATCAAAGTACTCGTGAGGGATTCCACGCTGATCATGTTGATCATGGAGATGAGTCAACTCAGCGTTTAGAGTATCAGGATCATTGAGTAAAGAGACACATATATCTATTCCGCCGAATACACGATTCGCGTGAGCCTGAAAGAGAAAACGTTCATGACAGAGAAATGAGGCACGCCCATCCAGAAAGATCCTGTTTTACTTTTTTGATCTCGAATAGTTTCAGGCAATATGACGATTCAATCACGCCATATAATTGCATTATAAGTAGTACGAGGTTTGGTGATTGTTTTTGTTTCTGAAGGTCTTCATATCTTGAATTAATTATATTGCAAAGATAATGTCGTTATTGCCTATTTTGAGATGATTTAAACAAATCGATATTTACAAGGAAACTACTTTTATGCGAGTTTCAGTTGGTTTAACCAGAGAACTGTTGTCACGTCGATATGTCATTGATAGAGTGGAATAATACATTGAAGTAATATTCACAATTAGAATACTTTGTAGGAAATATAAACCTTGAGTACTTACTTTGAATTCGTGAGAGTTCACGTTATCACCACGAACCCTGGTAAAAAGTTCCTTGACCTTAGGGTCATGAAGAAATACATGAATCCAGACCTCACTACCAAACTTCTCCCTGATCTCTGCTGATCCACCATACACCTTTTCCCACTGACTCTTGACCTTAAGACGCTGGAGAGGACCACAGTCGCTGGCAGCCGCACAAACCAGACACGCGACAAATACAATTAACGTCTTCATGGTGTAATAACCTGTGTTCAAGATAAGTGAATGGTTAATCCTATGTAAAAGTATTGTTGTATTTTGAAAGCAAGAGCTTTTCCTTTTTGGACCCATCTAATTAATCTTTACATTTATTTCATATTATGGTAGCCAAAAGAAATCTTCAGAAAATAATATCTTACTCACCTCGGGGCCAAACCTCTAGCAGCTGTAAGTGCGATGTGGGTTTGCTGTAAGAACTGCTACCCTGTACTAATCTGGCCACCATTATATAGCCACGAAAAAGAAGAAAGTCGGTCAGCTAAATGTCTGTTACAAAAAACGGATTCGATAAAAAGCTCCATGCTATTGTTCTGTTATCGGCTATGTGTGTAATTTTTATCTGTGCTAATTTACATTTGTGTCAATAAAATAATCATACTTGACATAGAAATTCATATTTAATAATTTTCATGTCTGTTAAAGAAAATATATTTCGAAAATATATATTTCGAAATATATATATATATATATATATATATATATATATATATATATATATATATATATATATATTTTTTCGTGTCTATTGTAAATTAGTTTCTTTTAATTTTAGCTACATTGGGTTATGATAAAATGTGGCTTGGTTGGACGAGGCCCCCTAGTGGTCTAATTAATGAGTTCTATAGCAACACGACTAGTAATTACTTAATTAAGCAAATTGATATCCGGATCACTCCACACCTCTAACTATATAACAATTACATTACTTCAACTGAGAATTATAAATGGAATGATATTGGCTGTCAGTTGATAAATTACGGAACTATTTGTCAATGGTGAGCTATATAATTGTCTCCTGATTGATGTAGAAATAGTCAAATTACAACAAATGTCTACGTGAGGCTCGTGTGATAATTTCAATTCATAGTCACCAGAAAATCAGCATTATATTTATATTATAAAGTCTTCATTTGGTAATTAAAGTCTACATTGAAATAATCTATTCAAATTGAGTATAAGATGCCAGATATCCATTTTGATGAATTGCTATTTGTGAATAAGTGAATGATGTTTCCCTGTAGAATAAGAGAATATACATAATAATGATTTTAGAATTTTCCTTTAAATATCATACCACCCACAGAGCAGTAATATTGAAGGTTCTCTAATCAAATAACAACAACATGTTTCCGGCATTGAAGGAGTAATTTTTCCAATAATCAATTCACTTTGCTTTATTTTGCTTTGGGAAGAGCAGTATGATTGATGAATGAAAATGATCTACAAACTGAAGCAAACGTAAACGATTTAGTGACAGTTTTCATGGGAAGATGCTCTATTTTAGTAGATGTAGCTGGCTGAATTATTTCGACAATATCCGTTAACGTCATCGAAAATTTAAGCATACTTTATTGTTATTAAGAAATATAATATGGGATCATAAAGGAACGCAGTGAAAGCTTTAAACTTGAACTACTTTCGGAAGACATCTAATTTATATACTTCTAAACTGTTTACAATTGGTTTATTTTTATACAATTAATTGTTTAGGTGATCAACATACACATCAAGTAGCAATAATTTATAACTCGTACACAATGTATGGATGTCACTTTTAACCAAACATAACTTGGATTACACTAGTATTCGTACCAAACAAACTCGATTTGAATATTGTCACAAATAATTTCTGCTTCACAAATTACAAAAAGGGGATATTTGATATAAATATTGCTTTTATATATCCCGGAAAAGGAACTTTTATTAGTAGTAGATTTCTTCCAGTTCTCCCATAATGTGTTTATGTTGAGGTATATTTGGTATCGACATGGATACCTTTTTGAAATCGAATCTTTTCGTATTTGTTACTGTTCTAATGACATCTTTGATCCCGAGTCTCATATTACCTGTTGGTGAATTGAATATTATAAAAAGGGGATAGGTGATGTAAAGATCGGATTTCCCGAATGTCTGAGCTTGAAAATACGATAGTATATGAGAGATGTTAACTTACACAATCCTTTAGATAACGTATAAATATTTCGTATTTACATGGAAAAAATAGGTTTTATATTATCTCCAACATCACTCATAATACTCGCGAGGGAATTTCTTTTTGTAGCAACCAGATAAACTTAACATATAAGATACATATAAATAACATCTTCGTGGTGTAATCAGTTGTGTTTAGCGTTAGAATTAAATAATATGAAGAGATTTGAGAATATTAGTAATGCAACTTCATCCAGATTCACGATGTTTAAATTTACAAAATACAAATGATAAAATATAGAACATTATCACGAACAAAGACTATTGTGATTGTAGAAGTGATGTGACCTTACAGTAAAACTACTGGTTAGATAAACTTGTCATCTTTAAATTAAAATAATACAGTGTCAGATGTACATGAGACTAGCAATATTATAAACAAATCATGAATATTTAAGAAACTGAGTAATGGGTGTGATTGCTGACAATTTTAAATATATATAATTCATTTATTATAAGATATCCGTCACTACACGAGCAGATCTACCGTAAGGTTTTGGTAAAAGGTAAATAAACAGTAGAATACTTCCAGGTATTGCCTTAAACTTCATAACATCATCTGAGGGTAATAACCTCCTTAGCGCACTCAGTAGAGTAATGCACTACAATCGTTGACATCATATTTCGAATCGGAGTGATATTTATATTTATATGAACTTTCTCTAGAGGATCGTCTCTTGGCCACATGTCTCATATGTTTTCAACACTGAGGCCAAACGATTTACACATTTAAGAAGAATGGGACCCAAAGTCTGCCTTCTGTTAAATGCAGTTCTTGATCACGATTATGTTGTGGTAAACCACCAACAACGTAATCGATCATTTGATTAGTGTTGAGAATTAACATAATATTTTCGTTCTCTGATTTATGGTCACATAATAATATTTGTAATATAACTTTTCTTTTTCTGTCGACAGGTTTGTGAGTGAGTGTGTATGTGCGTGTGTGTGTGTGTGTGTGCGTGTGTGTAGTGAATTAATCACAACATTAATACAAGAGAAACCTTATTCGAATGAAAGAAGTTTTATTTCCAGTTGAGGACAATTGACATTATTCGCATAAATCGATGTCACTTTAGACTTTGGACTACATTGATGGTTAACTGCTGAGGTTTGAACAAACCTATCTCTCACAAATTGATGACACATTTTTATCTTACTGATGGTAATTTTACAGTGGTTACTTCTGATGTTGTTCTAATATCTGGGCTTTTTCTGACTGGGTGCATCATTTTGTGATCGGCATGTTTGTTCCGATGTTTGATCTATTACTAATGGCCCCGAGGATACATCATCAGCAATTCCGATGGAATCAGTGCTAATCCAAAGTCCCATTTAGTGAGACATTAATTTATACTTTCTATTCAGTCAGGCCCTCAACGATTCCTTTCTTGATGACATCAAAGCAAGCCTTCCATGCATCTTGATCGAAGTGTTCGACATGCGAGGCCATGGTTTGCAAAAGTGAATGACGGAATACCTGGTAATAGGATAGAATGAATGACATTAATTAGAACAAGTATTCTGAGGAATTTGAATTAAAACAATTGATCAGTTTTGAACAACTTTGATACAACATGAATAATGGTTATACTACTCACATCAAAGTACTCGTGAGGGATTCCACGCTGATCATGTTGATCATGGAGATGAGTCAACTCAGCGTTTAGAGTATCAGGATCATTGAGTAAAGAGACACATATATCTATTCCGCCGAATACACGATTCGCGTGAGCCTGAAAGAGAAAACGTTCATGACAGAGAAACGAGGCACGCCCATCCAGAAAGATCCTGTTTTACTTTTTTGATCTCGATTTTGAGAAATAGTTTCAGGCAATATGACGATTCAATTACGCCATATAATTGCATTATAAGTAGTACGAGGTTTGGTGATTGTTTTTGTTTCTGAAGGTCTTCATATCTTGAATTAATTATATTGCAAAGATAATGTCGTTATTGCCTATTTTGAGATGATTTAAACAAATCGATATTTACAAGGAAACTACTTTTATGCGACTTTCAGTTGGTTTAACCAGAGAACTGTTGTCACGTCGATATGTCATTGATAGAGTGGAATAATACATTGAAGTAATATTCACAATTAGAATACTTTGTAGGAAATATAATCCTTGAGTACTTACTTTGAATTCGTGAGAGTTCACGTTATCACCACGAACCCTGGTAAAAAGTTCCTTAACCTTAGGTTCATGAAGAAATACATGAATCCAGACCTCACTACCAAACTTCTCCCTGGTCTCTGCTGATCCACCATACACCTTTTCCCACTGACTCTTGACCTTAAGACGCTGGAGCGGACCACAGTCGCTGGCAGCCGCACAAACCAGACACGCGACAAATACAATTAACGTCTTCATGGTGTAATAACCTGTGTTCAAGATAAGTGAATGGTTAATCCTATGTAAAAGTATTGTTGTATTTTGAAAATAACACCTTTTGCTTTGGGATCTATCTAATTAGTCTTTACATTTATTTCATATTATGGTAGCCAGAACAAATCTTAAGAAAATAATATCTTACTCACCTCGGGGCCGAACCTCTGGCAGTTGGAAGAGTGATGTAGTCTTGCTACGATAACTGCTGCTTTAAAATTATCTTCTCGCCTTTATATACGCATCAAGGTAAAAAAATAATGTCGAGCAGCCCGAAACTAATTTGAAATTATGTGACAAGCCGTCTTCCAGATGAAAATATCCATGCCATTGTTCTGTCAAAAGTAAAGGGTATATTTTTTATCTGGAGCAATTCACTTGACACATATAATTTAGTAAAATAATCTTCCGCGACACAGAAACCACATTTAAAAATCTGCACGTGTATAGAAACTGAGGAAGGAGCGGCAAAGAAACTGTTTTTGTTGTAATGGAGATATTTTGGGGGTTTATATAATATCGATCTGTATTTTCAGCAGTAGTGTGAATCATTACAATTATATCAAACTACAACAATACAACGCTTTCTATCAATTATTTACCTTGACTTCAATCGCTTATGTATTATAAATGTTGCAACTATATTATGAAATATGAACTTATATATTAAACCCTACATTTCTGAGACACCTGAGAGAAAGAGAAATAGATAGATAAATATTTGATATATATATATATATATATATATATATATATATATATATATATATATATATATATATATATATATATATATATATATAATAATATATATATATATAGAATAGATATAGATAGATAGATATTAGATAGATAGATAAATAGATAAATAGATAGATATATGTTTTGATAGAAAGAAGAGAGAGAGAGACGTTTTGATGTAAGATTTAACAAATTAAACAAACAATTATTAACTAATTTGTCATTCAAGCTACTTAGTGAAGAAACAAAAAATATTAATTCTGATGGAAAAATGAAAAATAAGAACAATGATGCTGCTGGTGAATTGCCAACAAATATTATTTCAATTGTTACGATTCTATAATATTTAAGTGTTTCTTAAAGTATCAGGTTGACTCACATAACATTCAATAATTTTCGACAAACATCTCTCAAGTGGATATTTATTAACAAATCGAGTTTTATAAGAAGACGTCTACTTGTAATGTGAATGACCTGGATCCGGATAAATAACAGTACATGGCACTACGCACGTAATAAATAACAAGTGCGTGAATAATAATAATATTTCTGATCAGATTCTGTCAGTTATCTTCTTTTCAATATTATCGATCTGATAAAAGTGATCGGTGTCCGTTTTGTGTAATGTTTCGTTCCATTTGTCATCCCCTAATATTAATGTATACATCAATTTTAATCATTCAGATTTACTACGCGCTGTCAACAAGTAACGTTTCTGGAAGTTATGGGAAAAGTAACTTTTAAAAATCAAATTTTGAATGCACTTAATCTTCTGGTATCAGAAATTAAGTCGCGTCAACAATAATCTAAAATTGTTACTCTATGGATGGCTGAATTTATTGATTGTACTTACAGGTTTCTACGCCATGATGGTATGTCGAAATGTTTGTTTAGGCTACTAAAGACTATCAGAAACTTAACGAAACTCCGATACTTTAGTGCTTTAAGCATTGCGTTTAAAATATCAAGGTTGTGGAGGAATTGATTAAATTAAACTCATCTTTGAGATTGGTACACAAAAAAATGTCATCATTAATTATTGAATGATATATTAGTAATGATATATGCTATTTTTTATATACAATATATACAATAGTATACATAAAACCGCAAATTCCTGCATACACATACGCACACGCGTGCACACACGCGTGCATACACACGCGCACACGCGTGCACACACACGCACACGCACACGCACACACACACGCGCATATATATATATATATATATATATATATATATATATACATGCCCAACCACGTACATGTGCATAATAAGCAAACAAAAAACCACATACATTTGTGTATAAAGATAAAAGGTTATCGTTCCGCTTAACCACGACAATGTAGTTCATTTTTAAGTGGCTGCTATATTTAATATTATAACTGCGCCTCTTTATATAAACAATTATAATTATCAATCCTAGTGTCTCATTGCAGATTATAGTTTTTTTGCTCTTCAGAAAGATGTATGATATGTAGTTGATATTTATATTATGTCACATAAATGTGTCATAACATATATGATCAAATAAGACTACTACTATTACTATTACTATTATTACTACTACTACTACTACTACTAATAATAATAATATAAAGTTAAATAATATAGAGTAAGTTATATTGCATGAGTCACTAATTACCTATATGTAGCCGGTGATATATTAGCCCATGGTATTCCCCCATCTGGTACTTCAATATTTCATTCTACTAGAGCTGACAGCCTGACCCTGGTATGATAGACACTAAATAAACAATAAATATATAATATATATATATATATATATATATATATATATATATATATATATATATATGGCAGTTCATTTAAAAGATAATAAGATGTTACAGAAAACAGTCAAGTCTCTGAAGTGAGACAAACATGCTTCGTATCAGCAATAAATATTATAACATTTTGCCAATTATTGTATGCACATCACGAGTAATATATTTATTTCATATAGTTATCTTTTTATCAATAATAATTATCAATTATTATTCTAAGGCAAATTGTTCGAATGCTCCTCCATTTTGATTTTTTTCTTTGTTTAAATAATTGTATTTAAAGCTTGTATCGCTTCTTATTCATATGAATGAAGTCAATTATTTTAATTCAACACCACAAAGTATGTAGAACATTTTCCTGTAAAACATTCTCAGGCTTTGTGGTTTTCCAATTATAAATTGCCCAAATAATTAATTTTGGGGTTTAATGTAGCCCAACTTTCACTTTCACTCGCTTCTACCCCTAACTACACACTAATTAATTGGCTTTTGGATTAGTATCCAGTACTCATTTCAAAAGGCTGGTAAATACGTTTTGGACATTTAAATTTGTAAAACATCTAATTTATTAAATCGCAATGATACTTGAGGTTGGCATATACTATTTCATAATATGATAACAGCAATTGATTTCGAGGGATACAGAATATCATTTCGACGGGATCTGAAGAAAGGTGAACAATTTTAATTTACTACAAAAGATACATTTTTGAATGGTGGTTTTATTATATTTTATTATTCTGATATGTTTAATGTAGATGGTTTTACTCGGCATACATTGTCTCTGGATCAGCACACATAGACTATTAATGATGGTACTCTCATATCTATTCATCTTTGTGGGGCTGTTTACATAGGTGCCTCCATTCTAACTTGGAGCTCGGTTGGCCTGTGAAGGTCGTTCGGCCCACTTAGGCTACTTTTGGAGGTCGCTCTGCGAACTTAGCCTACTATGTGTTCAAAAGTGGTTGTAAAACATCCAAATATTCATAATCACTCCGTCTACACGTACACTCGTATATGTCTGCTTGTTATACTTGACCCCATTTAAAGCACCATTTATTGCCTCAAAATCTATATAGACCACAATTTCCCTATGTAGAGTTTGTTGGTGCAACAGTGCAACAAACAATGCACTGTGCTATTAGGCATTATATAAAAAAAGATGATTTAACCTAACTTATGTTTTAAACAATAAGAACATTAAAATAAAAAGTTTAGAAATCACTTGTGTATGTTCGTATATAACGAGTGACTGAGTGAGTGGGTGAATGCGTCAGCAAGTTTGTGAGCGTATTTTTTTCATCTATCATAAAAGGCTGACAAGTACTTAACGATTGTTCAGTTTTTCATTACTCGACATAATTCTAGAATAATTATTTTACGTGTTTCTTTGCACTTTTTTTTGCCACGAACTAAAATGTCAACAAATTGTTTTTGTACCATCACCACATAACACAACTATTCCAAGATAACCTTATTATATAAGAACAATGTTATAAATGCCTACTACATCTCTGTGCGGTTGTGAAGTGTTTTTTGTTGTGTTTGTTATTGTTATTGCTTAACCCCACATTTGTTGACAAATGTATTTGTTTACTTGTTGATTCCAAGAAGTCTGGCGTGGCTATAGCTAGAGTTTAATAATATGACAGTTATGTTTGTAGTTTAAGAGTGTTTATATATATATATAACGGCAAAATAAGGAAAAGTTAGATGTATCTGAAATACCTTATTCTACTATAATGTTGAGACAGTTTGTTTAATCGTGAAGTACAGAGTTAGAAAGTCCGTAGAAAATACCTTATTCTACTATAATGTTGAGACAGTTTGTTTAATCGTGAAGTACAGAGTTAGAAAGTCCGTAGAAAATACCTTATTCTACTATAATGTTGAGACAATTTGTTTAATCGTGAAGTACAGAGTTAGAAAGTCCGTAGAAAATACCTTATTCTACTATAATGTTGAGACAGTTTGTTTAATCGTGAAGTACAGAGTTAGAAAGTCCGTAGAAAATACCTTATTCTACTATAATGTTGAGACAGTTTGTTTAATCGTGAAGTACAGAGTTAGAAAGTCCGTAGAAAATACCTTATTCTACTATAATGTTGAGACAGTTTGTTTAATCGTGAAGTACAGAGTTAGAAAGTCCGTAGAAAATACCTTATTCTACTATAATGTTGAGACAGTTTGTTTAATCGTGAAGTACAGAGTTAGAAAGTCCGTAGAAAATACCTTATTCTACTATAATGTTGAGACAGTTTGTTTAATCGTGAAGTACAGAGTTAGAAAGTCCGTAGAAAATACCTTATTCTACTATAATGTTGAGACAGTTTGTTTAATCGTGAAGTACAGAGTTAGAAAGTCGGTAGAAAATACCTTATTCTACTATAATGTTGAGACAGTTTGTTTAATCGTGAAGTACAGAGTTAGAAAGTCCGTAGAAAATACCTTATTCTACTATAATGTTGAGACAGTTTGTTTGATCGTAAAGTACAGAGTTAGAAAGTCCGTAGAAAATACCTTATTCTACTATAATGTTGAGACAGTTTGTTTAATAGTAAAGTACAGAGTTAGAAAGTCCGTAGAAGAGAAAGTCATAAGTGTACTTTAATATCTGCTATAGTATCTTAACAGATAGATCATCTTTTAGATAATTTTCTATTTAATAGGAATTCGTATATTTTTATGTGCATTGCCACTTACTGGTTAATTAGTCGTTTGGTAAATCCTGAAATGCATTTTCTCTCTTGTCGGGATCATATACAGTATCTGCCAGCTGCACCATTCTAAACTGAGAGTGCATTTGATCTTATGATATGATGTGCTATTTATCGATGATTACCAATAGTCTATTTGATGGATAACAAAAGACTTTGATAATTGTAATAATTATTTCTCGTGTTAAGAATTATTTTAAGTAGCAACTTTATTTGAGTCGTTATTAAACAAGTTAAATGTTAGGAAATCAAACATGATGACTATATTACGATAATTTAATACTAAAAGACTGTGAATCACCCGATTGTTTATATCAGCACAATTTTCCAACTAATGTTTGAATGTTGCTGTTCTACGGCCACTTTTGTGCACTTGGTAGGCTAAAATCATTCAACAAACCAAAGATATCTTTTTTCAACTAGATAAAAACACACATTATGATGAAGGTTATGAATGGGTAAGATTAGCTCAGAAAGACCAGTAATATTGGTATATTCCTTTCTTATAATATCATATCCCATAAGCAGTGATTCATTAGTCATGATTTTAATAACATAATATTCAATGGGATGGAACATATCAGGACAATTAGCAAATAAAATATACGAAATTTTAGACTGAAATTTAAATGAAAACACCAGATTCTACCTACTTGCTTACTATTACACCATAATATATATATATATATATATATATATATATATATATATATATATATATACAGGCTAATAAGAACATTATATTCTGCCAAGTGATTGCTCTCATATGTATACTTAGCAGTGGAAATATATTAAAAATCACATACTCGCAACTATTATCTGCTAAATCATTCTATTAATATTAGGAAGATCTACTGATTTTTATTTTTACACTCAACCGATTAATATGTTTGGAGAAGTCTTGGACAGACAATAGTTTACTTTTAAAGTAGACAAAATGTTGTTTAACTCATAACACGAATTCATGGTAAAATGGAATGCATGGAGAAAGCAGAAATTGGAGAACGAAGTAGAAAGAAACTACTTTTATTTATATCTATCATATAAGCTAATATCAGAGGGACTTTCTCAAAAGAAATCATATTCCCAGTACCATCTTCATAATTAGTTATTAGCCCTCCTCATCATCTCTAAGACGCGGAGATAGCGTTTGAGATCATGGATAATATCCTTTCCCAGTTGCTTGCCAGAAGTATCTCTGAGACGGAATTCTTCATCAACTCGTTGTTCTTTGCTTTCTGGATTATTCATTACACTTTCTGCATCATTTGATCTGTGTGAGCCCATGTCGGTCGACTGGACTTTTGTCGGAGCTTTGATCTGCGATCTTTTGCCCATCTTTTCAAATTCCAAACCTGTATCGCCATCGAATCGAACACCAGGTGTAGCTACACCTGATAGCATGATTCCGTTTCCGAGATTAGCCGATCTTGAACTACTTGCCCCTACAACGACTCCTGGATTTACACTCCTCTTGTTATTCTCACCAATCCTTTGATCCACATTAAGCCTAGAATCTAGACCAACAGCAGGGTCCGAACCTATCCTAGGACCTACACCAATCATAGAACCCAGACCAGTAGTTGGATCTAGACTGATTCGATGATCCAGACGAACCTCTGGACGTACATCTTTCTCTTGACCCACACCAAATCTAGGAACTATGCCATGCCTAGGACTGATGCCAATAACGGGATTAACACCAAATCTTGGATCAATACCATCTTTAATATTAACACCTGTCCTATGACGGTCAGAAACCCCCGGATCGAAGTCCACCCTAGGATACACACTAAATCCAGGGTCCACACCAGTTATATCATCCACACTGTCTACAGACAAACCTGGGCCCAATGGGAATGGAATCTTTTTGGGAAGATGGATATCAAATCTATCCGATTCTTGCTTTCTCTCCTGTATATTTCTTAGTTGTTCAATCAAATTTCGAAGTTTTGCCGTGTCCAGGATCTCTAACAAAGTTAGTTCTGCTTTTAAGGCATCCATTTTCCTTTCTTCGTGGTCTTTTCTACCATCCAATCTTACTTCTACCTGTTCCGGAATAGCCTGTATTACGCTGGTAAAGGATGGATTACGGTTACCTTTAACAGTCATAGCGTTCGTGTCCTTATTAAGGTTATCGATCATAACGCCATCTTTATCATCGGGAGTTGGTTTAATCGAGAGTGGTGGAGTAGCCAAAGCAGTGGAGGGTATTGTGGCTAAAAGTATTAAATACCACTTAGCCATACGATACGAGATCCTGAAAATCATAAACATGATTCACGTGAAATATTTTTCAGTAAGGTATAAGTTATTAGCGAATAAAGACCTTTAAAAATCCACTCATAACAGTGATGATGATGATGATGATGATAATAATGATGATGATGATACTACTATTAATAATAATAATAATTATTATTATTATTCTTCAGAGAGCTCTTTCTCCAGAAACCATCCAAACATCTTCTAAGTTGTAATTTACATTTATTTGATTAAAGTTACTATTAAAATTATTAAAACAAAAAATAAAAAGTGAATACAAAAATTCGAGTAATAAACAAGTAAGATTAAACTTTGTTTAACAAACAATAAATAACTTTTACCTTAACAGGTAACTCGCAGATAACATACTATCATGTCGGGTAAGTCGCAGATAACATACTATCATGTCGGGTAAGTCGCAGATAACATACTATCATGTCGGGTAAGTCGCAGATAACATACTATCATGTCGGGTAAGTCGCGGATAACATACTGTCATGTCGGGTAAGTCGCAGATAACATACTATCATGTCGGGTAAGCCGCAGATGACATACTATCATGTCAGTACAAGATGGAATTCTTGAAGTGGAGATGAATCGCTATAATCTACGCTCCCTAATTTAACTTTATATTCAGCCTATTAATTTTGATTAATATTAAATCATCAGCAAACAAATTTATATTTAGGCGCTTATTGCGAACATTACGTTGGTCATTGTTTAATTATCTCTGGGTGATATGATAAAATATCAGAAAACGGGTTGTAATTAATGTATTACATTTATTAAATATTAAATATATTAATAAACATACAAAGCTGAACCTGTAAATAAGAACATTACAATAAATTATATATATATATATATATATATATATATATGATTAAACATGTATTATACTTAGTATTCTTTGATTTTCGTGTAATTAAATGTATTGTATGCTAAACTAAACACATCGTTCTCAAAGAGACAACGGATTGCAGTTCGTTTAAAAATGTACCCATTGTTTGTAATATTCATTAGTTTATTAAGTTTATCATAATGGTCAACTCGTCTTAGAAACCTTTTAGAAAACGTGACTGTGTTAAAGTTAGTTTTATCAGAGATCTTATTTCAAACTCAAACGTAAATTTTTGACTAGCCCAGGGCCCAGTTTGTTATATCGGAAAATTTAAAAATATAAACTAAAGTTTACAATTCGTATAATAGACATTGACGGATACACCTACCAAGTCATGGTTTGTATGGTCAGCGTGGTGAACGTTGTCCTCGCAGACTGCTCCAATATAAGATACTGTCTATACTGCAAACTTTATACAAATGATATAGGTACGTCATCGGGTATTGTGACCGATGACAAATATTATAGTTACGCTATAAAATGGGAATTCAGATCCTAAGCCCAACTCTATTAACACAAGACCCAATAAGTTGATTCAGGGATATTTTGTTGAATTTGAATAGAGACGCAAAACGTGATTAGGTCTACATCAGTTTGTTTAAAACAAATAGTCCAAATATCAGACATTTTCTTCTGTTTAAGTAAATAATGACTTCGTGGAAAACGTGATGAACAATATCCGACCGTGTCATTCCTACAACCGTAATATGATGGAGAAATGTAAGCTTGATTTTAAGACGAACCGAGGTCTACATTAAGTAGTCTATATTCGAGAAAATCAGACCAAGGAATTTAGCGCTGGAGCAGTTCTCAGTGTTTAGTAAACTGAATACTGCGTGAGCCAAATAGCGATGAAGGCTTTTGTGTTGTGTTTAACTTATGTGCTGGTCAAATCAATGACGTACAGCCCGGGTGGGGGGGCATTGACTCCCGATGAAAATATCCCATAAACATATGAAATTTGGTTCTATTCGAACTAAAACCTGGAATTTTGCCGAGATGGATACTTATTAATTTTTATCAAACTAAGAGTGCCGTAAAATAATAATAATAATAATAATATATATATATATATATATATATATATATATATATATATTATTTCGGTATATATTTATTTTCCTTGTTTTTTCTTAATTAGCGCTGTTAACTTATGAATTCCTTAAAATAGACAATTATCACCGTGTAGCTTAGAAATATTAGCATATATTTAATAAGATTGTTCATATAAGAGTTTTTACGACAAATTAGTTATTACCTTGCATGGTTTTTCTATAATGTTTATATTTGTATTAGTGTTACCATCATTATAATTAATATCACGACCCACTACTATTAGCATTCTAGTTTTTCCATTATCAGTAAGAAGCTGTGTGTGTGCGCGCGCTCGCACACGCACATATCGGTGTGTGATATTTATAACAAGGTTTCCAGTGGAAGATGCATTAGTCGCCCCTAATTTACACATATATCCCTATATCTACAGCATAACCTGTCCCTACCGGTTCCTAAAAGACCATTAGATGTAATTACTGATATTTGTTTTTTAATGTTTACATGTAAAACTTATTTTATGACTATATTCAAAGACCATCTGAAGATTGTTGTCTGACATGAAGATTTTCTTCTTCATCTTCTTATTGTTATTATATTATTATTATTATTATTATCATCATCATTATCACCTTCATCAGAAATCAGAACATCTAAAACATACATAGATACACTAAGACCCACACATACACGTACACACACACACACACACACATATATATATATATATATATATATACAGATAACCGAAAATACACATTCAAGTACACCCAAGCACATACACACAGATGCATCTACACACTTAAGCACGTAAGAACACCAAAAGACAAAATTGCAGTGACGCTTTTTATTGAAGATGACAATATTGTCTATGTCAGGCAGACAGCAAAAATGAAATTGAATTAATAACCGTTAATAGATAGCCGTTGATACGTCATATTTCACGTCTCGGATCTATTCGTAATATTATCTAACAATAATATATTAATTTTAAGCTGATGACAAACAACAGAAAATTGTTTCAAATCGATATTGCTTCTATGGTATTATTCTATAAACAACGATAGAGCGGTTATTAACATATGCTCCTCGTTTAGCTAACAGTAGCTTTCCTTAAGGCTTCCAAGACACGAGAACGGCGTTCAGACGTCATGGGGGGAGGTGGTGAATCGCCAATTTCATCCCAGAACTTCGTTCTTTGATCCGGAGTTAGATCGTACAAGAACCACGGCATGAAGGGATTGTCCGGTGTTAGTGGATCCTGCCTCGCGTTGTCCCCGGACGGATCCCACCACCATGGTCCCCAGCCAGGCCCTCGCATTCCGGCACCGCGTCTCCATCCCCATCCGCGGCCTCTTGGTCCCATGCCCCAGCCTCTGTGGCCACCCCATCCTGGACCTGGGCCGTAGCCATGCATACATGGACAACCTCCCGAGTATTGTCCCCAGTACCAGGGATCATCTGTAGGATCCCTACCGGCTGATTGTGCCGACAAAGGCTGTGACGTTACGGTGTAGAACGCCACAATAAGACATACTGTGGCCAGAATCAGGTTCATCGTCGATTCTGGAGAAAAGTTTGATACAATAATAAACAAAACAGGCAATGAGCGAGCTACAAACGGCTGAAGAAAATGTTATCATCCTTAGTATTAAACACAAATTCAGGGTTTTGAGGAGTTTAGGAAGCAAAGGATTAGATCTGTGGGGACAAAGGAAACAGTTACGTAGCTATGGACATAACATGTTAGCTAGATACAGGCGAGATGAAGTTTGAGACATGTAGACATATATTTACTTTAAAAACAGCAACTACTTACATGTTACATCTATAAATGAATAACTGATCAAAAACATTATAATGTTATAAAATGATAAATATAATTAAGTTAGTTTACTTACCGTAATAAGATGATGTTTTTATTATCAGTTTCTCGGATCCTTTTATTTCCACGAAATCTCCTTTGTAATATGTATGTCGAGTCTAACGAGTACAGCCACTTATATAGCGGTACTACTGCTCCAGATGACGTATCTCTGGAACATCTGGATATCTGGATATGTCTTTGTGTTTGTACTACAGCAGGTTTCAAATGTGGGTCACTGCAGCAGTAATATAAACAGAGCTGTATATCGTGTTCCTAAAATTAGCAACTCCTGAAAGTGGTCAACAACTTAAGGTTAGTTTGTTTATGTTTGGACACGTATTTTCAAGTTATTGCTCATGGCCGCTTTAATTAATATATATATATATATATATATATATATATATATATATAGTGAATATTTTCAGCAGATGGTTTATGTCTGTTTTGTTTTGAACACGTCCTAGCGAATGTTTCTTTACTGATAGTCTAATATTAGACCAAATGGTCTGGTCACAGAGCACACGTCTTCTGGTGTCAGGACGCGATAAACACGTAAGACTTAATTAGCTGTGAAAATATCGCAAACTTGACACGTACATTCTTACAGAATCATATGATCGTCTCCCAAATATAAACTGTATTATGTTTATTTTAATAGACTAGGGACCTTGTTATGAGACAGATAACCATATTTCGATTATTTGCGCGACACAAAAATGAGACTAATCTCTTGAATTAATTACCATTAAAACAGAATACGTGTGTGCTTGTATATATATATATATATATATGTGTGTGTGTGTGTTTACGATTTCCAATAAATAATAATACTAATATAGATAACAGTATGATTCGAACCCCGGACACCTACACCGTAGTACATTACCAGCAGCAAAAGGTCATAATCATACACGCCACGATCATAAGCTAAACAACAACAAAAACAACAGCAACAACAACAGCAACATGAAAATAACTCCTCTGGCATTCATTAAAAAATTGTCTGACGAATGATAAAAAGTAAACACACATATGATGTAACTAGACAATAAAGGTCAGTTTAATTATCTTCATGGTGCCATTTCTACTGAAATAATGATTAAAACTGACTTTGCAAAAGGAAATATTTAAATAATAACACTCTCAGGTTGTTTATATGTATAATATTCATAATTATGATTAAAACAATTGAATTTATTCTATTTTCTTGAAAATATCGTAAAAATAAAGTGGATTCGCTGGAATAATTTTATGAAGAATCAACAACATATTTGATACATGATTGTTGTTTTTCTCTTCCAATACCTTTTCTAACCCACATCTGATCAAACAGATTCCCGTGTTTAATCCCGACAGTCACAGTATTTCTGATCGATTGTGATTTTATTAGAGAAATAAGTTTCTTAACCCGACTGGCCGCTAACGAGATCGTTCTATAACCTGAATTAGCTCCCTATATGTAGCAGGTACTTGTTGGCTAAATAATTCACCTGACTTATAATATCACCTGGACATATCTTTAACTCATAAATACATGTGTGTGTGTGTGTGTGTGTGATATCTGTAAACAGTGAATTATATAGAGATATTGCCAAAAGAGCAAAACGGCTAAATATTTTGCATGATTTCACAAAACTTTCAATTTTAAGAAATATATTCTTATGTGGCATTATTGATTGAATATGAATTTTTATTATATATTTACAAAGCATGTTATATTATGCTTAAATTAGTCATTTGTATTTCTGATAGACACTCACTGTTCATCGTATAAGTTTACGTGTTTGTTCTATATGTATTGTAAGTCCGTCATAACGGCATGATCCGGAATGAAGGTCACCTGAATCTGTTCATGTCGTAGATTAAGCACATCTGATTGTATATCAATAAACTACACATAAGGGTTTCAAGCATGAAGACGAAATTTATATCAGTAAATAGAATATATGATCCATCAAATTTCCATTTACAGAAGAAAACATTTCGGTTATTGAATAATGCTTACACCAAGAAGTTTATTAACATGTTTTATTCAAGTTAAGTTCTATTTTAAAACCGTTAGTTTTGAATAAACATTATTTGGGTGATTCAATTGTATCATCAATTATATGAATAAACTTTATCTTCTTAATTGTCAGAGTTCATCAATTCTTCAAGCATCCTTGTATGACGTGCGTATCTATAGGAATCAGGTGGCAAATAATCTAGTGATTCCTCCAAAAAACTAATTTTTTCATCGAGACTCATGTCATAGTATGGACACCTATTAGAATCGGATCCCAATCTTCGGTCTTCATAGGCACCATGCATTCGATGCATTCGATGTCCTCGGTGTCCATGTCTTCTCATACAGGACGCACCACACGGTCCCATATAATCTGGATCTGGTACGTCCCCTTGGCCAGGACTATACGTTGGTTGAATGGTGGCAGCTGTACATACAGCCACTAAAACACAAAATATCAAGAGTACCAGGCACTTCATAATTGATATCTCTGAAACAAAAACAAAATGATATTTTAATAATAAGACCAATTTATACCGAAGACATGATCTATTAGTTACTTATGTATTTTTCTAGTTCTTAGTGAAAGATAAAAGTTACAGATATAACTGATATTCATATACGTACTAGTATCACTACAAAGACAACGTGTCCGCACTGATATACATTTTATGATTAATGTCATATGTCTGTATATCAGATGAAACCATTAATTAATGCTTGGCTAACATATAATAATGATGGTATTATTTCGGAAAGGATTAAATTAAATAAGCCGAATTACACTTACCTAGCAATGAACTGCGTGAATATGGTTCCAGACAAGGCTGATCGTAGGCTAATACACTATTTGGAGCTGTCGAGAACTTATTTTGCTTTGAAGAAGTTAGTTGTTTAAAGAACGTAATATATAGCTCGAGTCAAGTAGAATTTGCAATGAAACAGCTGTTGTTGACAAAGAGGCTATGATTAATTCTGACAAAACTGAAAGTATTACGAAGAAAACACGTTATTTTAGCAATTACAAGTGTTCCTAATGTATTAAGTATGCACTTCAATCTCAGACCCGTAGACGGAGGATGTAAACAGATTTAAAAGAACCCCCCCCCTTTCGTTTTTGTCAAGATTTGCTCGCAATTTATTTGTACAAAATCTTACTTTATCCACTAACATTTACTGCTTTAAATATCATTTTCGAGATAATGTTTCCCTAAAAGTTGACGATTATTGGTCAAGTATTTGGTTTGAACCAAATGATAAACCCTCTTATTTAACTGATTCAGTGGCTATTAATCGAACTTCCAGATAATATAATCACTTTAGCGATTAAAATGTTCGTAAAACATATGGATATCAGCCATAAATATTGATTTCCAAACAATATTTTATATTCACAAGCCAATTTTGAGTCAGTACTTCATCTGCATTTATATATTAGTTAATATTATGCTGGTCAATCTGACTGAAAGTTATGTATACATGTATTTTGTTCGTCGAATAAAACTATATTTGATTGATAGATTTCTTTTAATTTTAACAAACCCCAGCCAATATCTAAACGTGTACAAACCAATAAAACGTCAGCATGAGCTAACCCAACATTTTGGCTCTAATATTTTTTTCTTCAAATAATGAATATTAATTATATAACATTCAATAGTATAATTGGTTTATATTAGTTCTTGTTTGTTTACGAAACCGGACTAATGATAAAGACATTACTCCTAAAGGTCAATTTTTAAACTATATATAAGACAGTTGAGAGACTGAAGCTTTAATTTTAGTGATTGAACCAAGGCCTGTTTGTAACCACTTAAGTCGGCTCCATCTGGTCTGTCATCATGATGAAAAATTAAAGAATATAGTTAAAATAATTTATGATTTTACTTTACCCTGTATTGACAATCGGACATTAATAGAAATAATAATATTTAAATTACATATTGGATCTTAGGATTCTGCAATATTTATTGAACAATTCTATTTTGTGCTTAAACGAGATTATCTTTTAAGGTAACGAAGAAGATAAGGAAACTTGTATGGTACTTATTGAAGAAATTAATTACATACGAAGCTTTGTTGAAATATAAATCGAAAGACGCAGATGTTAACTGCAAAACAAAACATTGAATTAACTCGAAATCTTGAAAGACACTTGACTATGACTAATTATAGGGAATTCACTTGTAACTGTAGTTCTTTTATCCAAAGCCATGGCAACTGGATTTAATGGCCTTTTTGTAAGTAAATAAACAGCCTTGTAATGATTTGTTTTGTGAAATACGAACCCTGGATCTTTATTTAGCAGTAACTAAAGAAGAAATTTGGAATTTGTACCCTTGTTTAAAAGCAAACAATCATCTTTAAATAGATAAACAGTTAGATCAGAAAACATTATTATAGAATGTAAAGTCATTATTATGAATTGGTAACAGGCATTTTTGTGTATAGTCTATATATATTGATGATGTGAAAAAGGAAAGGTTGTTTAAATCTGGAGGGAAAAATTATTGGTGTTTATGCTGCCTGGTATATTTCACATGTTTGTATATATTGTCATGAATACGCTAATATTTAAAGTCACTGATATTTTGTATAAAATTCTTGATGTTTAACTTTT
Source organism: Paralvinella palmiformis (assembly GCA_025642065.1). Classification (NCBI taxonomy): domain Eukaryota; kingdom Metazoa; phylum Annelida; class Polychaeta; order Terebellida; family Alvinellidae; genus Paralvinella; species Paralvinella palmiformis. The sequence goes on along the minus strand of JAODUP010001002.1, from coordinate 212,536 downwards.
TAAATATCTGATAGGACAAATTGTGCAGATGTAATTTACTACAGGGTTTTTTATAATAAATTTAAAATTATTTTAGTACTGTTGCAGAGTATGTGAAATCAGATCAGGACCTGTCAGGAATAGGTCCTGCAGACTCAGATTTTCTGCAGGACCCACCAGTGTTGTGTCAGACACCAGGTCCTACACAATGTAGGTTTTTGTCAGACATTGCCCGTGCGCGCGCATGCACGCACACAACCACACACTCAGTCAGCAATGGTGAATGATTAGTTATGAACAAAGGTAATTACCGTATATATTCACGTATAGTCGATTTTTTGGGTAGTGAAAAGGGAGTTCCCAGAAGCACCTCGACTTATACCCGCGCCATATTTCCTGCCAGCTGAAGGAAACATGTTTTCGGCCATCCTTGACACACAACACTATAGGATTCAACCCAATAAGAGCCAGAGTCGGATGGAAATCGTCACATTGCTGCCTACTAACCCATTATTATTCAAAACGTTTTCACCAAACGGTTCATCTGGAAACGTTTCAACCTCTTACGGGGTTCGAACCTGTGACCGTTGGCACCGGAGCTCACAAGCGTGTTTGATGCGACAAGTTTGTTTATTTATATTAATTATAACATCAAAGCCAAACCGTGTGTGTGTGTGTTTTAGCTGTGTATAATAAGGCACAGGCACAGATAATTTCGAACCGTGAACTCAAACTCTGGACGTTTCTTCAGGGGACTGAATCCAGAGTGGCGACTTTTCTTGCTGAGACATGTGTAATATCTCACCAGTCCCTAAGCCGCCAAGCAAAATCAAAATACGAATCACCTACAGCCGTGGAGTTTGGGTGTAAAACACCCAAGTCAGATCACGGCAGTAGTGAGAATGTTTAGTTTAATTATCTAAGCAGCCCTATTTATAGCTATTTTTCAATTGCTGTATCTTTCTTCAAGGCAATAATATATAAACTATATAACCCAATTGTCACTGTCTTCAAAGAACAGTTTTTACAACGGGCAGGCGTCACGAAGCGACTACTATTAAAACTGTTTAGCTTAATTGCTATTAAAAGACTGACATCTGCGCTGAAGCAGACCGTATTAGCGCGTCATAGCTTCCGTACTGTTTGAACTATGTTATCATTTTCAAACCTGACCTAATTTATGCTATTCTAACTATTGTAGTTCTTAAATGTTATTTATGACAAGCAGATTAGAGCTAATCTTGAATGTCATAGTACAAACTGGACATAACTGGACCTAGGAAAGATAATTATATTCCCACAAACAACTAAGGTGAATTATATATACAACTAAAGTTGTTATATAAAAAAAAACACCAACCACACGAGCTGTAGTGAGCTCCGGTGGCCTAGCGGTTAAGCACCCGGCACTTGGTGCCAACGGTCGCAGGTTCGAACCCCGTAAGAGGTCGAAACTTTTCCAGGGATTAATTTCTCGGCTCACTACATCGTGGGTGGACCTGGAAACATACAGTCTCCACGCGCAGAAAAAGGAACATCTCAACCGCAGCATAATATGCCTTGTGATATTTGCTGGAGGGTCAAATACCCAAATGACCTACTCGTCACTAACCCTTTATATCAAATATTACAAAATTGGTAAAAAGAAAACACGAACCTCAATCTCTGGCACGGACAATGTGTGTTTTAGCTGTGTATAATAAGGCACAGGCACAGAGAATCTCGAACCTGAATTCAAACTCTGGACGTTTCTTCAGGGGACTGAATCCAGAGTGGCGACTTTTCTTGCTGATACATGTGTACTGTCTCACCAGTCCCTAAGCCGCCAAGCAAAATCAAAATACGAATCACCTACAGCCGTGGAGTTTGGGTGTACAACACCCAAGTCAGATCACGGCAGTAGTGAGAATTTGTATTTATTTATATAAGTGATAACATTAAAGCCAAATCGTGTGTGTGTGTGTGTGTGTCCCTCTCTCTGTTTGTGTGTCGCTGCCGGTGAAGAAGTTGATATACACGGACGGACGGACGGACGCACGCACACAAACACACATGTTTTCATATGTGGCAAATATGTCACGCCCACAGGGAAACGATTGATGTAGGCAACGCACAAAAAGCGGAAGCAAAAGTATCGCAGTTAATAACACGTGGATGCGGTTCAATAGCAGGCTAACATATAAACAAGATAAATATTTTTACATCACTGTTTACATTTTGCAGTAATTTGCTGTGGCTCAAAGGTAACCTATGTATACAAATACATTTTGACACCACAGCTTCTGAACTCGTATCAGGACAGATTCGATAGGTTCAGCGTGGCCAAGTTGTTGTTTGATCGGGGTGAAAGGCTATGGGGTCTCGACTGGCCAACCAACATAACAGTTTCAGTTGAGCAAACGACAAGGCGTCGCCAAGTTGTTACCCGATCAGGATGAAAGATAATGACTTTCGTGAGCTCTCGGTGAGCTAACCAACTCAACAGTTTCAGTTGAACACTTGACAACGTCATGCCGTGTACACTATATATATATGGAAGCAGCGAAGTGACTAAAGCAATATTGTACAATGGATTATTACTGGACTTGAACGAAATATCGTCTCAATCCTGAGTAAATACTATGATTTACTCGAACCTTAGAGCTAATCCTCGTACATTTCCGTTTATCACTTATTGAACGTTCATCCACGCCTAATTTAGCGTACCTTAGTATATGCAGTTAGGTATGGTGGGATCTAAATTAAAGCACCTATCCACTTGATCTATTTGACCCATGGTAGAGAACAGCGGATTTCAGGGAAATCTGCGACACTGCGAATGACACGTTGGGATTATAATAGCTATACAATAAACAATTTTCCTACATGACTCTAACCTAATTACTGATAATATGGGAAAACAACTCGTAGCCTAATATCCACGGAGTAACAAACGCCTACAGGAGTATACATCCATTAAACAGCATTCCATGATTTAACAGAAGGTCCTTTCACAAGACTACATAAAAGGATAACAATCCAAGTTCATTCTACAGTATACATAGCAACGCTGATACAGTAAAACATGTCATATTAACGACATAGCTTTATAACATTGGTGTAATAAGGAATCTGTGTTAAACAGTGACGTTCCTTTGTTTATAGTTTAACGTTCCATTATATATATATATATATATATATATATATATATATATATCCTCAGTACACATGAGGTTTATTTCTGGCGTGTAAGTAGTTAATTAAGTAGATATATTAACATAAATATATATATAGCCACACAATGATCATAATAATACATCAGTAATTGAATTACCATCACATTCTCTCCCAATATAGCACAGCTGTGTATTTATTAATTAAATACACAACACAGTTGTGTATTTATTAATTAAATCAAGATCGGATATAAGCATTAAGTTGATAATAAGTCTTCAAACATAAACAAAATCACTTTAAAGTTGTTGACCACTTTCACAAACAGCTGAGTTTATATCGGTGTTGCTGTAACCCATATTTGAAACCTGCTGTAGTACAAACACAAGGCCACATTCAGATATCCAGATGTTCCAGAGATACGTGATATGGAGCAGTAGTACCGCTATATAAGTGGCTGTACTCGTTAGACTCGACAGACATATTACAAAGGAGATTTCGTGGAAATAAAAGGATCCGAGAAACTGATAATAAAAACATCATCTTATTACGGTAAGTAAACTAACTTAATTATATTTATCATTTTATAACATTATAATGTTTTTGATCAGTTATTCATTTATAGATGTAACATGTAAGTAGTTGCTGTTTTTAAAGTAAATATATGTCTACATGTCTCAAACTTCATCTCGCCTGTATCTAGCTAACATGTTATGTCCATAGCTACGTAACTGTTTCCTTTGTCCCCACAGATCTAATCCTTTGCTTCCTAAACTCCCCAAAACCCTGAATTTGTGTCTAATACTCAGGATGATAAAAAAAATTCACCGTTTGTAGCTCGCTCATTGCCTGTTTTGTTTATTATTGTATAAAACTTTTCTCCAGAATCGACGATGAACCTGATTCTGGCCACAGTATGTCTTATTGTGGCGTTCTACACCGTAACGTCACAGCCTTTGCCGGCAATATCAACTACTAGAGATGTCATAAGTGATCCCTGGTACTGGGGACAATACTCGGGAGGCTGCTCATGTAGGCGAGGCTACGGCCCGGGTTCAGCATGGGGTGGCCCGAGACGATTGGGCATGGGATCGAGAGGCCGCGGATGGGGATGGAGTCGCGGTGCCGGAATGCGAGGACGTAGCTGGGGACCATGGTGGTGAGATCCATCAATGGACAAGACGAGATATTAGGGCATCACCACAGCAAACGTGAAGGAAAACTGAAATTGATTACATAGCAGTAATGATCATCACAGTAATATCATCATCAGAGACTTCACTGCTACTTTCTGTTGCCAATGTTTCCACCAAAATGACTCCATATATAATTTTGCGTTTTTAAGGTGTGGATATAATCGAATTCCATCAGATGTGATATTCAGTATACATCACTGTTATGTTTAAGAGATTCGACTGTTTTTTAGAGATGAAAAACCTTTTAAAAACTGTCTTCAATGCTCATTTGGGCTGAGTCTAATTGTCGAATGGACACATTGATATCATAAACTTGTTGTAGATTACTTGCTTGTGCTCTTTATACTACTATTACTAACACTACTATTACTACTACTACTACTACTAATAATAATAATGTCACTTTTGAGCACCACGTTTAGCTTTGCTGATCTGATGTTCTTTTAGATTGTTATCATCCCTGCCTAAGACCTGTTTCAAACCAACTTACACCTCAGCTCCCAAGGGAGAATACAATGTATGCCGCCGCTATAGGCGCATAGTATTACTCAGACACACAACAATCACATGCTGTCTTATGTCAAACACTCACTTCTTACTGAGTTAACCAGTTGCCACATGACTGCATTGCAGATTCGGAGCCTCGAAACCGCGACATCCTACCCTCTAACTACCTGCGCCATATCGGGTCGCTCTAGGCGTTATTAATTACTTACACACGTTCGCGCAAGTGTTCACACACACACACACACACACACACACACACACACACACACACACACACACACACACACACACACACACACACACACAAACTTGACATGTTCGTTCTTACAACAACATATAAATTAGGGATATTGTTATGAGAGAGATTATTCTTGCTTCGATTATTTGCACGACCTATATGTTTTCCTGAAGTACTCGATGATTTAAAGTGTATTAGTGATGTATTTCTCACACATATATTTATACATACACTTACATTGCCAGTCATATATGTCGATAGATAAATATGCGCAAGAAGACTAGTCTCTGGAATTTATTAGCATTAATGATATATGGTGTGTGTGTGTGTGTATTTATATAGATAACAGTATGATTCGAACCCCAGACCTGGATACTTACAGCGTAGTATATTACCAGCTGCAAAAGGTCATAACTTTACATGCCGCAATCAGCTGCTTCTTAGTATCAACTAACAACACAAACAACAATTTTCTAAACGCATGAAAGTAATATTGTAAAAATAAAGTGGATTCACTGGAATAATTTTATGGGGAATCAACAACATATTTGATACATGATTGGTGTTTTTCTCTTCCAATACCTTTTCTAACCCACATATGATCAAACAGATTCCCGTGTTTAATCCCGACAGTCACAGTATTTCTGATCGATTATGACTTGATTAGAGAAATAAGTTTCTTAACTCGACTGGCCGTTAACGAGATCGTTCTATAACCTGTATTAACTCCTTTCATGTAGCAGGTACTTTTTGGCTAAATAATTATCTGATATATTCTAATTCATCTTATTAACCAGACCTATAATATCACTTGGACATATATTTTACTGATAAACACACATACCATGACTGAGTCTAGTTTCTGGAGATCAAAATGTAGTTCCATGAATGTTTTTATATAATAAAGATGGTCGAAATAGCCAGTAATTTTACATGGCTGGCTAACTGGGATGATTAATATTTACATTGTTTAGAATTCTAAATTATCTTACAATTCTAACCAATATCATATTTGGATATATCTGAGTATAGGTGTGTGTTTATATATATATATATATATATATATATATGTGTGTGTGTGTGTGTGTGTGTGTGTTTGATGTGTGTGTTTTAGGATATATATATAGAGGTACTGGCACAGAACATAAACAACTCTAAACATCCTTTGATACCTCTACCTCCATAAATCTAAATCTAAATCAATCATACATACATCAATCTAAATATAACATTTCTTCACCTCCATATATCGATACGTATATGCGTATACCTATGCATATGTCTGGGCTACTCATCAAATATGTCACGCCCACAAGAAAACGGCTACATGCAGGTTACGTAGAAAAGCGGAAGCACGTAAAACATACCGTTTGACACCACAGCTGCAGTAACCAACACGTGCTTGTGGTTCAATGGCGACTTACTACATACATGAGATAACTACTTTGACATCAAAGTTTACATTGAAAAGTAATTTCCTGTGGTCCAAAAGAAACCCCCTCTCTCTCTCTCTCCCTCTCTCTCTCTCTCTATATATATATATATATATATAAATTCGACACCTCGATGCTGACCTCAGCTTTATTCTGGCTTCGAATAACTAAACAAATCCTACCTATATAAACGGTATCGGTAGACGTCCGATTGGTCTGGCGTCGAAGTTGTTCTCTAACCTGAATGAAAAGTTAGGCCCTTTACAGGCTGTCGGCGTGTTAATAAACACGAGTTTGTTGACCACGTAAGATAATGTACACCAACTCTATAAGGAACCAATGAAGTGACTTTGATCCAAAAAACTAAGTATCAATACTGCGCAATGGATTTCTGGACTAGACCGAGATATCTTCTCAAATCTGACTATATATATATATATATATATATATATATTGTGTGTGTGTGTGTGTGTGTGTTAAGTATTATTTAAATAATAATACTTATGTTATGCCTAAGTTTAATCCTTAACTAAGAACTGTGTAAATGACTGATGTAAAATGGCTAATGTATCATATGTCAAGTGCCAGCTATTTTTATCGGTGTGTATTTCTGTTTATTTCAGTATATCAACGATACATTACCTAGTGCCCGTAGTACCTTGTGTTGTGGTGTCATTATGTTTAGCAGTTCAACTTATTATATTCCCCCTTACGATATTATTGAATGCTGCGATACGACTTCAAACCACATTGTATCAACAGATATTTCTGTATAAACTAGGAACATCTGTCCCCAGGAAATAACTGTCATTATTTGTGTGTGATTATTGATTGAATATGGATTTAGAAAACATATTATATTATGCTTAAAATATAGTATGCACATTGATGTTTATGTGATCTCTGTTTATTATGTAGTTGTATTTTATCATTTATTTTTTATTTATCACAAATACTTCCTGTTTATTGTATACGTTTACGTGTTTGTGCTGTATAAGGAATTAAGGTCACCGAAATTATATCAATAAACTACACATAAAGGTTTCAAGCATGAAGAGGATATTTATATCAGTAAATAGAATATATTTCCTCAACTTTCCATTTCCTCAAGAAAAGGGCGCCTCCATGGTCTAACTAGTAGCGTGTTGGACCACAGAGCACTACCACCTGAGTTCGAATTTCGGCGTGGGCATATCTGAAGGATGTTTCATCTTTGACGTAGCTTCATTATCTTTGCAGGTCGCTCGGCCCATTTAGCCTACCATGTGCACAAAGGTGGCCGTAAAACAGGAACATTTACATAAGAAAACATTTCGGTTATTGAGTAATACTTACACCAAGAAGTTAATTAACATGTGTTATTCAAGTTAAGATCTATTTTAAAACCGTTAGTTTTGAATAAAAATTATTTGGGTGATTTAATTGTATCATCAATTATATGAATAAACTTTATCTTCTTAATTGTCAGAGTTCATCAATTCTTCAAGCATCCTTGTATGACGTGCGTATCTATAGGAATCAGGTGGCAAATAATCTAGTGATTCCTCCAAAAAACTAATTTTTTCATCGAGACTCATGTCATAGTATGGACACCTATTAGAATCGGATCCCAATCTTCGGTCTTCATAGGCACCATGATGCATTCGATGTCCCCGGTGTCCATGTCTTCTCATACAGGACGCACCACACGGTCCCATATAATCTGGATCTGGTACGTCCCCTTGGCCAGGACTATACGTTGGTTGAATGGTGGCAGCTGTACATACAGCCACTAAAACACAAAATATCAAGAGTACCAGGCACTTCATAATTGATATCTCTGAAACAAAAACAAAATGATTTTTTAATAATAAGACCAATTTATACCGAAGACATGATCTATTAGTTACTTATGTATTTTTCTAGTTCTTAGTGAAAGATAAAAGTTACAGATATAACTGATATTCATATACGTACTAGTATCACTACAAAGACAACGTGTCCGCACTGATATACATTTTATGATTAATGTCATATGTCTATATATCAGATGAAACCATTAATTAATGCTTGGCTAACATATAATAATGATGGTATTATTTCGGAAAGGATTAAATTAAATAAGCCGAATTACACTTACCTAGCAATGAACTGCGTGAATATGGTTCCAGACAAGGCTTATCGTAGGCTAATACACTATTTGGAGCTGTCGAGAACTTATTTTGCTTTGAAGAAGTTAGTTGTTTAAAGAACGTAATATATAGCTCGAGTCAAGTAGAATTTGCAATGAAACAGCTGTTGTTGACAAAGAGGCTATGATTAATTCTGACAAAACTGAAAGTATTACGAAGAAAACACGTTGTTTTAGCAATTACAAGTGTTCCTAATGTATTAAGTATGCACTTCAATCTCAGACCCGTAGACGGAGGATGTAAACGAATTCAAAAGAACCCCCCCTTTCGTTTTTGTCAAGATTTGTTCGCAATTTATTTGTACAAAATCTTACTTTATCCACTAACATTTACTGCTTTAAATATCAATTTCAAGATAATGTTTCCCTAAAAGTTGACGATTATTGGTCAAGTATTTGGTTTGAACCAAATGATAGAGCTCTCTTATTTAACTGATTCAGTGGCTATTAATCGAACTTCCAGATAATATAATCACTTTAGCGTTTAAAAATTCGTTAAACATATGGATATCAGCCATAAATATTGATTTCTGAACGTACTGTTGTCAGGTATGTGGATATGTGGATGTGTTCGAGATTAGCGTCAACCATTTCCGGCGATCGCGATCGCTTTTTATTGGTTATCGTTGTGGAATTATATCAATCATCGTGATTGACATATTTGGAAAGCTGGACTTTAGCCGGGAAATCGATTTTTTTTTCTTTCTGACAACTTTCTTGTTGTCTGCGCACGTGTTGAACGTTTGCTCCTGTTCAACACGCTAGATTGACTTGATACAATCTGTGGCAAAGATAGAATGCTAAGTGGTCGAATTAATCTATATATTATCTCATGTTACTGAAAGTTGTATGACAATTTTACTTTCATACCTTTTTTTAAACTGTCCGAAACTTTTATAGTGAGATCGCCTTAGGGTCACAACTTCATAGATTATGCAAGCGCGTTTGGTGTGACAAATTTGTTTATTTATATAAGTTATAACACTAAAGCCAATGTTGTGTGTGTGTGTGTGTGTGTGTACTGTCTCTCTCCCTCTCTCTCTCTCTCTCTATCTCTGTCTGTCTCTCTGTGTGTGTGTATCGCTGCCGGTGAAGCAAGCGTGTTTGGTGTGACAAATTTGTTAGTGTGTGTACGTGTGTGTTTTAAGGTACATAGTAAGAGGCAACAGGCACAGAGCATCAACATATCTAAACATCCTTCGAAACCTACCTCCATAAATCTAAATACAACTATACATACATTAATCTAAAAATAAAATGTTCCATACCTCCACATATTGATAAATGTGTGCGTATACCTAAGCATGTGTCTGGTCTACTCATCAGCCTGTGGGAACCAGCTAATTCGCTTTTCGTACCCGACAAATATGTCACGCCCACAGGAAAGCGGCTACATGCAGGCTACGTACAAAAAGCGGAAGCACGTAAAAAACATACCATTTGATACCACAGCTCGCAACAAACAACACGTGCATGTGGTTCAATGGTGACTTGCTACATACATATCATAAACTATTTTGACACCACAGTTTACATTCAACAGTAATTTTCTGTGATCCAAAAGAAACCTGTGTATAAAGCATTTCGACACCTCAGATGCTGACCTCAGCTTTATTCTGGGTTCGAATAACTGAATAAATCCTACCTATATGAACCATGTATCAATACACGTCCGACTGGTCTGGCGTCGAAGTTCTTCTCTAACCTAAGTGAAAATTCTAGCCCTATATATAGCCTCAGCGTGTTAACAAACATTACAGTTCGTTCATAACAAAGAGAATGTACACTAACACAGTATGGACTCACTGAAGCGATTAAACTAAAATAAAAACAAAGTAGCAATACCGCACAATGGATTATTACTGGACTAGAACGAAATATCGTCTCAAACCTGAGTAAATACTATGATTTACTCGAACCTAACAGCTAACCCTCATACGTTTCCGTTCATCACTAAGGGAACGTTCATTCACGCTTAATTTAGCGTCCCTAAGTATATGCAGTTAGGTGTGGTGGGATCTAAATTAAAGCGGCACGCACGCACGCACACAAACACACACGTTTTCGTATGTGCTAAATATGTCACGCCCACAGGGAAGCGATTGATGTAGGCAACGCATAAAAAGCGGAAGCAAAAGTTTCATTTGACACAACTCGCAGTTAATAACACGTGGATGTGGTTCAATAGCAGGCTAACATATAAACAAGATAAATATTTTTACACCACTGTTTACATTTTGCAGTAATTTGCTGTGGCTCAAAGTTAACCTATGTATACAAGTAAATAAAGACCGAGAACCATGGAAGAGCTAAGTGGCAGCTGCTTTTATGCCGCTGCTATGATGAATGAAACTATACACAACATATCCTGTGTCTATGAAAACAACATCCAGAAAAACATAACTCATGGACAAAATAGCGGCCGACCAGCGGCTGCCACGTTGAGCGGCCCTGACGCCGGCCGACGATCCACACAGGAGTCTAAGAAAACTGATACGAAACCATCAGTAATTCCATATTTTCATTGCGTTTCTGTTTGTTAATGATCATGTTCAAGTTGGCTTTATTTTTTCGAAATAAACAAATGTAAAAACAACAAATGTTCTACTTAGATATGTTTAATTAGCACAAACAATTGCAGCTGTGTAATCTCGCAAGAAAACAATTTGTGACCCGTAAATTGGCTGTAAAAATATGTTATCTACGTTTAATCAAACTGGGATTGCAGAAGTCTTTAAATGATATAAAGAACTTCGATTTGCTTAAAACAATGGGAAAAAGGTTCGTGCATAATATTGGCCAAAACGTGTTTAATAATTAATTCCATGTTTAACCAATTAGTTATAGTTCTATAAGAGTACCAATTATCAGCTTAAAGAAGCTGAGGTTCTGGAAGGTTGGCCTTTCTTCTTTCCATTTTGATATGATTGTGAACTATGCGTAAATTGTGACTAAATAAAAAATTCGAATTCGGTTATAGCCTACTGTGTACAGCATCTATGAATACAGTTATTTTATAAATTGAACGCTATACATAACATATCAATAAGGTAAGGCTTAAATGTTAATAATTAAAGTACAGTTACGTTGTATCCTTCATATAAATGAAACCTTTAGAACGTGTATGGAAGATAAATCCTTTTTTTTACGAATTTGAAATGTGAACGCGTGGATTCTTATAACAATATATATATATATATATATATATATATATATATATATATATATATATATATATATATATATATACGAAAGCATATGTACAAGTTGTAGAACGGCTGATATCAGAGTTTAGCAGTCAGCTTTATTCTATTTTTGGAATGATTGAATGAATAAATAAATAAATACTTGTACTTATTATCATTTTCATATACAATCAATGGATATACCAAACGCAGTGATACTAGAAGTAATAATGTGTGAACTATTGGCCCTTTATAATTACTAATTCTATAATATATACAAAATAGTATGGGTTATGGGTCAGTTAAACATCAGCATATCTAGTCCTACATTTAATAAATAATTACTTGGTAGAAACTACTAATAAACCGTCCAAAGGATATTCAAGCTTAATAGTTGGTGATCTACCAGAAGGGTTCCATGTTATGAATTATAATGTAATTTTTATAGATAGCGAAGTAATGTGAATGCCTAAAGCTCAATACAACCACTATATCTATATTATATGACACTGTGTATAATTAGATATTTTATTTTATCTAAATATTGTATGACGTCTCCGATATATTATTATTCACGAGTTTTAATTTTACTGATTTGCATGATCTATGAGAACAATTATACCTCCTGTTTATCTCAGGTTATCAGTTCCGTAGTCAATAATTAGTGTTATTTAAAATGATGAAGTACACAGATGTTGAATTTATTACTTCAAGATATGTTCATACTATTTCTGCTGAAACAAAATAGTTGTGCTGTAGCTTTTTGTAAAGTTTCCCAAATTAGTCAAAATGGTAGTGTTATATGCTAAAATCAATTTCAATCAGAGATGTATTTAATTTTTTCCTAGAAATAAAGTTACAGTGGTTTTAAAACTTGCTTTGTTAGCAACTCACATGGTCGAAACTTTAAACGAGAATCTTCGGAAAACTTATAGACCATATAAAGACTCCAAACACCCCACGTGAATGTATGAAACAGAATCTTGTAGGGTGATCTGAAACGTGCAGGAAGTCAGTGCAGCTGGAACAAAACTGCTGTTATATGTTCCCTTTTGTGTGCGTGTGTCACCAAACGTGCAGCACAGTTCTGCACTTTCTGTAGATGGTTTGTCAGAGAGGAGGATAGTAAATAACGATGCATTGTCATAGTCCATTCGATAAATAATAAGGGCTTGGAGTAAAGTCTTGCATGTCTCATCATTTATGTACTTACGAATAAGACCTGTATTTATTATTTGATAATAACAGGACTTACATAAAGAATTCACCTGCTTCTGCATTCCTAGAGAATTATCTAATATAAGTCCTAGATTTCTTACAGATATGGAATAATTAATATAACTGGATCATACCTTAATGCGAAGATTCTCAGTTTTCTTTACATGTTACTTGGATGAGAAAACAATAAATTCTGTCTTGTCCTTATGTCTGCAATACAAGCTTCAATTGAAGATGAAATAGCATCCCATTTATCACATGGCTTTAAAGTCATGTACACTTGTGTATCATCGGCATAACAATGATATTCGACTGCGAAAGTTGGGGATACACTGTTCAAGATAAAATTTAAAAGGCTTGAGAAAATGTCGTAAATATGTGTTATGTGTTTCATCTCTACCACATTAAGTTGCATTGCTTATAATATAACGTTTGGAGTACTGCCCCAGACCTCAATTAACAAGTTGCAACGTATACAGAATACAGCGGCACAGATTGTAACTCGAACATCACGCCGGAGTCACATTACACCAATATTGACGATCTGCATTGGTTGCCTGTTAAGTATCGAGTGCAATTTAAAATCCTGATGCATACGTATACAGCCCTACATAAACAGGCTCCAAGATACTTATCTGATATGTTGACAGTTTATCAACCAAGAAGAACACAACGTTCGATGGGTTCAGTGACATCGGTGATTCCAAGGGTTAGAACATCTAGCTAGCTATGGCGAAAGAAAATTTCAGTGTTCAACAGCCAAGCTATGGAATACATTCCCAGCTAACATTCGTGAATCCAAAACACTGAACATTTTAAAGATGTTGCTGAAAACGCATTTGTTCACCAGTTATTTTGATGTTTAATTTCTGTTTTTTTCTTAGTCAGTTTTATATATCCCAATTCAGCTTTATACATATATTGTTATGATGTAATCGTATTATATTTGTTATATCTTATATGTTTTTCCCATAAGTTTATATACAGCGCTTTTGAACAGGCTTTAAGTATGAAAAGAGCGCTTTATAAGTTTGGTATAATAATAATAATAATGTGGGAGACTCCCATTGTCAATTCATTATAGTTTTAGATGCGTGAAATATGATCACTTTAGTAACCGGTCATTGCCTATATACATATTCATGCTATAATTTGCATAAGAATCTTAGTGACGCAGACAGGGTTATATGGGCGACAAATAATAAAGATATATTGTTTAGATATGGCTTTGGACATGTTTGGATAAACCAAACTGTTGGCGATACAAATCTATTTTTAGAGAGCTGGTGTCAGTTTTAAAATTATCGATATATTGCCAATTCACATTTTTACTAGAACTACAATCTTATAACACGGCAAAATTTCGATGTATAAATCACATATTATCTATTGAGAGATTTAGAGGTACATTGCCAAGAAGTGAAAGAATATGCATGTTTTGTGTAAATACTGGCATTCGTGTAATAGAGGTTGAATAGTCGTTTGATTTGATCTCTGTACCAACACCTCAGATCCACTTTCCTGAATGGCACCCTTCGTGATAAATCTTTTAATGCATTTTGTTATGTAATGTCATGCAATAACAATAACAAATATGTAAATATCAATCTGTCTAAATATGTTTGTCACGCTCTAGATGTTTTATAACATGTTCAGAAGGTGTAATTTGGATTCTGTATGTTTGTGCACCTATTATTTGTCATGCGCACAAATGTGCCTCTTAAGTACCACAATAAAGCTTATTATTATTATTATTATTATTATTATTATTATTATTACTATTATTACTATTATTATTATTATTATTATTATTATTATTATTATTATTATTATTATTATTATTATTATTATTATTATTATTAAAAGATGAAGAAAATGGACTTAGTTAACATGCTTACCATAAATTCACACAACCAAATTAATTACACAGAAACGGACAGTAAAATCGGATAATTGAATGAAGATTTAGAATACTTATCAGTAGATGAAGAACCATATTCTAAATTGGATGATACTTTTTAATACATCTTCAAATATATTGTATATTTTTATTTCAGGTTTCTCACCAATAAAGAATTTAATTAGTTTCTGTAACTTCTTACTTTTCTGTGATAACAATATACATTTATATTCAAGTAATGAAGTATGATCAAATAACTGTTCTAAGTCAATAAAAAAAGAAAGTAGTCGAATTGAGATTATTTTGACGCTCTCTATGTTACATTTTCCCGATGGTAAATATATCAAATAGTTACTTAATATTAATACACATCAGAGTGTAATGGTTAACAAATAATAATGATACTCATCGATACCTATTTATACATTTTAATATTTAAGTGACCTATTTTCACCAGAGGCAGCAAATAAGTAAATAATTATAAAGACCAAGTTCAGGTTTCCATCCATTTAAAATATCGGAACTTTTTTCCTCCCTTTTGCGTCTCGTCATCACTAATTAGGATGACGCCCATTCAAGTAGTTTCAGAGAGGTTCCTAGATTTATCTCAATAACCCACGTCTCTTATCAATCTTGGACAAAGTTCACTCTACACGATCGTTGTCTTATTTTGGTTTTGTAAACATATAAAAACTATATCGAGGACAATTGAGATAACAGTACTTTAAAATTCCTAAAATAGCATATTTTGGAAACTATGTGTTTGATGCATCAGCCTTTTTATTACAAACTCTCTCTATCGCTCTCCCTCACTCCCCCTCTCTCTCTCTCTCTCTCTCTCTCTCTCTCTTTATATATATATATATATATATATATATATATATATATATATATATATATATTGATACTATTGTTATGTCGTCGATAATGTATGAAACAGCTAAACGCTTTCTAAAAGTAAAACAACGTTCTTTAAAATCAAAACGGTCTCGACAGCTGTATTAGCCGACCATAAGGTCTTGACAGCTGTATTAGCCGACCATAAGGTCTCGACAGATGTTTTAGCCGACCATAAGGTCTCGACAGCTGTATTAGCCGACCATAAGGTCTCGACAGCTGTATTAGCCGACCATAAGGTCTCGACAGCTGTATTAGCCGACCATAAGGTCTCGACAGCTGTATTAGCCGACCATAAGATCTCGACAGCTGTATTAGCCGACCATAAGGTCTCGACAGCTGTATTAGCCGACCATAAGGTCTCGACAGCTGTATTAGCCGACCATAAGATCTCGACAGCTGTATTAGCCGACCATAAGATCTCGACAGCTGTATTAGCCGACCATAAGGTCTCGACAGCTGTATTAGCCGACCATAAGGTCTCGACAGCTGTATTAGCCGACCATAAGGTCTCGACAGCTGTATTAGCCGACCATAAGGTCTCGACAGCTGTATTAGCCGACCATAAACCTAATTTGGGGCCATATTCTCGTAATTCAGTATTTGATAACTATATGTTTATGCTACCAGGTTTACATTTGGCATTAATAAACAATCTAAAATAACCAATATGGAAGTTAGGTGAAAATAACATTATAAATGTTCATTGCTGTAATATATGTGTGTGTGTGCGTGCGTGTGTGTGTATGTGCGTGCGTGTGTTTTAGCTATGTATAATAAGGCATAGGCACAGAGAATCTCGAATCGTGAATTCAAACTCTGGACGTTTCTTCAGAGGACTGAATCAAGAGCAACGACTTTTCATGCTGAGAGATGTGTAATGTCTCACCAGTCCCCGTAAATTGTTAAACATGGTTTTATATGTGAAGGAATGTTATTTTATTGACATAAATGTGTCAAGTAAATTAACACAGATAAGAATGTCATCCATAGCCGATAAAAGAACAATAGCATGAAGCTTTTTGTCTATCAAGTCTTTTGTAATATATATTTAACTGACCGACTTTCTTCTCTTTTTTGACAACATAATGTTGGCCTGATTATTTCAGATTCAATATGGCAGTTTAAAGTACACACAAACACACACACGTGGGTGGGTGTAAATTACTATTTAAATAATAATACTTATGTTATGCCTAAGTTTAATCCTTAACTAAGAACTGTGAAAATGACTGATGTAAAATGGCTAATGTATCATAAGTTAAGTGCCAGTTATTTTTATCGGTGTGTATTTCTGTTTATTTCAGTATATCAACGATGAATTACCTAGTGCTCGTAGTACCTTGTGTTGTGGTGTCATTATGTTCAGCAGCTCAACTTATCATATTACGACATGATTTTTGCCGAAAGTCTTCAGGAAATAACTGTCAGTATGGAATCATTATCGTACGAAAGATTTGTTGAAGAATCGGAAATGTTTGAAAAATAAGCACAAAAATGTCAACAAATAGCTTTCTTAAATTAAAATAAATTCAGAAAACATATTTCTATACATATTACAATAGAAATATGTTTTCTGAATTTATTTATCATATTTCAATGTACAAAAAATTCCCTCAAAAGACGGTTAACTGAAACAAAACACTTTCCTGGGGTTTTCTATATATTTTCCTATATATTTTTCTATAATACTTATGCCGACCTGAAGAATTACTAGAGATTTATATTACACGAAGATAATATGGACAACAGATGCATGTTAAATTGATCACTACGATAACGCGCTTCTGATTGTTGTACGCGGTTCATCTGTGCCAGACAATTTCATCTGTGCTTCCCAATTTCACCTGATTATCCATTTGCTAAATTATAATCCACGTCATTTTGGAAATGTATACCTCAACAAATATTGCAGCAGATAATATACTGAAAATTCTGCGATGTCTTGAACTAATAATATCACAAATATAGCATCTTGTCTACAATTAAACGTATCATGTCTATGAAAGACATAAGTCATCATGTCATTAAATAAGGTAGAATGCCTGAACACCCCCCCCCACCCGGAAAACCTGTAAAATCGTTTAATTATCACCGAGTTGGTTCTGAATATTTGTTTCACTGCAACAAAATGATGTAAGCTGTTTTATATTCAGTGTACATTGCTTCTGGTATACATTACGACCTACTGACAGCTTAATAAGAACAATTATTGCTCTTCTTGTTAAAAGTTCACATAAATGGGTCAGTTCGACTAGTACATCTAGTGCAGCGCCTTGTGAAAATGCAGCGAGTTTTGTCATTTGGCTGGCACCGAAAGTTTAAAAGGTGTACCACGGAACCATTCCTAGTCCGGTATGGATTTAAAGGGTTTTGTAGTAGACATGAAAAGAATACCAGGAACGAGTACCATGTGTGTGACCTTTGTATTCAAAATATATAACACTTGTATTTAATTTGGCAGATGTTATGATGTAACAGTATTATTAGTCTTGTTATTATATATTTAATTTTATGTTGTAATTTTACCTTGTCCTTTCAATAGTAAAATGATATTTTGTTAAGTTATGGTGTGTATTGTTTAGTTATTGTTGCACGTATATCCTGACAAGATATGAAACGTGGGAATATAACAGTTATTCGGCTGTTCTTAATCAGTTATTTGATAAAAATTAAATACATTATTTTCGCGTTCTCCGCTTATCAAGCTGCCCGATGCATGAACCACACAAGAAAATGTCAGTAATTTAAAGTTATAGTTCAATAACATGACGTTATATTAAGTTAATAGAATTAATGTTATATGCTGTCTTTATTGGAAGCAAAATAGGATAATTAACATACTGATTATCCAAAAATAACCGAATTCCACTGAGATATGCATACATAATCATTTAAATATAATTTATCATACTCTATTGTATACTTCCTCTCCGTGATTGATTGACTTATATTAACTGAGTTGGGTCATAATACGAGTATAAACTTGAAAGACTTAAATTGATTACATACCAGTAACAGTAATGTCATCATCAGACACTTCACTGCTACTCTCTTCTTCCAATGCTTCCACCAAAAATACTTCATATATAATTTTGCATTTTAATGTGTAGACGTATTGAAATTCTATCAGACGCGACCTTCGCCATACATCACTTTTTGGTTTAAGTCACTCGGCTGGTTTTTCAGAGATGAACAACTTCTTAAATCTGGATTCACTGCGTCTGTGGGGGGGGGGTCTATTTGTGCCCCATTATTTCACCAGTCGAATAGACTCATTGATCTCGGGAAATTGTTGTATAATACTCGGTCATGCCCTTTTGGTAATCCAGTACTTACACTGGCACGCGCGTATGGACACACACACACACACACACACACACACACAATCACGCGCATTATTTCTCCACCCATCGTAATTAGGATCATTTTAATGATTGACACTTTTCAATTAATAATTGCAATTTCCAATTTCAATACTCATGATAATAAAAAATTTAATAAAATAATTAAGTATGCACGGTCTAATTAAAATAATGAAATTATAATACTTAAACATTCTCAGAGTTAGATATGAATTATATACATTATTCTGAAACTTCATTTAACGTATTGTTTATTTAATATACCAGACAAATAAATAATTTAATATAGGCATTAATTTAAATCAGATATCTCTATATGATCTCTCAATATACGTCATATTGAGGTGTACCAATAGCCAAACTCAAGGCTGTGGGTTCGAATTCGGTTGATATTTGTGTTTCCGGGATTTGTTTACTTTTGGAGTCGCCCCTCGGCCACATCAATCAAGTGTGACCAAATATCAACAACAATAGTAGATTACTTATGTATTAAGACGCTGTATTTTTCAGTAAAGTTTTAATAAGCAACCAAAACTGTTGTAGAAAGATAACTACCTATTCGTGTCAGTTTCAACCAATATGTTTATAGAGTATACAGGACGTCATAGAAAGTTGGTATATTATGTATAATATTACTATTTTAACCTGGGATAAAAATTAACAAATCCTAAGACACTGACAATTACCTTTGTTAATGGTTAATATTACTGTCAATTAACACGTTCAATGTGAAAGTGATTGGTGTTTTACGGCCAATTTTGTGCACATGGTAGGCTAAATGGGCCGAGCGACTGCCAAAGGTAATGAAGCGAAGTCAAAGATGAAACACCCTTCAGATATGCCCATGCAGAGGTTCGAATTTGGGGTAGTAATGGTCTGTGAGCCAACGCGCTACCAGTTAGAACACGGAGCCGCTCTCAATGTGAAAGTGAAAAACAAAACCATAATTATCAGTAAATAAAATTGAAAACAAGTTATGGTTAATGTGTTAGATAATAATAATGATGATGATGATGATGATGATTGATGTTTTATCGCCAGTTTTGTGCACGTGGTAGGCTAAATGGGCCGAGCGACTTCCAAAGGCAATTTGTTATATTAAAGTTCATTGGTCAAAATACAGATTACACCCCAAAAGTAAGACAAAAGTAATTACCTTAAAAGAGAATATATAACATTCATTATTAGTATAAAATATTTACTATTAAAGTATTATTAATTAGGATTAATTAGGATTAGGAATTTGACAAGACAAAGATTTATTTTCTGAGATGTAAACTATTCCTAACTATTCATTAGTTAATTACCTAATATCCGAATTTGCTTCGTAAAGCACTAAGTAAATTAAGATAGACTACTATATCAGTTTGCATGCGTTCGTAAATTATCTGCTTAGTTCTCTTAATTTATTCTTACCATATTAACATATAGTCAATTATAATACCAAGAAACATATCTGTAAAAAGTATAACTATTGAAATAGATTAATCAACAGTACTAAAATAATTATAAGTTTGATAATAAAAACCTGCAGTAAATTAGATTACACAAACTGTTCTATTAGATAAAAAACGTTAAACATCTAGAATGTTATACAAAATATATTTCATGTGCCTTTAAAGATTAGCCTTTTCCCGGAACCCCGCAACATGTATATATATATATATATATATATATATATATATATATATATATATATATATATATATATATATTTCATTTAGTATACCAATAAACAATACTCACAACATATTTCAAATTATGTCGATATTATTTGCAGTTAACATCTACGTCTTTCGATTTATATTTCAATAAAGCTTCATATGAAATTCATTTCTTCAATAAGTACCAGGGGGCGCCTCCGTGGTCTAGCGGTAGCGCGTTCGACCACAGATCACTACCGCGCGTGTTAGAATCTCAGTGTGGGCTATCTGAAGGTTGTTTCATCTTTGACTTCGCTTCATTACCTTTGGAGGTGGCTCGGCCCATTTAGCCTACCATTTGCACAAAAGTGGCCGTAAATCACCAATAATCACTTCAATAAGTACCTACAAGTTTATTATCTTCTTAGTTACATTAAAAGACAATCTCGTTTAAGCACAATATAGAATTGTTCAATAAATATTGCATAACATCATGAACAATCCAAACATTATCCTAATCTGATGAAACGTTTATTTCATTCTTTTACCGTCATATAATGTAAATATTTTACACATACATCACCAGCCTTAAGTAGCTGCATATTAATATATTTATTACGTCACATGATTCAGATTCAGCGAATCCTAACATCGAATATTTAACTTAAGTTTAAATATTATTATTTCTAAAGTAAAATCATAAATTATCTTAACTATATTCTTTAATTCTTTATCATGATGACAGACCAGATGGAGCCGACTTAAGTGGTTACAAATAGGGCTTGGTTCAATCACTAAAAATAAAGCTTCAGTCTCTCAACTGTCTAATATATAGTTTAAAAATTGACCTTTAGGGGTAATGTCTTTATCATTAGTCCGGTTTCGTAAACAAACAAGAACTAATATAAACCAATTATACTATTGAATGTTATATAATTAATATTCATTATTTGAAGAAAAAGATATTAGAGCCAAAATGTTGGGTTAGCTCATGCTGACGTTTTATTGGTTTGTACACGTTTAGATATTGGCTGGGGTTTGTTAAAATTAAAAGAAATCTATCAATCAAATATAGTTTTATTCGACGAACAAAATACATGTATACATAACTTTCAGTCAGATTGACCAGCATAATATTAACTAATATATAAATGCAGATGAAGTACTGACACAAAATTGGCTTGTGAATATAAAATATTGTTTAAAGAAACAATAGTACCTTTGGCTAATATCCATATGTTTTACGAACATTTTAATCGCTAAAGTGATTATATTATCTGGAAGTTCGATTAATAGCCACTGAATCAGTTAAATAAGAGGGCTCTATCATTTGGTTCAAACCAAATACTTGGCCAATAATCGTCAACTTTTAGGGAAACATTATCTCGAAAATGATATTTAAAGCAGTAAATGTTAGTGGATAAAGTAAGATTTTGTACAAATAAATTGCGAACAAATCTTGACAAAAACGAAAGGGGGGGGGGTTTCTTTTGAATTCGTTTACATCTTCCGTCTACAGGTCTGAGATTGAAGTGCATACTTAATACATTAGGAACACTTGTAATTGCTAAAACAACGTGTTTTCTTCGTAATACTTTCAGTTTTGTCAGAATTAATCATAGCCTCTTTGTCAACAACAGCTGTTTCATTGCAAATTCTACTTGACTCGAGCTATATATTACGTTCTTCAAACAACTAACTTCTTCAAAGCAAAATAAGTTATCGACAGCTCCAAATAGTGTATTAGCCTACGATAAGCCTTGTCTGGAACCATATTCACGCAGTTCATTGCTAGGTAAGTGTAATTCGGCTTATTTAATTTAATCCTTTCCGAAATAATACCATCATTATTATATGTTAGCCAAGCATTAATTAATGGTTGTCTTTGTAGTGATACAAGTACATATATGAATATCGGTTATATGACTAGGAAAATGAAAAAGTAGCCAATAGACTATGTCTTCGGTATAAATTGGTCTTCTTATTAAAATATGATTTTGTTTTTGTTTCAGAGATATCAATTATGAAGTGCCTGGTACTCTTGATATTTTGTGTTTTAGTGGCTGTATGTACAGCTGCTAGCCTTCCAGCAACACATTCGCCTGACAAAGGAGTCATACAAGATCCGGATTATATGGCACCGTGTGGTGAGTTATGTATGAGAAGACATGGGCACCGGGGACATCGAATGCATCATGGTGCCTATGAAGACCGAAGATTGGGATCCGATTCTAATAGGTGTCCATACTATGACATGAGTCTCGATGAAAAAATTAGGTTTTTGGAGGAATCACTAGATTACTTGCCACCTGATTCCTATAGATACGCACGTCATACAAGGATGCTTGAAGAATTGATGAACTCTGACAATTAAGAAGATGAAGTTTATTCATATAATTGATGATACAATTAAATCACCCAAATAATTTTTATTCAGAACTACCGGTTTTAAAATAGAACTTAACTTGAATAACACATGTTAATTAACTTCTTGGTGTAAGTATTACTCAATAACCGAAATTTTCCTTATGGAAATGGAAAGTTGATGTTGATGGGCAATATATTCTATTTACTGATATAAATATCCTCTTCATGCTTGAAACCTTTATGTGTAGTTTATTGATATAATTTCGGTGACCTTAATTCCTAATACAGCACAAACACGTAAACTTATACAATAAACAGGAAGTGTTTGTGATAAATAAAAAATAAATGATAAAATACAACTACAAAATAAACAGAGATCACATAAACATCAATCTGCATACTATATTTTAAGCATAATATTTATAAATCCACATTCAATTAATACCCCCCCCCCCCACACACATATATATATATATATATATATATATATATATATATATATATACACTCATATACACACACTCATATCCAAATATGATACTGGTTAGAATTCTAAGCAAATGTAGAATGGAAATGTATGAGGATTAGCTGTTAGGTTCGAGTAAATTGAGTATTTCGGTTAATTCTAGTAATAATTCATTATCCAGTTTGTTGAAACATTTGACTAACGTCTCCGTGACCAAACTTGTATCCTATTTAGCCACATAACCCGTAATTCCCCCTTAATCTACGCTGAGCGCATAAATAATATTAATATATTTATTAGTACCAATTAGCAGTTTATATGATACAATACAATAAAACTACAATAAAACAAATTACAATATAGCATAATAGACAGATTGTATTTACAAGTCGCCAGGTATTCAACAAATTAAGAACAAAAAATCCGTAATTGACATAATGCCGCGGATTCAGTTTTAATTATAATGTGGCGCGGATGCTGAAACCAGTTCCACTGTAATTAAGCATACAGCAGGATGTTAGCATAATAAGTTGTATTATTCTACATGAACAGAAACAATATGAAATACAGTTTCGTATATTTTGTCCAGGTTTTTTTTTGGTATGAGCGACTCCTTTCATTCAGATGCTCACAACATCAGACTTCTATACGTGTAAGAACCTTATTCATTAACAACTAATTGTATTGTGAAGACATTTATTGGCACTGGCACGAACTTTTGAATGCGATCATATTTATGTTAAATGATGCGTCATGATGTTTTTATTTTGTTAATAAAATAATGTTATTAAACTAATAAAATAGGAATTTTATTAAGTACGTCGATACGAATAGCTTTCAATGAGAAGTGAATAGTACTTTTTTTTTTGGTTGTTGTATTTGCTAGATTTATATTTTGAAATGAACTTATAAAGAGATGATTTCATAGCAGATAATTGGCATAATATGGTCCATTGACAATAATTTTCATTTTAAGCTTTCACCCACATAACAACCGCTCTGCTATATAGGGTTGATACAAACATAACACCCGCTCTGCTATATAGGGTTGATACATACATAACACCCGCTATGGTATATAGGGTTGATACATACATAACACTCGCTCTGCTATATAGGGTTGATACAAACATAACACCCGCTCTGCTATATAGGGTTGATACAAACATAACACTCGCTCTGCTAGAAAATAATTGAACGTGCTTTAGGTTATTTCACAGCTTTGTGTGTGGAAGGCATAATTTTCACAAGTTTTTTTTAATGAAAACAATTAGGTATATATGAGGTAAATGCATACAAACATACTTTCATCATGTCAGTTTATCATAATCCATCAATTTGTATTTATTTGGATATATACATATAATGATATATACAGCTATCATAACGCAACCATAACACAATTCATTACAAACTTCCCACCATATATTCATCGTTTCCGTTTATCATATATTAACTAAAAAAATCATAAGTTCATTTAAAGTCTACACCTCAATAATATAGATCATGCAATGTAGGCTTGCCCAGCTGAGAACAAAGAATATACATGGAATATTAACAATGTTTATGTTTGCGTTAACATGTTAGAGATAGAGAAATTAGTACTTTCATACAATAAGTGGCATCAAATCTCTTGTGCCACAGGTTCATCTATAGTTACAATCAGTCATTTGTTATCAAATGGACAGAATAGCCCAAATTGCTTCCAGCTCTAAACAACCACTACTACAAAAATATCACATTTACTCCAGATCAGTGAACTGTTTAAAGTTAGACAGAATAAACCCAGAGATGTAATAGACACATGCATTGACTATACTGTAACAGATAACACCAGTAAATCTGTAACCAAGAGATTGGCTTTTTTACATGGTATCTCATCATAATAGAACTTCAAGGACTGAAACAGAATAATACCTTGTAAAATGATGACTTGAACCAAGTGCATACACAATGTGTAAACACATGTTTTCCTTTTTTCAAGTTGGTTAAAGAATTTGATTTGATATGCATTTAAGTTATGAAGAGAAGTATACCAATTAAAGCACATGAGCTAAACATTCAAGTACTAATTCAGGTGCTGGTAATCCTTTTTTGTATTAAGATATGAAATGGGCTGACAAAATGTCATGGGTTTGATGCCTTGTTTCTTATTTAATTAATTTTGTAATACCAATTTTCACCATTAATATTTATAAATATTAATTACCATCACAGCTGGCCCTGCCTCCTGTATAGGTATCCTCTGTTAATACCCTCCTCTTTGATTTCAGTGGATGCATGCAGTGGATTTGGTACATCAAAAATAGTTGGAATAGCATTCTAGATAAGTTGTCTGGTTCATGAATTCAGTTTCAGTGAAATGCATATCATACATTCTACAATTAGTATTCAAGTAATTTAAATCTTTCCTCGTCATATATCTGAAGGACAACAATTAATAACCCATCTTTTACTTCTGTCAATAGAAAAAATAACAACAGGAATGTTTCTACCACTAGCTGGGTATTTAATAATTAATTTGAAAACATTTAAATTATAAATAGAAGTCCATATATATCAATAATTACCAATTGCTTACGTTTAAAAATAAATATGGATGCAGGTGATCATGTAAATACTCAGCTACTTATAATTATTGGGGAAAAATTATCTGATTATAGTAATGTCCAATTATATTATTAACAATAATAAAGTAAAATATACCTCCCGCCCATAACATCTTCAGTGGCTCCAGTACATGTAACTGTAAGCTTATGTATATCTTACATACTCATTTTGTGATTAATAGGTTGATATTGTTGATAAATAAGTTTCTTTTTGAAGAAAGGAACAAGAAAAAGGAAGCAAAGGAGGTGTACATAGAGAATATGATAAGAAAGCAGTAATAACACAAATACACCGCTGCTAAACGTAATTTAATTTGTAGATTATTTTTGTAAGCTCCTTCCTCCGGCAATTGGTTTACGTATTGTATCTATTGAAATATTGAAATTATTATTTGTACAGCGCCTTTGAATGGCTCCTGCTAGTAAGGGCGCTTTATTAAATATACATTATTATTATTATTATTATTATTATTATTATTATTATTATTATATAGGGTTGATACATACATAACACTCGCTCTGCTATATAGGGTTGATACATACATAACACTCGCTCTGCTATATAGGGTTGATACATACATAACACCCGCTATGGTATATAGGGTTGATACAAACATAACACTCACTCTGGTATATAGGGTTGATACAAACATAACACTCTCTCTGGTATATAGGGTTGATACATACATAACACTCGCTCTGCTATATAGGGTTGATACAAACATAATACTCACTCTGCTATATAGGGTTGATACATACATAACACTCGCTCTGCTATATAGGGTTGATACATACATAACACTCTCTCTGGTATATAGGGTTGATACATACATAACGCCCGCTCTGGTATATAGGGTTGATACAAACATAACACTCTCTCTGGTATATAGGGTTGATACAAACATAACACCCACTCTGGTATATAGGGTTGATACAAACATAACACTTTCTGTGGTATATAGGGTTGATACACATTTTTTGGTGTTTATTAATATTAGTCTTCTGTGTGTATCACATACAGACTAAAGAAAATAAGCGATGAATCTTTTTGGATGTGTGAAAACATTACGTCAATATTGTTATCCGTTGATAACACTGACATCATCAGTAAGGTGTCGTGGGGCTGCTAATAAAGTTGGATCAGTTTCTAGAAGTGCTAATTATGCAACATCATATTTGTTGATGTTACCTGTAATTGTCATTTAACCTCTAACATTTTCATATTATGTATCTGGTACTGTCTCTTGTAGAATTTGCTCCATTTTGTTTTCTTCTTCATTTGTTCCCGTCATTTTGGTAAAGTATTAATTGTTCATTCATATCTATGACAATGTAAACAATGTATAAGGTATTCGTCTCTTTCCGATAACCAATCGTCAAAGAACATATACTCTTAACTTTTGTTTGATGATAGCCATAGGAGTCTTGAGGTATGGGTTCTTTACTGCATCATTTTTCATTATGTCATGCAACTGCATTAATAGTGATAGTAAAGTGTATGCATATATGCATTCGTGCGTGGATGTGTGTGTGTGTGTGTGTGTGTGTGTGTGTGTGTGTGTTAAATATAGTAACTATACTAAATTAGTATACATCTTTACAAAGATCACGTATATAGATATATGTCTTTGGCGTTACTCTTACTGTACTTTGGTATTAAACCAGGCCTTATATATATATATATATATATATATATATATATATATATATATATATATATCAATTAACCAACAATTTTTAGTTGTGTGTGTATATATATATCTGATGTTATCTAGTAGTTCGGTGTCTGTTATATAGGACTCAGATCGATAAATATTTTTCGATCAGATCACTCAGATACAGTGATGCTATTCCACTCAATACATCGAATGTATGAGACAGACTATTGTACAGTGATCTGAAACGTACAGGAAGTCAGTGCAGCTGGAACAAAACTGGTGTTATATGTTCCCTTTTGCGAGTGCGTGTCACCAAACGTGCAGCATAGTTCTGCACTGGCTGTAGGTTATTGGTCGGAGAGAGGGGGATATTATATAGTAATGTATTGTCATAGTCCAGTCGAGAAATAATAAGGGCTTGGAGTAAAGTCTTGTATGTCTCATCATTTATGTACTTACGAATAAGACCTGTATTTATTATTTGATAATAACAGGACTTACATATATAATTCACCTGCTTCTGCATTCCTAGAGAATTATCTAATATAAGTCCTAGATTTCTTACAGATATTGAATAATTAATATAACTGGATCATACCTTAATGCGAAGATTCTCAGTTTTCTTTACATGTTGCTTGGATGAGAAAACAATTAATTATGTCTTGTCCTTAATCAATTTCACCATGTTGCTGTCCATCCAAGTACTTATGTCTGCAATACAAGCTTCAATTGAAGATGAAATAGCATCCCATTTATCACATGGCTTTAAAGTCATGTACACTTGTATGCCGTTTAATAATTTCACCAACTGGTTTTGGTATATTTACAGTAATTCTTTGGTCCTAAAACGGATTCCTGTAGTACACCAAAAAGAAGACCTACATCTGGTGATGTTTTATCTGTCAATGCAACACACTGAGTGTTCAAAGGGAACCCTATATACCAGAGCGGGTGTTATGTATGTATCAACCCTATGTCTCAAACATTAGTTATTTCATCTATTTTGATTGGAGTATCGATCAACTTTGAATAAAACAATGACACTAACTGGTCTGGGGTCACCTCACACTTACACATATATTGTGAGAGAATTCCTCAAGGGTGGATTGATATATACATGATGTCAAGGAGGTTAAACGGTCATGGTAGAACTATTTCACACACTATGTTGTATATCGAATATAGCGACAAATATCTTCTTCATCATAAGCATCGTGGTCGGAGAATGTGACTGGTCGGGTGGCAGGAATAATTTAGTATTTTACACTCGAGTGGCTTTACCACAACCGTAAACCTATTATTCTCAAAAGCTTATTCATCTCTACACCTTCTTTAAGTGATGTGGTTGCATATCTTTATGATTTCCGTGAGAAATAATTCTTGGTTTTCAAGTATGACCCTGTCATATTGTTGAAAAATTACATGGACTATTACAGCTTTTCACAACCTCGGATATTACATATTTTTGCCAGTTTTTAGTCATTTTTATTGAGTTTTACGAACATTAAAGTAACATTTAGAATTTTTTATTTTAGCCTGGTTTTCTCATGCAGCAACACAGTTATAGTAAAACAATTCAGTTAGTTATGAGGATGATTGCTTCGATAAAAGTAGTCTAAATGTGCGCCTTCCAAGTGTAGTTCCTATTAAATATGACTTTTCGGGACATCTCCAGAAGTTTCCCATTCATCCAGCAGCCCCTGCTAGTACAGCATCTAGTTGTTTACCTGCACCGGAATGTGGGCAACCTAGCACAGAACCATTGTCCACTTAAATCTATGACTATCCATGTGGTGTCCAGAAGAGAAAATTAGCAGCGTTCAGCGGCGCTCGGACTAAACGTAAACACGAGTTACCGACCAGGAAATAGCGCTCGGGACAACTTCCGGGTCGTGTTTACGACTTGTCAACTCGTTGCTTTTTGTTAGCAAGACGATAAGTCCGACTTCACGAGCTTCACCTTGTGTTTGCCGAAATGGAGGGAAACGAAATCAGCTTGTTTGTAAGTATTTGTTCATTTTTTTCACATGTATTAGCAACATACTTCAACTTTATTTATCCCATCATATTCCACGACATTCGCATAACTGAGAAATACCACTTCATAATATAATGAATACATAATTATATAATTATACTTTAGCTTTCAAAATTGATTATTCGAAACTCAAATAGACAGTAGATTAGTGCTTGCTCTATGGATATGATAGATATTTATATGTAGATTTTCTGTCACACTTCTTGGATATAGCAACAAAGGGTCCAGAAAAATGGGTGTCAAACTAGCTTGAGTGACAATGGTTCACAATCAGCGGTGGAGTGACATGGTTCACAATCAGCGGTGGAGTGACATGGTTCACAATCAGCGGTGGAGTGACATGGTTCACAATCAGCGGTGGAGTGACATGGCTCACAATCAGCGGTGGAGTGACATTGGTTCACAATCAGTGGTGCAGTGACATTGGTTCACAATCAGCGGTGGCAGACTTCACTGTCTTCGATTATGAACTACGTCACCGATGTTATCTTATTAGTTCCATTCTATTTTCAACTCCGAACAATTTCAGCTGAATATAAGTGAAAATAATTTACTCCACAAAATATTTCAACTTATTTGTATCCTCTTCTATGTGTATACTTGGAGTGTCCACGGATGTCTATAAAAGCTCCATTGGAGTTTAATAAAACGACAGGTGCCATTTACAGATGCCATATATTAGAAAATTGGTGAGCTTTCATATTATGTAGATGTAGACTGCATCCGAGATTGATTGGTGATTGATGTTTTACGGCCACTTTTGTGCACATGGTAAGCTAAATGTAATGAATCGGAGTCAAAGATGAAACACCCTTCTGATATGCCCACGCCGAGATTCGAACACGGGTGGTAGTGATCTGTGGTCCAACACACTACCGTTAAACCACGGAAGCGCCCACGAATGCACCCAAGAAACACTTATCATACAACCTAGCTTCCCAAACTAATAGTAGTAGTGTTACTGGGTTTCCTTCACAAATTGGAAACAGACATCAACACAGCAGAAAAACCTTCTGAGAACATTGCACAAGAAGCAACTCAATCAGTGATGTTAAAGACAACAAATGCAGCATATCACGAAGTACATTTAGTACTGATGAAACACTCTTTTTATTCGAACGCATGAGGGAATATGTTATCCCTGAGGATAAGGTATTCCCAAAGTCATTGTTTGATCCCATTGGGAAGAGGTCAAAATAAGTCTCTATGACAGGTGGCCACCAAACTTTCTCAAATGTTTAAATTTTATTTTAGTGTTGAACGAGTGGCAAGAACATGTACTCCTTTACTCATTGGTTTCAAAACTGTGAAGGATACCTCCAATACAACTGTTGGGGGAGCAATGCAATTTCACTTCTATGAAGAAATGAATGACCGTATGAAGGCTCCTTATTCATTTTTGTCAGTAACTGCCACAGCAGAGGGAGTAACAATACATAAGCCAGATGCAATTATGATAAATAACGCATCACCGGTACAACGCCTGTGTCAAGAAAACGTAAACGACCTGGAAAGGAGGAATCAATACTACAATAATTAATTTAACCATAATATCGAGCTTAACATTTTGTAAATCTCCTAGGCTGCGAAATCTACACTTTGATATCAGGATAAAAGGAAATTCATTAGATATGTATGCACTATATCCCAATAATCTGTATACATCATTTCTTGTCCGTGGACATAAAATGGGGAAGTCGCAGAAGCTGAGCATCGTGAATTTGACAGGGGGTGGGGGGTGCAGTTGATATCTAATAAACCTTCCTCGATCATCATATATCCCTTGTAACAAGATGGAAAATGTCCTTTCCTGTTTAGATAATCATGCGCATGTGCTGGTGGTCTTTGGATTCTTATGTGGAATGCATCTATTGCTCCAATTACTTTGCATTTGTGACACATCCTTTGAACAATTCCAGAACTTATTTGTTTTTCATCCATATCTGGCGGTATATCTGCCATATCACAAACTCTGCACAGGATTTGATTTAAAATTCCATGTCCAGTACTTCTTGACATATTAAATGTGTCTGCAAGCTCCAGAAATGAGTTAGAATTTGCCATATATACCACAGGAACCCCAAGATTCTAATTTCAAGAGGCAGCTTTGGGTCACCATTTTCTATGAGTGCCATCTCTTCACCCAATCTTAATTCTCTGAGCCTGTCAATCAATCTTTCAAACTGAACTCGAATATGTCTTCTCAAAGTCATGTCATCCAGTTATATCAGGAGAGGGCATGCCATACCTGATTTAATCATAAGTTGTTGGTAATCTTCTTGGCCCATAAAGGCAAGCAACAGTCTGTAGAGCACAACAAGGTTATTATTATTCTACCAAGAAAGAAAACAAATGAATATGATTATGATGCACAAAGCATAAAATTATGGGACGAGATTTGAAGCCCAGTAACCAATGTCTAAGGAATCAGCTGCCATATATAAATAAGTCTTAAAAATAAGTCATACAAATATCACCATGTGACCAAAGTAAATTAGACCCTCGAAACATTAACTGGTTTGGTTTTCAGTTATTTTTCAAAAACAGACTAGATCCATAACTTAATAATAACTTTAAAATGGTGAGAAGCCATAAGATAAAGCAGTAAATGAGTAATGAGCACATAATTCTGTGAAAAATAGCAACATAATTTGTTGTTGATATAAGGTTTATATCTTAGCGGAAATCGAAATACAACCTTGACCTTCCTAATTTTGTATTTCCCACTTGACTAGCCGAATGCAAACAAGTGGTAATTATACCACTTCTAACTGGTATTTACGGTAAAAACGAGCACCGCCGAATGGTGCTTTGGATTTAACTGAGATACCAAAAGAAACTAGAAGTGTATCAAAGTAAGACTTCACTATTAAACACGAAGGTTTACAGTTTGACCTCGGTGGTAGCATATTTAAAAGAGAACCACTAAGTGTCTAGTGTGGTTGTGCAGATATATTAGAAACAACATTTGCTAATTGTTTGTTTGTTTTGTTGTTCGGGGAGAATCCCCAGGCTGTCGTTTATTCAGCACAGCCTCTATGTTGGAGTGGTTGATAAATCCCCCCCCCCCATTAAATGACCAAGTTAGTTAACAGCTAAATAATGATCAAAATCACATAAATAAATACTATAAATATGTTTCCACTTTTGACGTTATTGCGTAGCTTTTACCAACATAAACCATATTCCAGAAACATTGGCAATGTTGTATCTTATAGTTATACAGCATGTATAGTTATTGTTGATAAAGGTTTTGTAAAATAAGGATTAATTTTAATATTAAGCGCCTGACAATTAATGCATATTTACTACCATCGTCATGGATGACTATTGTAAATGTAAACAATATTTAATAGTATTGCTTACTCATAATAGTTAATACTATTTCATCAATGCTTTGTGTGTGTATATATTCTGGTTGAAATGCATATGTTTCTCATATCACAGGTCCTGGAGTTTGTAGCAGCTATGTAGGGCTACATTTTAGAAATATAAAATACACATTTAAATATTAACTATTATTTTATGCTAAATAGATATAGAATTACCAAACACTAAGACCAATTTAGTATCCAGTGTATCGATAAATATCAAAGCATTATTGTAAAACGATCGCGGAACGTCTAATGCAGTGGTTCTTAACCTCATTGGAGGTACTGAACCCTGCAAGCTTCATCGAATCCTTCGTAATTGGAAAAATAAAATATGATTTCTTTAAAACATAGGTATATATTGTATTAGTGCACAAAATGAACCATGCATCAGTTGCACACAAAATCACTGTGCTCAAAGAACAAAATCAACAAAACATGGATTTCACACAAAAACATAACTCAATGAATATTTACTGCAAATCAATATGACTTTTGCTGTTGCTTTTCAGATACAAGTTCAGAAATGCGCGGTTTAAGTCCCACTCTCATATCATTTTCGCAACAAAGTCTATTCCTTTTATTACTTTTAATATCTACCAACCTCAAAAAGGATCCGCCGAGAGGCTTTGCGAGCTCATCTAAGTGCATTGCAATTGCTTGCTTCAGCTCCCCAGGTATAGAAATATCTTCAATTCCATACACGTCTTCGATCATACTTACACAGTCGTCCAGCAGGGGAAGGTTTGCGAGGCTATCATGCTCCGTTCATCGTATCCATTAACGTAGCTTTTAAAACGCACCTTCAGGTGTTCTTCCACTTCGATGATGTTGACTCCAGCGGCCGACATCTGTCGACTGAGATGATTGAGAGTATCGAAAATATCAGCCATGTACGCCAAAATGAGAATGAACATCTGCGTGACAAGGGTAATTCCACGGATTTCACCAGCGCTCCAAAACCAGAGTGTCGTCCCAGCATGGCTGGTGTTCCGTCCAAACAAATTGCAGAAACCGAGAGATCATTGTCTCTGAAGATGTCATCCACAATTTTCTTCACATCGACTATCTTGGTTGTTGTTGTCAGAGGCTTACAAAATAGAAAATCTCCATTTGTCACGTCGTCTTTCATATAGTGCACGAATACAACAAGCTGGCTTAGATTGGAATCGTCGATGGTCTCGTCGGGTTGGAAGTTGAATTTTGATGTTTTTGAAATCAGATCTACAACTACTTGAACCAAGATGTCATCGCTCATGTCGTCTATTCTACTGCTGATAGTGTCATTTGAAAGAGGAATTTGGGAAAACTTAGCTTCAGCAGCATTTCCCAGTATGATATTCGCCATCTTCAATGCAGCTGGTTTTACGAGTATTTCACCAATGGTGTGTGGTTTGCCATGCTTTGCGATCAGGTACGCAACTTCGTACGATGCTGTGCAGATCGGTTTGTATATGGGTGTAAAGCCGAGAACAGGTTAGCTTGAATTCAGCGAGCAGTGTGTGCTTGTATTTCCCATCTCCATCCAGCTTTAGGAAATGTTCCTTTAGTTTTGCCGGTGCTAGGCTAGAATTGCTCAACTTGGCATTGCAAATCATGAATTGAGGATGCTGAATCTCATCACGTTCCCTTGTACACGTGAATCCATATTGTACGTATTCGTCCCAAAACTTTTTTTCTCGACATAGTTAGTATGAAGGGATTGAAAGATTAAAAGAAAATCAAAAATGACGTACAATCACAACAGCCACAAGTCGATTACTGAGCGCACCATGTTCCCTGCAGCACAGATATCAAACCCACGCGATATGGCGTGATCAGCTGCAGCCATTGCTGGCCAAGCTGAGCGTGACGTCACGTATAATACTAGCGGGTTGACGGAACGGACGTGCACACACATAAGCTTTTAATTTATTAAGAAATAGATTAAAGGAATATGCAGTTTTATTTACTAATAAACACATTTATGTATTCACTTTTATCCAAATAATGTGTAATCTGAGCCACCGTGATAAATGCTACTAAAGAAAGAATATGTTTTGAAATATTTGTGGATGAATGTTTTTATCTTTTCCACCAAAAATGGT
The DNA here is from genome assembly GCA_025642065.1 of Paralvinella palmiformis. NCBI lineage: Eukaryota > Metazoa > Annelida > Polychaeta > Terebellida > Alvinellidae > Paralvinella > Paralvinella palmiformis. The sequence continues at coordinate 177,056 of JAODUP010001002.1, read as the reverse complement.
ATTGTTGAAAATAGTGTTAGAATTCTTGACCTCTGTCGAACCCCTGAGACTGACCCGACGGACCCCTGGGGTTCCATCGAACCCAGGTTAAGAACCACTGGTCTAATGTTTTATGCTAGCGTATGCTACGCCATGGCATGTTCTAATTCGTGGACCTGCGGTCTATATTTTTTATTCTCAATCATTAATTTCGAACTCAATTTTGATGATGCTAAATATGTATTACTAAACACAAATATATGTCAATATGGTAGTTCTGGCCAGTGGGATTTTGTGTGAGGCGCTATTTCACGCCTAGGTACAGAGATAATATATATGTTGGATAAGTCCTTACCAGATAATGCCTTGAACATTTGCTCATTTAATAGCAAAGGACATGGTCAGGATAGAATTGATGTTATTACAAGAACATTGTTATTTTGAACAAGATATTAAACTACTTGAAAATGTATTAGGTAATGTCCAAGTTTATGGAGTATCTCGTATGTACGACAATGAATTTCGTTCAGTTCGACCCTTCAGTGGTTGTGATATTTTACTTAGGAATAGTCTCAAATGTAACTTCACGATTTTTTTTTATATTAATAACAGGTGTCGTGGTGGTGTGATGAAAATAAATAATGTTTCTATTTTACTTTTCAATGGCTATATGCCCTGTGATACGTCATGTGATTGTGATAATTGTGACATTTTTCAAAATATAGTTAATGATATTTGTTATAAGTATGAGCATATTGATTATGTAATAATCGGAGGTGATCTTAATACAGATTTACGAAGAGTTACTTCTCTACATACACAAACTTTGAATGTTTTGTACAATATGAAGAATTGAAATGTTGTGATATGTCGGATAAAGCCCATATAATTTATACGTATGAAAATGTTGCAGCTTCAACTTAATCTATTATAGATAATTTTATTGTTTCTGAATTATTTTTCGAAATATCATAGATTATCGTTCTTTACATGATGGAAATAATCTGTCGGATCATGTTCCGATATTATTTATCATTAGCCTTGCTGCAGAAAGCAATGATAGCTGTCAAGAAAAAGAGGTATTGTTGGTTAAAATGAACATGCAGAGCCAGGACGTAATGAAGCCATTTTTTGGCATAGACTATATGGATTGACAATGGAATGCCCAGTCAAGGTCACATATTTGATATAAGGCGTCGAACTCGATATAATTATAAACGAATAGTGAAAATGCTGAAGCGAAATCAGAGCAAAATAATTTCAAATAAGATGGCTATGTCACTTCAATCAAATAGAAAACGTTCTTTTTGGCAGGAGGTAAAACGTATTAATGGAAAAAGTGTTTCAGCAGTGAATAGTATGTACTCAGTAAATGGAAGCAATCAGATCAGTAACTTATTTGCATGTAATTCTAAAGAATTATACAACAGTGTTCATATGACTACAGTGAGATGACATTTTTTATGTCAAAGGTGGAGAATATGGTTGTAAGTGGTTGTGATTCTCCTTTGTGTAATTACAACCATGCTATTACTAGCAGTGATGTGAGCAATGTTCTTTTTAAATTGAAGGCGAGGAAAGCAGATGGGACAAATAATCTAATGTCGGACGCTCTGATTAATAGTTCCCCTTCTATGACTGTGCATATCTTGTTATTATTCTCAGCTATTTTAAGACATAATGTATCGTCGGATAATACGTTGTTGGCAACCTTAATGCCTATTCTCAAATCAACTAAGAAATGTTTAAATGATAACACTAATTACAGGGCTCTTGCTCTTGATAGTGTATTACGTATGTTACTGGATATAAAAATAAGGGATAAAAGTGAATGTGTTTTTCGTTCATCAGATTCCTAATTTGGTTTTAAATCAGAACACTCGACATCACAATATAAATTTGTTGTGGAAGAAGTTATTGAGTTTTATTATAGTAATGGTTCTCCTGTGTTTCTGGTTGCGCTCTATGCATCTCGGGCATTTGATAAGGTAGAATATTGTAAATTGTTTCAATTACTCATTGATCGTAATATGAGTACTGTGTTTTAAAGATTGGTTTTATATATGTATACTCACCAGAAATTGAGAGTGAAATGGGATGGGATCTGTAGCGAATTCTTTGATATTACAAATGGTGTTAAACAGGATGGCATATTGTCTCCTTTATTATTTTGTATATGTATTGACTTATATTGACTTATATTTGACAATATATTTGAACGTTTACGACCGGCTAATGTAGGCTGTTATATATATATATATATATATATATATATATATATATATATATATATATATATATATAAAATTATTAAACACGAAATAATAATTGAATAAAGGTACGCAGTTAATTACTGAGATTGAGCAATTTACAATGGCATAGATGAGCGATCTCACTAAGATGGAAGGGGGGGGGATTCGACGTTAACCAAACACGACTGCCCGTCATCCAGTTATATATATATATATATATATATAATTTTATAATATATATAGATCTGCTGTCGTAAGACGCAGTGAGCTTTTTATTTCATATGATATTGTGTTGTTCGATATCAATATTTTTTCTGTTCAAGAATTGTTGACCTTATAAAGGTTTTTGTTGATTTAGTCATACAATTTAAATGATTGCTCTAAGTTGCCTCGCATTTATTTCTTCTTTTAAAAGGACCACATTGGAAATCGATGTACACTAATGTACTTTTATGTGTTATCCTTGGTTATTATATAAATATGTTATTTGTTATGTAAATATCATGTATACTTTTTCGCCAAATAAACTCAAATCAAAGCTGCCATCTAGCGAATGGGCCTGGCGAATATCTGTGCACTGTGACTGCGTATACTGGCGTGGTTATGACATCACAGATGGGCGGAGCTATAATGTAGGCGGGCATTAGCACAATACTGCCACTTAATTGGTTAAAATATTAGCTCAAATAAATGGGTCACAAATATAGGCCAAATTTTTCCGTTTATGGAGTTCGGCTCAGGCTAAAGAGGGATACGGCCCGAAAACAGTCGAACCAATAGATACGACAAATTTAAATAATTTATATTTGAACATATTCCACTGGCTCAGGTGGTTAGACACTTCAGGTAACTTAATGACTAATATTTCTAACAAGTATGCAATTTTGTAGGGGCCCATATAAGATATTTAGAGCTACAAACAGTTTAACAGCTTACATATCAATGAGATCTCTCGGCCCGAAAACAGTCGAACCGATGGAGCTGAACCACTTTAATAATTTATATTGGGAAATATTCCACTGACTCAGGTGATTAGACCCGTGAAATAGCTTAATCACTAAAGACACCATTAAGTGTAATGTTCTATAATGGCCCAGAACTGAAAGTTAGTCACAGGAACAAACCCTCTGTAGACTGTAAGGGGTCGAATTAAGAGGTTATAGTTCTTTAACCGTTAAAACCGCCACAATTACTGACACACATAACATTTATCTATCGCAAAGAATTAATGTGGTTATAGTGGGTGAGACATTAAATTGTTTTTTTTTATATAAATGATATTTTGCGTGTTCTACATTATGTCTGATTAATATTTAGTCTGTATGCCTTTGAACTGGAACATTCGCCCCCGATTTCTTTCGCATTATAGTTAATTTCGCCCTGTTTTATATTCGCCTTCAGGAACCATCGCCCTCCGTTTTATTAGATCAATTACAATGTATTACCAGATAGTAAAATTACAATTTATTATCAAATAAAAAACAGATTGACAAGAGCAGCAAAATATATAACAGTATAAAAAATAGCAATTTAAATCCTTGTACTTGGTGTGTAGATCATCCTGAAATCACAGCTAGAGTAGCTCCTTTGACCTTTCCATCCATTTGTTTGCAACCTAATCTTCCCACAAAGCGAAGATCTTTGTTTGCTGATTTTTTTCTTAGGCAATCAACTGTGCTTGCACATCCACAAAGCTGGCCTCTAAATGGAACAAGTTAACTATAGCTGGCAGAATGGCAAGTTGTGTCAGTGGATTTTTGAGTTCAGTCGTCGGTCCTCACAGCCATTATTTGTTCGGATTCTGCGGTTAATCACAGACCAGCACGCTGAAGGTCAGATGGTACTGTACGTGTACCCATGTGTTCAAAATTTAGTCAATGGTATCGGGAAAGTAAGGGCGTCAAGGGCAAGGATGGTTGCAAATACAGGTTGGATTTGTTCTGTTGGTAGGAAGGGAAAACAGAAGAGATGCCGGGTGAATTTGTATATTTTCGCATCTTTCATGTATGCCACAGCTAAACCCAAATCCTGAACTTTGCACCGAATAGCCTTACTCCGGTGAAAATGGCAGCCTCGGATCCTCACGTCAGTGGTTTGGTTTGGTTTTGTTGTTCGGGGAGAATCCCCAGTCTGTCGCTTAATCAGCACAGCCTCTATGTTGGAGTGGTTGAGGAACTCCTCCCCCTACCACTCACAGGGGAGCAGTAAGGAAAGGTGGAGCCAAAATACCCTGAGGGTGGTCCATGCCAGAGTGTTTTACGTCCTCAGGGGGGTTTTAACGTCCCCCCTTTATTTTAAATAATTCAGTGGAGACGGCAGCGCCATTTAACGTGGTCAGCACCCACGATTTAGTGAGCCGAAAATTAATCCCTGGAAAAGTTTCGACCTCTTACGGGGTTCGAACCAGTGACCGTTGGCACCAAGTGCCGAGTACTTAACCGCTAGGCCACCAGAGCTCACTACACGTCAGTGATTACTTTAGATAGCTTAAATGTAGAGAGGCGTTACTCTTGCCGCGCCATGTTGAATTTTGAACTAGTGGCGCCTCCAGCGACCGGAGGTATTTTTCAGATAAACAAAAGCTATCTGGTTGTCCACATGTGATTGTGTAAAGTGTGCGCATGGTTGAAATGAATTGCCAATACTAATACTATATGTTACATGATCACATACTCTTTTATCAATTAACACTTTAATTGTGCACACATGATGATATCGAAGGAAACGAAGCTCTGAAACTGTAAATAAATAATTAAGTGATTTCACAGACCAATCACTTAATTAATTCATAGCCTACAATTTGCGATAACTTGACAGCTGATCAGAAAATAATTGAAAATGGTTTAGGTTATTTCACAGCTTTGTGTGTGGAAAACAATTAGGTATATATGAGGTAAATGAATACAAACATACTTTCATCATGTTAGTTTATCATAGTCCGGAAATTTTTATTTATTTGGATATATACATATAATTATATATTCAAATATTATAACGCAACCATAACACAATTCACCATATATTCATCATGTCCGTTTATCAAATATTAACTAAAAAAATGATAAGTTCATTTAAAGTCTACACCTCAATAATATAGACCATGCAATATAGGCCTTCCCAGCTGAGAACAAACAATATACATGGAATATTAACAATGTTTACGTTTGCGTTAACATGTTAGAGATAGAGAAATTAGTACTTTCATACAATAAGCGGCATCAAATATCTTGTGCCACCGGTTCATCTATAGTTACAATCAGTCATTTGTTATCAAATGGACAGAATAACCCAAATTGCTTCCAACTCTAAACAACCACTACTATAAAAATATGACATTTAGTCCAGATCAGTGAACTGTTTAAAGTTAGACAGAATATACCCAGCGATGTAATAGACACATGCATTGACTACTGTAACAGATAACACCAGTAAATATGCATCCAAGAGATTGGCCTGTTTACATGGTATCTCATCATCATAGAACTTCAAGGACTGAAAAAGAACAAACCTAGTAAAATAATGACTTGAACCAAGTACATACACAATGTGTAAACACATGTTTTCCCTTTTTTCAAGTTGGTTAAAGAATTTTATTTGCTATGCAATTAAGTTATGAAGAGAAGTATACCAATTGAAGCACAGAGCTGAACATTCAAGTACTAATTCAGGTGCTGGTAATCCTTTTTTGTATTAAGATATGACATGGGCTGACAATATTTCATGGGTTTGATGCCTTGTTTCTTATTTAATTAATTTTATAATACCAATTTTCACCATTAATATTTATAAATATTAATTACCATCACATCTGGCCCTGTCTCCTGTATAGGTCTCCTATCTGTTAATACTTTCCTCTTTGATTTCAGTGGATGCATGCGGTGGATTTGTACATCTAAAATAGCATTCTAGATAAGTTGTCTGGTTCATGAATTCCGTTTCAGTGACGTGCATATCATACATTCTAGAATTAGTATTCAAGTAATTTAAATCTTTCCTCATCATATATCTGAACGACAACAATTAATAACCCGTCTTTTTCTTCTGCCAGTAGGAAAAATAAAAAAATGAATGTTTCTACCACTAGTTGAGGTATTTAATAATTAATTTCATAACATTTAAATTATAAATAGAAGTCCATATATATCAATAAGTACCAATTGCTTACGTTTAAAAATGAATATGGATGCAGGTGATCATGTAAATACTCAACTACTTATAATTATTGTAATTAGGGAACAATTATCTCATTATAGTAGTGTAATTTTAGAAGTTCAATTATATTATTAACAATAATAAAGTAAAATATACCTCCCGCCCATAACATCTTCAGTGGCTCCAGTACATGTAATGGTAAGCTTATGTATATCTTACATACCCATTTTGCAATTAATTGGTTGATACTGTTCAATAAAATTTTATCATATTTTGTCTGAAACAAATATAGATCTAGATTGATCCTGCTAGGCCTACTGCTTGGGTCATGTCAAGTAGGGGCGTGGCTACTTCAAATTGTTATGCATATTTTTTAAATATCCTTTATTTAAAAAAGCCAGATCATATCCAATTTTACACTAGCTTTCATTTCCTTTCGGGCATGTCTTTATTTGTGCATACTTTTTCTGTTACTGCAGCCGAAAGCGGCATATAATGAACCATTGCCATTAGGCGCCATGTTAACGAAGGGAGCTGTCCGTGACAATCTACCTCCGATAGCTAGGCCCCTGGCGCGTCCATGAATTCAAAATGGCGTCCCATGTTAAAACACGATGTAACACGTCTTGTTATAAATAGTCTTTGATTACTTCACGGATAGCACACCAAAGTGCAGCATCAAAGTGACTGTGGTGACAGATGGTGAAAGCTGCAACTGTTGTACAACATGCTGGACAATGGGGAAGACGAGGGGAACCTCCAGTGGCTAGACAGCAAGGGTTTTGTTACTTCTGTGATGTGAACTGACCAGGTCACATGTCATTTCAGACGGACATATATATATATATATATATATATATATATATATATATTATTAAGGGCGAATAACAATAAAGGGCGAATAGTCTTTTCCTACCAAGAGCGAATGCAACCGAGGGCGAATAGTCCATAGCCCATATGCATGAGTATAACTTAGGGTTGCCAGACGTCCAAGAGTGAGCTCCGGTGACCTAGCGGTTAACTACTCGGTGCCGAAGGTCACAGCTTCGATCCCAGCAAGAGGTCGAAACTTTTCCAGAGATTAATTTCTCGGCTCACAACATCGTGGGTGGATGACAACGTTAAATGACGCTGCCGTTTCCACTGAGTTATTAAAAATTAAGGGGGACGTTAAAACCCCCCTGATGGAGCAACACATTCTGGCAGTGAACACTCTCAGGGTACGTTGGCTCCATCTTTCCGTACTGCACCCCTGTGAGTGGTGTGGGAGGGGATTAGGTTTCTCAACCACTCCAACATAGAGACTGCCGAATAAGCGATAGCCTGGGAATTCTCCTCGAAAAACAAATCAATCAATCACTTGTTTATATCAATAATTAATTTTGTTTTGCAATCATGGCCAACAAAGGTGGTAGACCCCAAAATGATGTTTGGGAACATTTTGTAAGAATGACAAAGGATGACAAAACGTTGACCAGGTTTGTTTCATGTGACTATGAAATGACCGTTCCACAGGTTAACAGGATGAAAAAGCATTGAGAAAAGTGGAAGTCAATTGAGCAGGTAAATAAACTTGTTGGCTATACGGAGTCATCTTCATATAAAATCTGAATTATGTATCTAACTTTTCAAGTCTTTTCCAACTCAACAAGATCTAGAATTTCAAGTTACTGTTTACCTTTTTCACTAATTAATTAATATTTACCCTATTTTCACGTTCACGATTCTGTGCCGTCCCGTCTAAAATGCAGGAAGCTGTACCAACTGATGCTTCAGTTTCTACATCGCTGAAGCGCCCATTGCAAGACTCTCCTCTCCCTACTGCAAAGCAGCAGACATTATCTTCCTCTTGCACTCAGCCCCATATTAGTCCTCATTTCACCAAGACCACTACTGCTGGGAAATCTGCTTTCGATCTAGAGGTTGCCAAGTTTTTCTATGCTTGCAATCTCCGATTCAACTTTGCTGATCATCCCCAGTGGACAAAGGTGTGTTCCTTACTTCGACCAGGTTACACACCACCTAGCTGCAAGAATATTGCAGGTTCACTACTGGGTTCACCACGAGGAGCTGAGAGAAGACACGAAGGAGGCAGTGAGTGGCAAAACAGCCACCCTTGTAGAGGATTGCTGGTCCAACATCCACAATTAATCGATCATAGCATCATGTCTACAGGTGGAGAACAATGTGTATTTCTTTGACAGCCTTTACACCAGTTCTATGACAAAAAGAGTTGTGTCTGACGTTTATCCAGAAGGTTAAGGATGGATTCAATTCTGAAGTGAAGGGTATAGTTACAGACAATGCAAAGTCCATGGAGAAGATGAGAAAGGACTTACTTGAGCAGGACTCTGACCTCACTGTGTATGGGTGTTCAGCAGTTTAAGGCGGTTTTTATCACTTTAGGGCAGTGCCAAAACAGGTTTAAGGCTGCCTTAAACCCAACCCGGTTTGTCATTATACTTCTTAAGTCCTGAGATTAACTTTAATATAGTATATATACATAAACACAAACATACACAGATACAATAACAATTTGTTTAATGTTGCGATGACCTCCCATCATCCCAATTTCCATATCTATCCACCATAGTTTGTTATTAAATTAAGTATAACTTTACACTTACCTATTTTTACATAGTTTTCCCTGGCTGTCCTATGATTGCCTGCTATCAATTAATAATATATACATAAACACAAACATACACAGATACAATGACAATTTGTTTAATGTTGCGATGACCTCCCATCATCCCAATTTCCATATCTATCCACCATAGTTTGTTATTAAATTAAGTTGTTACCTTAATTAAACAGAACAGTCAATAATGTTTTATATTTAGCAATTACTTCTATTACTAAATTAACATTAATCTTCTTTGGCTTATATATCTACAGAATTATACTGAGTGCTGATAATACTAACTTCACATGTCAGATAAGACCAACATTTTTGTACTATTAATTATTACCACCTGATATTTAAAAACAACTTAATTAGTACAAAATAACAATCTTTTGCATGTATGCCTATTTGAAAGTATTTTAAAATACTTTATCATACCAATTTAAATATATATATATATATATATATATATATATATATGTGTGTGTGTGTGTGTGTGTGTGTGTGTACATAATCTCTTATCCTGCTAAGTAATAATTACATAAAATAATACCAAAAGACATGCATTCCAATGCATTGATGCAACATTTATTAGCAACATTTACCAATTAAATGTGTGTACCATTTTTTAAATAATTAAATCTATCTGTAAATTTGAAGTACCTAAGATAAAGTTGCTATCAATTAAATATAATATTTAGTGTCGTTTAGATTTAGTAGCAGTTAGCTGATCTTTTTTCGGGCTTCTTCGCAGGCTCTAATTTTTGGCTGTGCTGTATCTGTACTATCACACTGAAAACATAAAAAAGTGGGATTAAATTTATTGGAAAATATATGAGAAAACAGATAAATAACTGGATTCAACTTGTTCTACTATTTGACATAAGCTAATATGTTACTTCCGAGTTGTGAATCTATTATGTTCAAGATGGATTATTAATATCAATGCATTTTTTTCAGGAAATAGAAAAAACAATCAATTTCTGCCATTATTTTCTAATGAAATATAGAAATTGATTGAATTCTTCCCAGAACCTCTGCAATTGTATATTTGGATCATAATTTAAACAGGAATTTGACCAATTTTGTCACACTCATCTATGCTTCATCCTTCAAGACTGACAACACAACCTGCCATATTTGGTAAGTTCTCCACAATCTATAAAAAAAACTGGACAACACATTTGAAATATATTGATATGACTGTTATATAATTAATACTATGCATAAGTTTTATGCAATGTCATGAATATTTCTTTGTTTTCACTTTTCACAATAACTCATTTGGGCTTAATATAATATATGCCATGACATGAGAGTTGATGTAGGTGATAGTTGAATCTGTTGATATCCTCAACTTTATAAAGACATGGATGACCTTCAAACAACATAATTATTGTGTTTAACAGACATATTCTGTTCTAGTTGTTCATGGAAGTAAATTAAAATTGTAGTCATATGCTCAGTAGATCGTTTTGAAAATATATGTTATCATACTTGAAAAACTAACATTGTGCCAATGACTCCTGTCAATAATCTAAATTGATCTACTGTCTTATACCCTCCTTTTCTACTATTAGTCTGTTACTATGGGAACATAATAATATTAAATGATGCCTAATGTCATCCATCACTTCTACTCCTGGTTGTAGTTGTTCCAATGTCATATCCAGTAAGTTTTACCCCTTCTATGATGGTGATTTGTGATGGTGTCTCCAGACTTTCTCATGATACAGCAAACTGGGGCGTATAGTGATGCTGGGTGCTGGAATGTTTATATGTAACTCATCACATATACTGCCAATTAAAATATTATTAAATAATATTTAGAACACTAAAACTTTAGTTGAATATAACGTCCATCTTATATATATATATATATATATATATATATGTTTACAACAGAGACTATCAGAATGTTTATTACATTTGTTTTGTGGAAATTATTTATGTATGTCCCACACCAAAAGCTTATTACACACACACACACACACACACACACACACATATATATATATATATATATATATATATATATACCAAAATTTCCTTGATTAATAATATTATATTAATATACTAAACACAGTTTTTTCAGCAGTTGAACTGTAGTTTTCATTTGAATCCATAGGTGACATCGTATGGCTGGTTCTAACAGGACACTCCAAATTGGATGGTGTTAATTATGTTCTATAGATGTTGGATTATTTCTGTGTTTGTAATTATATTGGAGAGAGTGGAGAGTATTGGTTGTTGTGGTGCTTTCATATTTTTATTTACTGTTGTTTTGTCTGCTGTGTGAGTCTTTTTGGATCCTGTTTGTTTCAGTTATGTCTGAATGTGATGTTTTATGTTGATCTGTAATTTGTTTTTCAGTAACTTTGTTTACAGAGTTCTTCCAGTCTATTTGGAGAAGATTTTGTTTCCTTTTCTTATATTCTTATAAGAGAAAAACAATTAAAATTAACAATACTGAAAAACTAAATGTGTTTGTTCTCAGCACTTTCTGTTTACATACAGAAATATTCCTTAGTTTTTAATTTACTGGGTTACAAAAGCAAAGTAAATTAAACAGCCAGTTTATAGAATGGGCATATTTCTAATTGATCACAAACAATAGATATAACCAAAAAATGTGAAGATTATTTTCATAAGTGGGATATTATAAATTATTATTAAGAATATTTGTTAAATGGTTACCTTTAAAGTTACTTTGCTGTAGCTTGTTTGTTGAAGAAATGTTTAGCTTTTGGGTCTATGGTATAAGCATAATACCATCTTTATGCTCTAATGCAGTTTATAGTAATTGAGAAACTTTTTCAAACATTTTCATTTTACATTATGCAATATCCATTATGTGTGTTATAACTTCTATCCATTTGTTGGCCACCTTCTTATACTTGTTTGTATTGTTGTCATCACGTGGTTTGCTGTACTGTGATGTTTTGGAAGATAGGTCACCTACTCTTCGGTTACTAAAATATTCCATGGGTGAAGCATAGGAATTAATATTCCCTGCTACTAACTCAGTTTCATTAATTACTAAAATTTCCGGTTTATTTAAAACAAAGTGGGGGTTATTACGGTAGGACAATGGTAGATACTTCCATGTACAAAGCCAAACTTGAATAATTGCACCTAAATGTTTGTAAGGCCAATGCGTGTTAGTGAAGTCCCTACAAGTAGAGTGTGGGAAGGTGTCATCAGTGATGGTTACTTGGCACACTCTATCACTAGTACCATGCGGCTCATATGTTCCACTGCTTAGCTGCCGGATATATTTTGATATTCAAGTGTTTGGTTGAACAAATCTCTCCATCATGTGGCTGATGAACTCTTTTGGATGATTGTTTAGAACGTGTAGTACTGAGTTGAGCCTAAATCCTGAAAATGGCACACTTAGCATGGTCATTCACTGTCACATTGGCAGTAACGAACTGTCTTTGCCGTTTTGGTAAACCTACTGATTGCTGATGTCTTGATAGAAAGGACAAGAAAAACTTTTATAAGTCATGGCTTTGTAAGGTTCTATTTTGCTATTTTTGTCTTCACGCGGCCATTCCGGATTTAGCTTTAGGTTCATAATTAATAAATTTATATGGGTGTATACAAATAAAAATTACGATAAATTCCTGTAAAAGGCAAAAAATATCATAACGTACAAATACAATAAAAATGGAACTCTCCGCCTTTCTGAATTTTGTTATTGTTAAGTTAGAAAATGGCTTAAAGACAGTAAATTGTTGTGGTTTTTGCATTCCGCCAACTTGACAAAGAGTGTGTTTTTTTACTTTGGCCATTTGGAAATCAGTTTCGCCTGTTGCCAACTGGCGATCAACAGCGCTAGCTGAGCCTTTCCACTCTGCACACTCGTCTATGAGGAATGTCACTTATTTTGACAGTGCCTCACCGGGAACATCGGCAATTATACAATAAACTATACTGGTCCAGGCTGCAGGGGGTTGGACGGTTAGTGTACTTGCTGAGTGAAGTCCACGTTGTAATGCATAACGCCATCATAGCTGGTCAGATCATGGTAACCAACGTCCATGCCAGTAAGCAGAGCGTTCATCATTCTTTTGGAAACCTCTTGGTAGAAGGCCCTTCCTGACAAGACCCATGTGTTTCAAAGCAATGTTGTGCAGCTTGGTCTATTCATCTGACTTGTTTGCTACGCCTTTGATTTTGTGCTGATATTTCTGGCAGAACCAGCACCAATCATGCAGTAGCAGGACGCTTCATTAAGATGAATGCAACGATTTCTCACCACAGCCCACGTAATGAGCGAGACAGTCCGATGACTTACCACAGCAATGGCAGTGCAGCAGTCATCGTAGACGCTGCAATTCAAGTAACTGGCCGGCAGAAGCTTCAAGTCTGCAGGCCAATATACTTGGACTCTGCCTTGTAAGTACATCCCATGTGTCTTGGCGTAGCTAAAGGGGAAATGGGCGACTAAGGCGTTGTTTTCCATCTTCCAATATTTAGCATTGCCATGCTCTCGTGGGGTGATTCCATTCACTTTGTAATGTTTGATCAGAGCATTAAAAATGTCCTGCCCAATACCGTGCACATGCTTGAAAGTATCTCGGCATATATTAAATAAGTCGGTTCATATATATATATATATATATATATATATAAAGTCTCACCTGTGGTCTATATATGGCGATTTCTAGCGGTACCTCACTTATATATATATATATATAGAGAGAGAGAGAGAGAGAGAGAGACAGACCTATATATGACCTACATATTCTTGTCAATCACACCCGTTGGGGACGCCCTTATTTCAGCTCCGCCCACTAAATATGTATATAGTATAGAAAAGACGTAATACTTCGGGAATTCCTGAGAAGTATTTAAATTGACTATTATTACGTCTGATATTGTATGGTAAGTCAAACTGTGATATCATATAATGGTAACTTATTGATGAAAATAAATACTTCAAATGTCGGACGAAATTATAAAACACATCAGGCTTTAAGTTTAGAATCTTGATAATAAATCAGTCATAACGTAATATATTCTGACCATGGACTATACTTATATCAGTATTATATAGATCTCTATGGCATGGCTTGTAATGATATTCAAAAAGGCTGGTAGCTCTATTATTTTCTCTTATTTGATGATCAGCCCGAAAAAAACTATTTCTTGATTCGTTCAAAGTCTAGTATTCCGTGAGAGCAGATCTTAATAGTTGGACAATCTAGTTCTAAATTTGGTCAAATATAATTGTTTATGGCTAACATATGTATTTTATTTATGTGACCGTTTACAGGTCCAATGTACAAAAATGGCAGAAAAAAAGGCTACAAGTACTCCTCCTCTCTCTAACAGCAATCCTGGGACAGTTATCTGTGAAACATCAATTGATCTTGCAGAGAAGTTTGTGAGAAAACCGTCACATTCTGGCAACAGCAATAGAAAAATGACCTCACTGAGTAACTCCTGTAAGTGTGTTGTTTGTCAACACAATATAATCAATATTGCTGTAATTAACAAGATCATTAAATAATTGTACGTTGTAAGAGTAGTCCACAATCTTAATTGTATGGTTGTTAATCATGTCTCCCTTCGTGTATGGCTAATCAAGCTTCTCCCTTACATATGAATAACGAAGCCTCTCCCTTGGCAATTGTGAGTTCTGGAGTACGCACGATGTTTCCATATCTGGTTGTTTAATCACTCATACAGCACACTAAACAGTGTATAGCTTCTTTCTAAACGTCAACGTTTTATCATAACGTTTCCACAAATCATTATTTAATTGCGATAGCTGTCTTTATAGCTTTCTTTTAGCTATGCCAAAATCCCAGAATTATGTTATCTATTTGTACTTTTACTTTGGTGTCAGCACGAAATATGCAATGTATATTTAAATGAGTTGATGTTAATAATAACCTTTTTTATATTTGAAAAGTATTTGTATTTGAATTAATTTTCAGAGTATTTATCTTTAAATACATTTACATTTAAATGTAATTGGAGTGCAAAAGTAGATGTAGTTGAATTTAAATACTTTTCAATGTATTTGACCCCATTTCTGAAAGTGAACATCATCGTGATGAGTATTAGGTGTAAATTTTAAATATCATTGTTGTATTTCAGGGTCTAAGCCATTTGTTCTATTGACTGATAATGAAAAGAAACTACTTCCAATACTGAAGAAGACTAAATACACCTCACTTGTTCCACTTATGAAAAGCAGAACATATCCAAAAGCATTCTTTGATGATCTTATGAGGAAAAGCATAAGCATATGCCTGTTCCCAGAGAGTCAAGATAACAAAGAGTATATTACATTTATTGAAGATTTGATAAAGAAGAAAGAGGATGAGTTTGGAAAGCAAAACAAGGCAGCTAATACTATATTAAAAATTAAGGCATTCTTGTTTGATGGCCTTAAATCACTACCCAGAGAGTTAAAAGGATTGTTTCCAGTGTGCCTGAACCCAAACAATACTACTGACAACTTTGTTGAATTGTTGGAAAGAAGACCAGAATCAAACCTACAGATCATTGAAGCTGCTCTAAAAGAAATTGACGTGGGTAAGAAATATATATAGAGAATGAGGAGTGCTGTCTTAAGTATTGTCATCATTTAAGAGTATTCATGATTTCTAAAGGATATCCATAATCTTGTTTGGTATTCGATTAGAATAATATATATATATATATATATATATATATATATATAACATAATGGATAAGGGTTAATGTACATGATAGATACAGAAATTCACTTCTATACTCCAATTTATAATTTTTTAACTGATTTTTCTTATGATTGGTTTCCCATAAATGTTTCAAGTTATAACATAGTGATGGTTTCTAGCACATATACAAAGGCATGTACAAAGCACTATGGTTATCCTGATTAAATTCATATTTTACTCTGTAATTCTCAATTACAATCTTAAATAGTATTTTCACAGAATTAAACAGGGTTGTACTGATTAAAGAAACATTAGCGAATTATTAATTTATTATATGTTACAATAAGTTATAATTGTTTGCTCTTTATCTAGAGATATTTATTTAGGGGTTATGTAATATTGTTGAGGCATTTGTGTTTCTTAAACCCTTTATGCTCTTTACCTATGTTACTAATGTTTCCCTCAACTCAACCCAAACTGTGCCATTTTATGTCTGATCTTTCTTCTTTTTATGAGATACTCACCATATGGCAGCTTCACATCATTACTAAGTACTTAAATAAACAAAATTCTGGGCTACTACCAAATGGATGAAGTTACTATTTATATGAAATATAAAACACTTCTTGACTGTTTAATTTGGATACTATTTTCAGGTACATAAATCCGTCCTCAAATTTGTTATAATCCAACTGAATGGTACACACAATTTTTATATATTAACAGCTCCTCGGCAAAAGATCATCCTTAGAATCGGGCTACCTGGTCTTGATGATGAGAATTATATGAGTAAATCTTACAAATTGCTGTTGGATATCTTCGAGGATGCTGGCAGTTCACCAAGACAGTATTTACTACAACTACTACACATTCCAAATGTGGAAACCCTCAGATCTGAGAGTGATTTAGAAAAGAATAAAGTTTGTATAGAAATACAACCGAACAGTATTAACGATTACCTTCACTTTCTTGAACTCTGCAACTCTTACAAGTTCCAGTCTATGGTACGAGATAAACTACTGGTTAATTTTCAAGCTTTTATTGGCTACATAAACGCAGAAATTGATGTGCAAAGTGCCATACAAGTACTGAAGTACTTCTGCCCCGATATCGTTATATGTAAAGAACGTGTTATGAGAAAGCTTATTAGCGACAACAAACTGGCAGAATTGGTGAAATTAGTAAGAGAAATACCAACATCTGATATAAAGCACAAAAATGGAGTACACAGTCTAGTTACCATATGTGCGACCACGATATACAAGGCTTTTTTGAGCAGAAGTGAGTTATCTCCATTTCAGTATCTAAGATACGTTAGAGGGTCAAGTGGTTCTGACTTCTTAACTCACATCAGGACATCAGATGGTTATAATGCTCTCCATCTGGCAATAAAGCACGAGGATAAGGATTTCATGAAGATGTTGTTTTATTCCAGTAAGTGGAGTTACTTACGTAAAGACATTGTGAGACCAGTTTATATCAGTCATCAATCACAGCATGTAGGGTATACACCAAGAAGACTTGCTGAAGCACTCTCTTTCAAGGACACTGGCTCTAACATAATGGTACAGTTTGATGAATATGATCGATACATGCGATACATGCCAGAACTTCATAAAGCCTGCCTCATGGGTTCCACAGAATTTGTATCAACAATCGTTGAAATGGATCCATATTTAATGGAAGAGAAAGACGAATATTATGCAAACTGTCTATTTTATGCTTGTGCATCTGGGAATGATAAGCTTGTGAATTATCTCTTATTGAAGGGTGTCCCTAGAAATGTTCAAAATAGAATTGGAGAGTCACCGCTTCATATAGCTGCGATGTTTGGCCATCTGGAGGTTCTGAATGTCCTTAGCAATTATTTCTTTGAGATACGTGGAAATATGAACAAGAATGGTTACAATGCTCTGTGTTATTGTGCTATGTTCGGCAACGTCGACATTTTAAACTTCTACAAGGAAAAGGGATTCAAGATTGACACGAAGGCGTTAACAATTGCTGCCAAACGTGGACAAAACAATGTCTTCAAATTCCTTTTAAACGAAACTGACGACGTTAATCAAGGCAAAGACAATGAGGAAAGATTGGCACTTCACTACGCTGTTATGAATGGCAACGCACAGGCAGTGAAGGAATTAATAATGAAGAGGGCCGACATCACATTGGTAGATCGGTATAAGAATAATGTATTCCATTTGGCTGCAGAAAATGGCCAGAAAGAAATAATGGGAATTCTCATAACAGAGGCGAAGAAGAAAGGCTGCCTCGAGCAGCTGATTTCAGCTAAGAACATATTTGCTCATAAAGACCTGTTAATAGTGATCAGAGGTAAAGATCACGGTCGAAGAGCCTGGCATTTGGTTGAACTGAACCGTCTTTATGTTAGACCATTTAAGCAGGCAATGCAATCCGGTCAGGTAGATGTGGCTAGATATGGCGAGATAATTAAATCTGGTTTTGGAACAAATCCCGACAGAGCGTGTGAGAAGATGGTAAATAATAGACTAGCCGATAGCCTCAGTGAACGAAAGAATGATATGACACCATTGCATATTGCTGCATTAAGAAATCATACAGAACTGGTGGAGCTTCTCTTACAAAGTGGTGCCCCGCCCAATGATCAAGATTGTAAAGGTGTGACTGCTATGCATTATGCAGCAGTGAACGATAATGTCTACATAATGCACCATCTGTCCAAAGCTAGGGCTTTACTAGATGTGAAGACAACTGATGGCCAGACACCATATGATGTAGCCAAGGATACTGGCAGTTCTAGGGCAGTAAACGTTTTTGAGTCTTCTCAACCGATCGAAATAGTCAAGGTCAGTCAAGGAAGATCATTCGTTAACCAATAACCGTATTACATAAATGATATATAATAACTGATAGTTAATGCTTGACTATCCTATCATTATTGTTGTCTTTTTCACTCAATATTTGTTAAACATGCTTCCAAGATACAATATCTAATGTTGTGTTATTTTATGTCGTTTGTTGCTGATCCACCTATTATAGAATACTGTATGTGACACAGTAGTTATAATTGTGTACACAATTTAATCATTTTAATTAAATATCTTCTTGTTGGCACCAACTGTTTTGTTTTCATAGTGTACACTTTGAAAAATGTGATTTTGTTGTAGTGAAAAGTGAGCCTGTATAAACTTTAAATTATGATAATTAATTCGGGTTATCCAGGAAATTGTTTCCTCGTGAAAACCCAAATTATGACCCCAAACAAAAGCTGTCTTGTATAAATCCTAATTTCATTTTTCTAAGTAAAGACTCAGATGTTGTGTGCCTATTTAAGATACAGGCTGACTGCCAAAGGGGAAGAAGTCCATTTATTGTGATACAGGAGTTGCAAAGTGATAATCTTTGTTTTCATTCACAATTTTTTATTTGCATTTCAAAGACTCATTAATTATATTGTGTAATTAATTTCACGTTATTAGAAACAAATAAAGTCAACACTTCAGTGACCCGATTTATTACTGTAGAAGTATTATAGTTTTAAAATACATGATATAGCAAGTATCCTTTTTGACCAGTAAGTTATGGGTACTAAAACTCGACGGATCTATCTGATTGCTTTTATTGAGGTCTGTTCTTTTTCAGAATTTCGTAGACGCCATCTTGGTATACAAAAATAAACTTAGCTTAGAGAGTTTACAACAAAAGAGGAACGAAGGAGGAGATATGCGGATGTATGTTATTGAACAATGTAAGTACATTTAGTCCAACTCTGGAACAATACACTAGTTGCAGACTAGTTTTGAAATTTAACATTTAAAATAAAAGGGTGATCCGTGCTGTTTATTTTCTGGAATAATGCTAGTTTCGTTTCTTCTTTTAATGTAGTACGAGAATTAACTCTTAACGTCAACCATACATTATTTGACTTGGGAAGTGGACCAGTGCAAGAGGTCAGTGAACAAGTAAATACAGAGAATGATTAGAGGCAAAGTTTAATTCATAAAGCTGGTAATAAAACTTTCTGTTAAGGATTTGATCAACAGAAAGATGCAGAGCTATTTCTTTTACTTTATCTATATTATTTGCCATAAACAGTGTTTGGTGTTTTATTGATTAATTTATCATAACGAGGCTTACTTTTGTTTTAAGTAATGATAATGAAAATATTAAATGTAGCCAGTTACAAAGAGCTATTTAAAAGTTAATGTTCAATAGATATCGTGCGGTAATGGTATTAAGAGAGTAACTTCTTAAAAGAGTGGGCTAATCGAAGCTGTTTTTAAGTTACATTTGGTGCTGATTCAACATGAATCGATATTGCGGTTGCTTTCATCATAGCAAAGCCACAACAACAACTTGCTTTACTCGTTTATACGTCTTTTTGGTAAAGCTGAATCCAAACTATTAACATTCTGTATGAATACGAGGTGCTAAAATATGTAATTAGGCCCACTATGAACTGTCTTATTATCTAATAATATCAATACGATGAATTTTTAAAGGAAGTAGTCCATTTCAATTTGATAATGCTTTAAATATTATTCTGAGGCATAAATGTTTCCCATTTATTTTAATTTGATATAACATTAATTTGTTAAAATTATATCAGATTAAGTTTAATGTGAAAAGACAATATAAAGTTGATTTATTACATATTTAGTGTTTTATTGTTTACGAGATAATTGCATTTGTTATTTATAATGTTATGTAGAAAAGTGGTTTGCCAGTTATGGTTTGCTGGGAAGTTTTTACTGTCATCGTACGGCTATTAAATATAAGTATGGAAAATGTCTGGCTTGTTTTTTAAATTGTCAATAATTTATATAGAAATAAGCTGTTTTCATGAAGAAAATTAAGTTGGTAGCCACATTACTTATTCAATGTTTTGGAACCATGCAATGTGAATAACTACACATGCCCTCTAATATAGCATTTTATTAAATCAGAATAAAATCGTATAATCATCTAAGTAATGTTGTAATTTTATGTGGATATTGTGAATAAATTCGATAAAACGCGAAAATGGCATGAGGTAATATTTATTTCCAATTAATACGATAATGTAGAAACATGATGCTTATATAAACTCTGTTTTCCTTTAAATACATATAATGTTAAGGAAACTGGTAATATACTAGTACTTAATATGATCTTTTATTACAAAAATATCGTGTTGAATATTTATTATAATTAAGTAAGATAGGAATATTCTGGAAAATCTAAAGATTTACTAGACAAAAATGCAAAGAACAAATGTTGATATTTAAAATTCACTTTCGTATCATATCAAACCCAAGATCAACATCACTAAGTAATTGTGAGTAATATACTATGTATATAATTATTCAGAATATCGTGTTTAGGCCAAACTTATTTATATTTTATATCTGGGGGGATAAGTGTTCGTGTAGCTATTATCTACCGATTACACCCCACTAAGAAAAATAGCCTGAAAGCAGCAGATTTCTTCAAGGAATTTCCGGGATTTGTTGACTCTCTTGCTACCAACAGTGGTCATCTGTTGATCTTAGGTGATTTCAATATACATTGGGATTGCCAGAGGAATGCAGATACCAAACAACTGGCTGACATTCTTAGACCTGCCAATCTCAGGCAGCATGTTCAAGAAAGAACACACAGACATGGTCACATCTTAGATCTTGTCATCTCCTGTGATGATGACAATTTGATTAAGGGTGTGTCTGTGGTTTCCATGCTGTCTGATCATTTCCTTGTTAACATTAATGTATCTTTACAGAAACAATCTGTTTCAGCTAAAGTTATTTCATATAGAAGATATAAGTCAATTGACAAGGAGGCTTTTCTTGCTGATCTGTGAGTCTCTTCTCCGGTATTGGATCCACCGGATGATGTGGATCATCTGGTGGATCTCTATGATAGTACATTGAGAGACATTGTAGATCAACATGCACCTTTAAGGACAAAGGAAATGCCAAGCAGACCAATGCTTCCATGGTATAATAAGAACATACAGGCTGCAAAGAGACAGATAAGGTATTGTGAGCGGCTGTGGATCAGGACCAATTTGTGTGTTCATTTTGAAATGTTCAAGGTCAGTAAAATTCTTGTTAAAAATACCCTTGCCTCTGCTAAATCTGAATATTATAATAAAAAGATCAAAGCATCCAAGGGAAATCAAAGGACTGTTTTCAGTGTTGTGAATAAAGTATTACATAAAAGTCAAACTGTCCTCCCAAATAATATCAACTCAGATAAAGATATGGCCCATTGTTTTAATAACTTCTTCTGTCAAAAAATATTAAATATACATAGTGGGTTCCAGTCCAGCACCTTATCACAGGGTAAGCCATTGGTAGAAGAGTCCTGCATATCCATGATGGATATATTTGAGCCTTTTACAGAGACTGATATCAGACAGTTGCTGAAAAAGTCATCTAATGCTTTCTGTGTAGTTGACCCTATGCCTACATGGCTTGTGAAAGATTGTCTGGATGTTCTGATAAACCCAATTACAAATATAGTTAATATATCATTAGCTGCCCTTGTAAAACCATTAATAAAAAAAACCCACTATGGACTGTAATATTCTAAACAATTACAGACCTGTTTCAAATCTTACATTTTTATCTAAAGTTATAGAAAAGGCAGTTGCTTTCCATCTAAACAAATATTTAATCAATAATAACCTTAATGAATCACTACAGTCTGCCTATAAAAGTGGTCACAGCACTGAAACAGCCTTGGTTCGAGTGAAAAATTATATTATGATGTCAATTGATCAAGGTAAGCCAGTAATACTTGTTCTTCTGGACCTGTCTGCTGCATTTTATACAGTTGACCATAATGTACTTTTCTCTAGGTTAAAAGACATGTTTGGTCTGTCAGGTAGAGTACTTGAATGGTTTAGATCCTATCTGGAACAACGCTCCCAGAGAGTGTCTGTTCATGGTATTTTATCTGACATTCAGTTTTTGTTATCTGGTGTATCACAGGGTTCAGTTCTTGGTCCTCTGGTTTTCACAATGTATACCCGTCCTCTTGGGATCATTGCACAGTGATATGGGGTTAAATATCACTTGTATGCTGATGACACACAGCTGTATATATCACTGGATCCTGACAATGAGTTAAATTTCTCCTCTTCCTTGAAGAATTTAGAACATTGTATTGCCATTTTATTGACTCAAAATCTTCTAAAACTAAATGATAATAAAAAAAATATTTTATATTTGGCATCACCACATTGTGTTAAATTCCTAAAGACACCAGCATTACAGATGGGTGCATCTTCGATTACCCCTAATGGGTCAGTAACAAATCTAGGGGTTATTTTTGACCAATGTATTAACATGCATGAACATGTCACATCAGTATGCCGAGCTGCCTACTACCATCTTAAGAACATCCACTGTTTAAAAGCATTCTTGACACAAGAATCACTTGTAACTGTAGTTCATGCCTTTGTTATATCTCATATAGACTATCTGATTATAACATTAATCGCCTTCAGCGAATTCAGAATAGTGCAGCTCGCATTGTAACAAATACTAGAAACTATGATCGTATCACCCCAATTCTTCAAAAACTACATTGACTACCTGTTAGACAGCTTATCCATTCCAAGATTTTATTAATAACTTATAAATCTATTAATGATATTGTGCCAGAATACCTGTGTGAACTGGTTTCCATTAGAAAGTCATCTATTGCAGGTGCCAGTGTCTCGGCTCAAGTCATATGGTGATTGTGCGTTTAGTGTTGCAGCCCCCACTTTATGGAATAGGTTGCCAGCAAATATTAGAAATGCATCGTCTCTTGAAAATTTTAAGTCTCTTCTAAAAACACACGTATTTAAGGTCGCTTTCACAGATAAATAATTATTATCTTTTAAATCATTACAGGGTTTTTACAGACATTATTTGGGGTATTATTATATTACATATTATTTGTACAGCGCTTTGAATGGCTCCTGCTAGTAAGGGCGCTTTATTAAATATAATTATTATTATTATTATATACAATACCTTTGAACAAATATACACCATAACACCGAATCATTCACAGAATTTAAACCATAAGAAGGGATTGATGATTGAAATAATCTAACCATGATGTAAAACAATTAACATAAATGTTAAATGAATGAATGCCTTTACTTTCTGAACCCTATACAAAGTATATGTTTCACACAAAGAGGTTCAGGTTCATGATCAAAAGTAAATACAATGTAAATTATATACACAGATCAAAGATGTTGAAAAGGGTCTACAATAGACTGTCCAGCTCCACTCGATGTAATAAAATTGTGTAAGCAAATAAACGTATATCACTATATGTTATATTTCGTTGAAGCCATTCTACAACTTAAAGGTCACAGATAAAGGTTTCCCAAATTAATCAAAACGTCAGTGATATTTATTAAAATACATTTCAGTCAGAGATATATATTAATGTTTTCTTAGAAATAATGTTACGGTGGTTTTAAAACTTGCTTTGCTAGCAAGCTCCTATCCCACAGATTTAATCGAGAATCTTCGGAAAACGAACGCTAAACATTCGCTGTGGCCTTGTTTAAACTGTGTTACGTGTTCTATATTGGCTTTGTTAAACGTATAACATGGTGTATTGTGCCGCATATTATTTCATTCCACCAAAAACAAGACTCGTTTGCGCGATTGGTTACGAAACATGAACAGGGTGCAGTGGAAGCCCACTTCCCAGAGCAAGCTCTGCGGGAGACACTTTGAAGAACGGATGTTCGTTATTTCGACACAATCAGTTAGATATGACATGAAGAATGTCAGGCTCACAGAAGATGCCATTCCAACCATATTCGACAAACTAGGTGATGCTAAGCCCAAAACGAATCACCAGTTTGATGGAGAAACTGAATAGAAAACGGGTATGTATGAGCAATAATAGGGTAATCTTGGGAGCAAACTATTGGACATTCACCAGTTCACGCATTTGTGACTAAGAAAAATTTCACTTATTTGCAAAAAAAATTAAATTTACTTAGGCCTACTCAAAGCTTCTTTCTTATGGCTGTGTATTGTAGACACTACTAAACTGTTAAAATAGTAAGTGTTCCACCGAGGGCGGCACAGTTCTGTATAGGCTTCATATGGGAGAGCCCCATGCATCCACCGGGTTCCCGTGTACCGACACATATCACTTTATTTTAAATGACGTTAAGTGATAGGAAGAGGGAAATATTCGCATCCAGGCTCAGTGTGTTGATTATTAATTAAGTTTATACCAACACAAACAAATACTCGCCAATCCATCTCTTGTTGTGGAACGGGGCCGGGTGTCGGTGGCACAAGTGGCTGCTCTAGATCCACATCTGCATATGCTGCAGCTAATTCATTACAATTAATACTGCCTTTGACCTTTTCGCGTGTGGTTCAAAGCTGTAGGGCTTGATATCCCTTAGAATGTCAAAACTTCCGTCGGAATCTGACATTTTGTCTGTCAATTGGTCAGAACACTTGTAAACAAGCTGTGGCACTAGGCGATGTTTGGCAAAGATGATATCACATAATAACACACGCGTGAAAGTTTGGAAATTAAGCATTTTTCTAATAATTTTAATGGAAATGTCACTGAATATGATAGCTAGTGGTTAGACTTGTTGTTTTGAGTGTGGTAGTGCCTCTGATAAGGAATAAAATAATTGTTTGTTATATTTAGTTTGAAATGTGAAATTTCTTTTCCCATCACCTTTAAAGGTTATAGTGTTCTTTATGTACATGGAAACTCCACCTCTTCGCATATTATGTTTAAAAAAATTACCTGGCAATCCAAACAGATGTATATTTCCATCATGCAAAAATGATTTGCATAAAAGAATAAAATCAGGTTCAATGCATGTTCAAAAGTGCTTTACGTGTTAAATAAAATTTGACAATAAAATATTTAAATGTTATATATAAACTGTTTAACAAAAATGGACATTATACGCATTATTTAAAGGCGAACATCTAGCTATTAATTAATTGCCAAAAGTGGATTAGAAGGAAGTGTCTTTAACAGTTTTGTTAACTTATTGTTCTTGATTCCCTGATCTTGTTGGAAAGTTCAGTCCACAAACTTGGAGCAGCATGACTAAAACATCTTTTACCACAAGTCGTTCGTATTCTAGGTGTTATTAATGTGAACGAATTCTGATATTTATCATAGTTCTACTTGGTCGGTATACATACAGCATGTCCTTGATATAGAGAGGTGAGTGGCCACTCAGAGCAACATATGTGTGTACCAGGATCTTGTATTGGATCCTGTTTCATTTGGGTAGCCAGTGAAGTTCCTTCAGGACGACTGGTGTGATGTGACTACGGCGAGATGTTCTCGTGTTAATGCGTGCTGCTGTATTCTGGACAAACTGTAGTTTGTCTATGAAGTTATTGGGAAGGCCGTGTAGTATGGCATTACAGTAGTCCAAACGCGATCTAATAAGTCCGTTCGCTGGCGATTTTGTGGCTTCATTAGACAGCTAGCGTCTGATGCGACCAATCATCCGTAATATATCTGCATACAGTGTTCACCTGTTGTTCCATGGTTATGGTGGAGTCGAACATGACATCTAGATTCCTCACACACGATCTAGAAGCAATTACAGAATTATCTACATTAACATAGATGGTATCCATGCTTTTGGATTTATTCCCAGAGGAGAATAGCATGACTTCTTTCTTGTCTTGGGTGTCGTCACCCTAAACTTACAGGCGCAATTCATGGGTCCTTATGATATCACCAAGTGCCTTGGTGTACCTAACGTAGTTTTCGGACCTAGTACAGATTCCTGAGGTACGCTACACAACCTTGATCAAGAGACTGTATAATGTCATTTTGTACTTTAAGCAGAGCTGACTCTTCTTGAGTGATAGTTCCTGTATGCTGATTGATAACATTCACGGAGAGAGTTTATCACAACGTCACGTTCCAGTTGTGCATCAATATTCTCCTACGCCTTCTCCACCACCTTAGAGAGGCCCGATATGAGCACACTTGAAGTCCCTGGGAACATAGTTCGCCTCGATTGAAGTATTTATGATATTTGTCAGCAGAGGTAGGAGCTGATCCAGACATTCTTTGAATAGGCATGTCGGCACGGGATTAAATTCACAAGATCTATCAGGCGATTTCATAATAATGGCTCTCATTTCCTCTTGAGACGCGGACGCAAACGCCACAAGGGGCACTGATACATCTGTAGCTGTTTCGGGTAACTAGCTAACAAGGCTAGCAATACAGTGTTATGGAAAAACGTCGGACACGTCGGGTTGACCTAATGTCCGAGAACCATTCAACAATTATCGATCCGATCCTTATTTTTCCGTATTTTAGTACATACCCGGCTGTACCGAATCAAACGTACACTGGAGTTAACTGTACCCAGTCAGTTCACAATAGTTTCGTTCTATTTTGCACGGATTTGCAAGGACCGAAATATATGGAGTGCGATTTTTGATCCGCCAAATTGTTTTGGATAATTTGTGCTCACCTCCGTACCTTCTCCACCTGTACATTTGTCCTACGTTTCTGCATTTTATCCTATGTTAACAACATTAACATAAGACATAAAGGCAGAACCCTTGGAACTGCAATAGAATGTAAATCACGTCTGATGGTATCAATCTTCTGTTTAAAGAAATTACTAAACTACTGTGCTCTAGTTCCTTCGGTGTCCCTCCATTTGGTAGGATGGGGGCGCCACTGTCACCCAAGAGATATTTTGTTAGCCGATAGATGCCTTTGGTGTCGCGACGGCAGCCATTTACTTTATCCTAGTATGACACTCTCGATTATATCAATAATTTGTTCATGACTACACACTGATTTATGTATATTTGGTGATCAACGATCAGTCTAGATGTTCGCATTTACACTCAAGTTTATGTCTAAGATAATAATAATAATAATGTATATTTAAGAAAGCACCCTTACTAGCAGTAGCCATTCAAAGGGCTGTACAAATAATATGTAATATAATAATACCCCAAATAATATGTCTGTAAAACCTATATAAGATATTTAAAAGATAATTATTTAAATTCTCAAGAGACGACTTGTTTCTAATATCTGCCGGCAACTTATTCCACAAAGTGGGGGCTGCAACACTAAATGCACAATCACCATATGACTTGAGCCGAAACACTAACATCTGCAATAGTATCTGATTGGATGACCAGAGTTTTCGGGATGACTTTCTAATGGACACCAGTTCACACAGGTATTCCCGCACCATATCATTAATAGAAAGTTATTAATAAATCTTGAAATGGATACGCTGTCTAACAGGTAGCCAATGAATGTTTTGAAGAATTGGGGTGATATAATCATATTTTCGAGTATTTCTTACTATGCGTGCTGCACTATTTGAATTCGTTGAAGGCGATTGATGTTATAATCAGATATGACCATATAACAGGGAGTTACAGTCTATACGATATGTAACAAAGATGTTTCGCCTGATAGAGATCATCTGTATACCATGACACTCGGGCTCTCCACAATGGTCTTTGTTCGGAGAGGAGCGTGTACTAATACCAGAGACTTCAGTTCATCATTGTAGCTATTCACCAATACATCCACAGAGTCGCCATATTGGTGTTGCAACGTAGAGGCCACGATGTCACATTTAAAACTCAATAGCAAGTTGTTTTCTGAAGGATATTGTTTTTCTACACGCAGCTGGCTTGGTTATATTCGCCATGAATGACCCAGCAATAATATTGTGATGTAGGTGGTCATGCTCCACTGAACACAGTACTATATATATATATATATATATATATATATATATATATATATATGGCAGATAATCCGTGGTAATCTAGTCTAATAATTATCCAGATAGTATCCACATGCAAATATCAAATGGTATGTGTGTTCTATGTCCATTCATGCGCACGTCTACAAGTTTGGGGAAATATAATTCACATATAAACAGCACAGAATATAGATATTTCAGGAGCTATTTAGGAGCTAGCCATTTCATAACGCTCACCAAGTAGATATATATGATGATTGTTAATTGTAATTGTGAAATTAACAAATCAATTACACTGTAAATAGAGTGCTGAAGCAACAGTGAAATATATCTTTATTTGTAATCATTTGATTCATTTGTAAAATGTTAGTGTCCAAGACAGACTGATTGTTTACCATGTCGATCAGTCAGTGTCAGACCTTTTGTACACTAATATCTGTGCAATATGCACAGTTGTAGGTCAGATTTGCTAGCATGATATATGTGCAAAGACAGTGGCAAAACTTTAGCAGCTGCAGCACGGGTATGGACCAATATTGACTTGTATAATCCCAAGCTGTATCTACCATGTACTCGCTTAATTTAGTGTATATATATATATATATATATATATGTAATGCAATTTTAGATTCAGTTTGAATTAAATATTTTGAAATTGAATTACAGTCCAGTTGACTGACATTTACTTGTATTTTAATATTAGTGTCGTAATATCTGTATCTTTAGTTAGCTTAAAGGAACAGTTCACCTTTTTTAAATTACAGAACTACTACACATATGCTCATACAAATTATAAATGATATCAAAATATGAACATGATCAACCACATATTAAATCGACTATCTATGGTCTGTAGGTGCAGCCATTTTGAAACCAGACAAAGACTGGATGCTCCTGAAATCTGACAGATACCCGGTTATAACAATGTAAACAGAGCCCAGCCAAACATGTAATTTCTGAACAAAGGCGTGTTTACGAATATTACAGTATACTTGGTCCAAACATGCTGGTATGTTTTGAAATGGCTAAAGAAAACTGCATACATCTGGTGATATCTTTTGTGAATATTGTTTTGTACACTTGTAACAAGAAGCGAGTATCGAGCTGTCAGATTTAAGTAAATGAGCCGACAGTTGGCATCAACAAGAACCCGGTATCAGTTAGGTGGACACTGGTTTCAGAAATGCCAAAACAGTAGATTTATACGTCAATCGGAGGGTCTCAGAAAATCGGGTTTTTATACGTATATCAGAATATTATAATAATTACTATGGTAACAGAAAAGAAAACATTCCTTTTATTATTACCAAACAATACCAGCCACCAGATGAAGTATAAAATGTCCATGTTCCATGTAAAACATATGATAATTAAGTAATTTCACCTAAATCGGGCCACTTTTGGTGGCCCAGAAATCGCTAATTTCTTCTTCGTATGCATGAGATAGATATGTATTTGGTGCCATCTGCTGGTACTATCAATCTTGCCACTAAGTAAATAGTATATTACAGAACACAAGTAAGGCAATTATAGGATTCAACACGTTTAGGAAATATAATTTTTAGATGTTTTTGTTGTGTGAAAAAGAACCCTTCATGTCATTCTATGCTATAATGTATATGTAGTCAATTTCACCTAAACCTGACCATCGTATATTCCTTAACCTGGCCATGGCTAGGTTTGGGTTAATGTCAAATATTTGGGAGTGTGGAGCTGTTTTGCTAACTAAAAATGCTACTAGAGTGAACGGCCATAATGTAATAAATGCTAAAATGTCCATAATGGGTTATAATAAGCTAAAGGAACAAATTAATGCATTACAAGTCCATAATAAAATGACACAGGTGTCTTATAGTTACACTGTAGTACTCAAGTTATTAATCGATTAGGTAATCATATTATGCCTTAATTGTAAACGATTAAAAGTAAACTCTTATATCATGTAGGTCGTGTTGTACCTTTTTCATGGGCTGAATGTACAACAGCTCCTACCCACACTCAAAGCCCATACACACGAGGCTTTGAAACGAGACTGACTTAGCTGCAGCAGTTCAGACAGTCAACACAGTCTAGCTGTCCCAGAGAGCAGTCTAAACCACATTTAATGTACCACGGGAAACACTTTAAACGTGCCTCAATGAGAAGGTAACACTTGATGCAAATCCGAGGAGGATGCCCAGGTTCACTTACCAACAAGAAAAAAATCTGGTCGACTATGCATGTAACCGGACAGACATGGGAGTACAGAACAGGGCTCTGCATATATCTGAACTGATACTTTTTCGATGGACTTGTTCTCCAGTCTTTAGACTTCAATGTACAAGGGTCTAAATAATTTAGATTTAAAGTTTAGGTATCTTAGGTTCCAAATGAGTATTTAACAAATTGGCTTAGTTCATGTATTTAGAGTTCTTAAGGTTCGGTGTTTCACCTTGGCTGCCGAGGAACCACCACAGGCCAAATAAAACTGTCCTCATTTTCCTAGTCACCTGTTTCTGCTTACCCTCATATTAAATTTTAAGAAACAGATGGGTTGCATTAATAGTATGATTGTTGGGTGTACAAACGACTCTTAATTCAAGTTTGATCACGGTAAAGAAAGGGTGGCCGAGGTTAGGTGAACAGTACATATTCACTGGCCCGGATTAGTTAAAATATGGCCAGGATATGGTGAAATCCTAGATTTGTTTTCAAACTCATATAACACATGATCATAATGCTCAAATAGCACTTACGCCTGATGGCCAGGTTTGGGTTAACTTAATTTTCCTTTTTTTTTTTTTTTTTTTTTTTTTTTTTTTTTTTTTTTTTTTTTTTTTTTGTGATAAAATTGAATTAGCTATCTTGAATAATACACTTGTAAAGACAGACAAAGCACGACTCATCCGTGTTAATTTTGCATGAAAGAAAAGCGTGTCGGGTGTCGTTGCCAAGCTGTAATCGAGCATCGGTGTCAATTTTGCGGGCACATGGAGAAGACGCATTCCCTAGTAACATTGCTGTGGGCGATCACCGACAGTGTTGTCATGAGATGCGCTAAATATAGAAAGCGCATTCCACCAACAAATTTCCAGGATGTTGTTGTCAACTTGTGACCCTGTGAGTAAAAGGCAAAGTCGTCAAGTCTTCGGCGGACTTCATCGTTCTAAGTGGTGACAAACTTTGACATGAAAACACGAAGCAGACGATTCATCTCAGGAAGGACGATGGCAGTCTGTGTGGCGTCAGTCTGAAATATTGTGTTGAACTGGTTGAGCGGCTCAAGAATGAAGGTGAATAATATGAAATAAGCTTTCATCTCAAGACTGGCAAGGTAATCTGCACAACGCTTCTCCTTTCATTTTGCGCTTTTGTTGAAATGGAAGAACACGTTGGTGAGGAGTTCCTCCATATGGAAGGATAGTTGTTTCACACCCAGAAAACACGCAAGACATTACTCAGGCAAAAATAAAAGAAACTGTTCCACACTAAGATTGATCAAGTAAATCTTTTTTTGTTTAGCTTTCCGGAGATGTAGCTCAAAACCGGGAGGCTCTTGGCGAAACCGGGAGACTTAACATGTATGTGCTTATGACTCCTAACTTTTCACTGATCATTTGTTGATGAATTTTGCATCGTGCCTTGATTATGAGATTGCCTAACCCCTGAACTAGTTGTGCCACTGAGCTCGATTCTATCGATGTTTGTAATTATAAGTTATATCATATATGGCCTAGACTAAGCACACCCCTTAGTCCCGCTTTATATCAGACCAGCTTGGTCTAATTCCAATTGGTGAGTAAACGAACACACGAGTTTCATTGTGTGCTATGAATGAAAGTTTTGGACGTTTACTTTGGGATAGCTATTGGCGGAGTTGTGGCCCTATTTACAGATGGTGTAGATACCTATCATAAACTAAAACCAAAACATTCTAATAGAAGGCATTCAAGATTATATTTTGGTGACCTACAATGAAAACAAGTATTTTTTGTTTCTTGTGCTATCCTGGCATTTTAATGTATTTACGCATCTTAATGTTAATATATGTATTTACATTAGTGTACAAAAAAATCAAATAAAAAAGTCAAAAGGGTTAATGAACGAATTGATTATACGTATTCTGTATTGAATGTTTGTTCACTATGGCATACCTGCCTTTGGTGAATTACAAAGGAAACCTATCATAAATATTATCTATAGGCTTCAGTCCAGTTCAAATAGTATTATTATGAATGTTAGTTTATCTTTAGTTCCTTTATCTTCTCTCATCTGCGGCTATTAGTTTAACACTTTACACACTAGCAAATGATATTCTATTATCAGTATATCCTCTGTTTTAATTATGTTTATGCTCCACTGATAATAGTTTTTTAATGTGATGTTATATAAAAATACCACTGCCTGATGTTGTACATAATCTAATTTTACTGTGATAATTAGTTACTTGTATTATATTACTATAGACTGAGAGTATGAAATAAAGATTTTATTATTTTTTCGCCCATTTTAGTTCATCAGTTTTTGTTTGTTTGTTTAGTTATAGGTCGACATGTGTTCATAAAAGAAAATACTTAAGGTGTGGCACCCAAACCTATGTTAGAGAACTTTATTAGCTTGTGCAAATTATGGAAATGGACGTACGTGCATGCTTGTAAATTAACTCACATACCACAAATCACTCAATCCAATGATAATACAATATGGTGTGTGTTACATGTGAAATGATTTCTTTATTCATATTATATTATTCTTGCAGAACATGTCACTCAAAGATTCAACATCAAGACACCGTTATGTACTGCAGTGCTCCAATGGAGATTATCAGTTGTTAAAAGGGAGCTGCATTAGATAATACATGATCATCTTTTATGCACATACCCTCCACTATTTGAGTAGGTTATGGTAGGTATATGTATATGTGACATAATATACTCTCAACAAACATCATTCACACATCCATCCAGATCCAAAAATTAATTTAGAACATGGAGTTGACAAATGTCAAAGGCATTCAGAGAGAGTACAACGTCTTCTTAAAAGAAGAAAGGTCCAACTTGAGAGAAAGGAAAGTATTTGTGATTGATTACAACAGTGTAACCGTGAACTACTTAATCAGACAGAAGGTGGAAAGATGGCAGCTTTTTCCTGCTTAAACCAAGTTTCTCTTACTAGGAGTCTTTTGTAAACTGAAAAGCGTTGAGACAATTTGCAGTTAAGCATCAAGATGTCACAACTAAAGCGAAAGTCGTTGAAATGTGACTTTCTCATTAAAACTGACAAAAACACAACCTTCTACACTGAGTTATCATCATGAAAATTGTTTGAAAGCTTACATGTTCTTGTTTGCAAATTTATGAAATGACAATGGAGAGTAGCCAAACACCCATGCAATATTATGAGACATTTTCATGGCAGTTCAAAGAAAGTTGATCCCAAGTGAAAATTTATTAGTCGCAATTAATTCTTGTTGACCTTGATGAAACAAAGTGCTCTCCAGTTAGTTTGTTTTTGGACCAAGTGCAGAAAACAAAACCACAACAATTTGGAGCTATACCAGGACTGGATTCACTAATCAACTGTTTTTATTGAAACACCAAAGGATCTCAAATTACAGACCTCCACATGATCTGAATATAAGCATTGTAACACTGGTAAGTATTTTATATCAGTTAAACCCAATTCTCAGATATCGTAAGTATTGCCAATCTACAATGAAACTCTTTGAGTGTAGCTTCCTAGACAAACTTGACAACTTTGATGTGTTACAAGGTGAAAAATGTTTCAACATCGGAGACAAATTCCACCAGGGAAGAGGGGTCATAAATAAACGAGTGGTAAAAGTGTGCAGAAGACTAGTCAGGTCGCCAATCTCCGAATTGTGGTTGAACAAGTTATACGGAGATTAAAGACATATCGAATTTTCAAATATGAAATACCAATAGGTTTAGTGTCATCTGTGAATGAATACAATAGTATATATTTGTGTAAATGCCTCTGTTATTTGAAGACAGTGTTATTGTACGGTGTACTTGTTGACATAGACGATATTAAGGCTATTGAGTTGTTGGTTAGCTTGTAGCAGACTCTTGGCACGATAGTTTTGCCAAATGATGTATATTTGTAGTAATGTTTCTTGCACTTTAGTTCAAAACAAAACAGTTATTCGTTGATTCTAACTTAGAATGTATTTTACTATCAACCTTTGGTCAAATTTGTGTGACCGTGGAACTTCTGATGATGTAAGTAAGATATGCTTACGAGAGAACAAAATAGTTCTTACGTTTTATCGTTTTTGATGCCACAAATTATAGTAAATTTTATATCAGTAGCAACTTGATGTTTCTTAACTTCTACGATAGTGTTAGATAAGTTTCAATTAATATTTTGTATTTGATATTGTAATGTTGTCAATCCATAACAGTCCACAATTGATTATATCGAGGACTTAATGTTGGTATTTAGAATTGTAACGCACCGGAAACAGTTTAGAGAATAAACCAGATGGTCAAGAATGTATCTGTGATTTATTAACAATATACTTGATGACAATCTACAAACATCACAAAATGGTATACTAATTTGGGGGAACGCCAATTCATTAATTCTTCAGAAAACTGTGTCTGCAGAAAAGAGCTATTCGTATTATTAATAATGTGGGTTATAACAATCATACGGATCCTTTATTCAAAAACTGTGAAATCTTAAAATTAAGTGACATGTATCAATACCACGTATGTTTGTTCATGGACGACTTTATTAGCAAGAGACTTCCTATATCCTTCGATGACCTATTCCGTCTAAATTCTGATGTACAGGAACATCGAGTGACAAGGCAATCTATTAATATGAATGTACCTCGATGTAACTCTGCACTATCCAGTAAGTTGCCGTTAGTCAATTTTCCCATTATATGGAATAATTGGAAGAGTATCCTTTCCACTTGTAATTCAAGATCAAAAACCTGAAAGGTTACATCTTAGCTACTTACTCAGCATCTGTCAAATGCAACAATCCTTATTGTTGTCAGTGCACACGTGTCTAGGTAATTATATGATTCCTTGGTACCTGGTCCACATACTTCCAATACACACACGACTAGACTTGCAAATACACAAACGGCGTTTTATTGAGCTGACTATTATTAACTATGATTGTTCGGGGCCAATGGGAAGACAGCTTCGGTTACATTGGTCCCCCAATTTCTTTATATGTAATATACTTGTAAAATTGCATTATGTATACGTTATTTGATATTGAAATTGGAAATAAATACTACTACTACTACTTCCTTCTTACTTATGTACTGTCTGTGATCTTCAACATCTTTGGTACAGCTACAATTTGCTCTGACCTTTATAATCCGAAGAAGCTTATATATACATATATGATCTGAATGCTACTGTCAATGACTAAAATGTGTTATTATTAGTAGTAGTACATCATAATTAATACTGATATTATACGCAATTATTTATCCAAACATTTCAAGGATAAAATCACCCAAATTCATGCTTCTTTCTGAGGTTCTGCTTCCAGTTGTAATATTTCCAGTTGTACATCACCCTTGCACAGTGTTTAAACCAGCCTCTCTTACTGAAGTTTTAAAACTGATTTTATCATGCCCTAATAAGTCCTGTGAACTTAATCCCATCCCTACATTTCTGCTAAACTTCAGATACTAATTGTTCCAATTACTAAGATAATACATTTATCACTAAACTCTGGAGTGTTCTCTTTTTATTTTAAACATGCCCATGTAATCCCTCTTCTTAAGAAATCATCTTTGCCAGTCAATGACCTAAACACCTATAGACCTATTTCTAACCTATCATTCATATCTAAGGCATTACAAAAGTCGTATCCTGTCGTTTGAATGTTCACATAAACTGTCATAACTTTTCTAAAAAATAATTTCTATTGAAAGTTCACAACGACACATCACTAAACATGGATACAGGAAAGGTCACAGCACTAACACTCTTAGATTTATCTGCAGCTTTTGACATCATTGATTATTTCGTTCTTCTAGACCGGCTCTCTGATTGGTATGGCATATCATGTACAATAATTATCTGGATCGGCTCATTCTTAATAAATAGGTTTCATTCAATAAAAATAAGAAACTGTTCCTTTGTTTTGCAGTGTTCCCCAGGGCTTTGTTCTTGGACCGCTACTGTTTATTCTGTATACCACACCACTAAGCTTCCTTATTCACAGCCACACATTAGGCCATTATTTATATGCAGATGACACCCACATTATCTACAGCAGACACTGATCTTTCCCTTAAAGAACTTGGTGACTGTCTCAGTGATATCTCTTGGTAGGTGACAAACAATAAACTTAGGTTTAATGCCAATAAAACAGATTTCATCATTATAGGTACATCCAGACAATGCGGCAAACTTACTCATTTCTTCCCTACGAACATCCTTAGTCATAGCATCACACCATCAGACACTCTATGTAACCTTGGCGTTACATTTGGTAGCGATTTTAATTCCAGAAAACATATTTCTCTGACATGTCACTGCTGCTTCTATCATATAGATAGGTTTTTACTTGTTGTTCCCAGGGTCTGTTTTGAGACTTGCTTATCCTTCCTAAGTTTTAACTTCATCTGATCATTTGTTGATGAATTTTGCATTATACCTGGACTATGAGTTTGCCCAACCCCTGTAGTAGGTGCGCCACTGAGCTCGATTGTTTTCTAGGATATTGGCCCAATAGAAGTTTTGTAATTATTATTATTATTATTATTATATCTACTCTTCATCGTGGATTAAATAGTCATGAAATAAATAAAATATATTTGATGATAATATCATTGGTATAGAGATTTACTGAACTGATTATAAAAATGTTTTATTGCACCTGGATTTTGGAGTGATTCTTAAATTATGTTCAGCTTACACGTGTTTGTGTGGGATGTGAACCAAGACAGAAGCTATCTGTATTCCTAATGTAGCTATTTGCCACCAAATCATATCAGACATGGGGTCAATTTCATTTGTCAATTCCAATTCCACTCAATTATATTTGGTCAATTCCAATTCTACATCAAATTTATCAATTCCAAATAGAGCAATTCCAATTCAATTCCAAATATTTGTATATGCTTTACAAAGACAAAAATATGCAATATATTGTTTTATTCAAGTTATTCTTTTATTAAGTGCTATATATGATAATATATACTGCCTACTCCTTCAGGAATTGGAATTTCCCATCTGAATCGGATAGAGCTGATGAATTAATCCCATTATATGATCTTGGTACAAGAAGAGAAAAAAACATGCCAGTGAAAAGAGCATTCCACTACAATTATACATGCCAGTTTTTACATGGCTTACAAAACCAAACATCTGCCACATACGACGCATTTTATGTAATAATGTTGTGCGCATTATAGCGATCGGTGCCATCGGCCAATCATGCAGGACCATTGGCCAATAACGCAGCACGATCGGGGGATCGCCCAACCGTGCACCTATTGGCGGATTATTGACAAATCGCTGGAATGTGATTACCAAATATTGTAATTGATTAGCGTGCAGCACGATTGGCGGATGGTGCTGATCCGCCAACCGTGCGTAACAGTAATACCGTTTCATTGAAAATGATACTACATGTGGCACTCTTCACACTGTACATTCTAAAGATCTGGTGTTCTGGGGTTATAGACTGCTTCAGATCCACAAATACCACACACACATACTAGATATAGCAATGACTCCTTCTTGCTGTGAATGCGTCTATCGTAGTGTTAAGTTAATGAACCAACTGGCAGAGAATCATCAACAGCAAAGTATCATGTATGTAGTCTATGATCAACATCTGCACTCACTACATCAGACATATAAATCACATCAGTTAGGAGCTTAAGGGGCTACATCATATGTTCTCCAGAAATGTGCTATATTAGAGACCAGCATGTTCCAGAATGCATTGTCAAATGACAGAGGTTCATGATGGTGACCATGCGATGTCCATATGAACAAGTCACAATGTGACAGCTTCAGGATAGCCATCTGATCCTGTCCCTGGATCTAGGCATAGTAACGTGAACTTTTGGACAGCCTGTATTTTCCATCAACCAACCCAAAAGACGTGTTACTTGATGCTTTAACATGAAGCGCCTTTTTTAATTCAAGGAGCGCAGAAAGGTAGTGTAAAGTGAAATATGATGGGCCTTTTTAAATAAAGGATATTTTTTTAAATAAGCATAAATGTTTGAAGTAGACACGCTTCTACTTGACATGACCCAAGCAGTAGGCCCAATATGTATCTAGATCTCCTACTATATTTTGTTTCAGACAAAATCTTATTATGTTTTATTGAGCAATATCAGCCTATTAATCACAAAATGAGTATATAAGATAGACATAAGCTTACAATTACATGCACTAGACCCAATGAAGATGTTATGGGGGAGATTTTATTTTGTTATTGTTAATAATGTAATTGGACTTGCATAGCAGTGGTTGTTTAGAGCAGGGGCCAGTTTTTGGTTGTTCTCTCTATTTAATAACAGATGACAGATTGTAACTGTAGACGAGCCAGTGGCATAAAAGAGTTGATGCTGCTTATTGTATCCCCCGTACGATAGTACTAATTTCTTTCTCTATCTCATTGCAAACACATACTTTGTTAATATTCTAGTATATTCTTTGTTCTCAGCTGAGCAGGCCTATACTGGTCTATATTATTGAGGTGTAGATTCTCAGTGAACTTTTTAAGTTAATATATGATAAACGGACATGATGAATATTCAATTCAATTCAATCAATTTATTTCAGAATATAAAATTCCATATATACCATGAATTATGATGCAGCGAAATATATAATACACATAATAAATTATAAACAAATTATAAATTGAATATTTTCGTCCACCTAGCACAAGAGCTAGAATGATAGTAAAACAATCTGAAACAATACATTGTACTAGCAAATTGCTAGTAGCATCTAAACGTGTTGAAAACTATAAAGTTTTTTTGCGAACCAACATCTCAAATGAATCAATATTATTATTATTGACGTAAATTGCAGACATACTCTCCCCCATTAAAATACCAAATAGTTTTCTGTAAATATTATTAAAGGCCACTACAACACGCTTATATGTATATTGTTTATATGTTGACCACAAATGACAGCATATTCCCTGTTGAATAAAGTGATTTAACATATCTCATGATATCATCATTATCATCATCCTGATGTTTGTCATGTATAATTAGACCTAAATATGTGTTACTTGTCACGAAAGTCAGAGGTACATCATTAAGGCAGAAAGTAGGTACAAATTAACCATTCAGTTAATTTGGTTTGAAACACATACACTTTGTCTTTTCTCATTAAACATAATCAAAAAAGAAAAGTCAGCACATGCATCAAGTAGTTCATTGAGAGCTGTAGGTGAGGGAGCTATGGTACAGGCATCATCTGCATACAATAAATGAGTAATGATCATGCCATTCATACTAGAACCAATATAACTGATTCAAGTTGCAACTGAGCTCGTCCATGTATATATTAGACAACACAGTATATGATGGAAAGTTCACAATGAATTGTGTTATAGTTGCGTTATAATAGCTGTATATGTATATATCCAATTAAATAAAAATGAACGGACCATGACGTGACCCGTGATTGTTGTGTGTGATAATTGATGATAAACTGGCATGATGAAAAATATGTTTATGCATATACATCGTATTGTTTTTATTAAAGAAAACTTATGAAAAATACGTCTTCCACACACAAAAGAAAAAACAACTTTCAATTATTTTCTGATTTTCTGTGAAGTTATCTCAAATTGTAGACTGTGAAGTGACCAGGCTGTGAACTGACTGGCTTTTTTCAATATCATGTGTGCACAATTAAAGTGTTGATTTTGCAAAAGAATAGATGCTTATGTAACATATAGTACTAGTATTGCCAATTTACTTCAGCCATGCGGCACACAAATACACAATCATATGTGCACAACCAGAGAGCCTTTGATTATCTGAGAAGCGCACCCGTCCGCTAGGTGCGCTACTGGTTCAAAATCCAAAAGGGCACGTCAAGAGTAAGACCTTTCTATATATAAGCTCTCTACTATTAATTTTAACATGTTTACCCCCAAAGCCATCATTAAACAAAATAATTAACTGATAACAGGGTCACGCTTTACATTAATCAAATAGAAAATGAACTGTATTCTACGCTTTGTTTGAGCGCAATTGGGTCAACCTCGTTCTGAAAATAGCCTTCACCTTGTCCCAATGCCCATATATGTCGCAAACTTGGCCAAGTTGTTTACTGGTCTATGTAAACAGTGTCATGTGCGGGTGACCCATGTAAACCAACTTCGAGAAGAAAGTGTTTTCTGCAAACACAATGATACTGTGTTGCTAGACATCGAGGTTAAGTGGAAACTACGCATGAGTGTAGACTGTAGCTAACGGTTTGTCCATAAATAATATGATTATTACGATAGACTACTACTAGATCTAGATACTAAGATAGTAGATCTACTATTTTTCAGTTTGGACTTTGGGGGATTTGATTTATTTTGTACACTAGACTAGTCTAATGAATGTAACATTAAAATACATTAAAATATCAGATAATCAGGATGGCACAAGAAAGTGTAAACATATATATATATAATATCTAGATCTAAGACATTGTTTAAAAAAAAGAATGTAAGAACTTGCTACCTGATCATTAACTAGATTGTCAGATATACTTGCTTGTTAAACACTTATTTCCGTTTGCAATTTATTCCAAGCCAATATAATATTCCTGTATAATTAAAAGGTTCCTGAAAAGACATTGTACTGGATCTTGTTTTTTATACTATGTTGAGATCTTGTTAATTTAAAAGAAGTATTTAAGTAATTACAATATCTGCAACATATCATATGTAGATATAATAATATGTAAAATTGTGTTTAATATATTTTTCCCAATTACTGTTACATTTGTAAAGTTTGTTTTAATCAATCATTATTCACATGTTTGATAATTAAGAGTAAAT
The DNA here is from genome assembly GCA_025642065.1 of Paralvinella palmiformis. Taxonomy (NCBI): domain Eukaryota; kingdom Metazoa; phylum Annelida; class Polychaeta; order Terebellida; family Alvinellidae; genus Paralvinella; species Paralvinella palmiformis. Next base: position 135,629 of record JAODUP010001002.1, on the reverse strand, counting down.
AGTATGCTTAATAATCATCACCATCATATACATATGATGTATTCAGTAGGCTACTGGAGTGGTTTATAGCAATATAAGACAGTAACTAATAGATCTAGCCTTTAAAGAAAATATAGTGACTAATAATAATCTAGAAAAATAGTAGACTAGATCTAGACCCTCTAGTCTGTGTCAGATATGCTTTTTTAAATTCATGTAGATCTATATCTAGATTTTGCAGAAGAAACCTATGAAATACCAAATCTGCATCTCTTGCTGAACTTGGTACTGATTGGAATTTAGGATTGTGGATTGTTTTTATCATTTACTAAAATTTGTGTCATGTACTAATTACACGGTGTCCAGTGATCATAGTTTTTGTCTCTATTTATACTACTTTTCTCCAAAATTCCTACTATATATATTTCTTTTTCCTACTTTTTGTTTTGCTTTGCCACACATAATTTTGAAATGATGTGAATTACTGTGAAAATATGCATAGCTTTTGTGGTGTTATAAAACTCAACAAGTATCGGAACTTTTATCTTTGTGTCATCATAAATTTTACAATTTGGCTTATAGTACAGCCTTTTCAATAGCAGCCAACATCTGATGCTATACATCGTCTATTTTGCAGTCCCTTGATGCCTATTTTATCAGCAGAAAATCTCCATTATCCCAACTCTTTCGGGGAGAGTGTTAGTGTTGTTAAATTTATACGCTCAAAGTCAATGTGAGATGAAATTTAAATACATGTATAGGCTACGACAATTCCCAATGGGGGGAACATTACACAGGGATGGCAAAATATAATGGACCACTGGGTTTTGTAAGCAAGATATACAGTATACCAACTGATATTTGTAACATTTTCATTTACTAATACTATCAGTATCAATGTAGGCTCTTCCATGGGCCAGTAATTTTGAGTTGATTCTGCAGAAAGTTTCATACTGCGATTTATCTGACTATTTGGTACTCAGATGTTACTTTTGCCATGAATCTCCCTCACTTCCATAATATTTCTTCACATGCTGACAGTACATTATCCAGGCCGTAACATTGGTGAGCTTGGGGGGGAGCTTGCTTTATTATATTATAATCCATTTAATGATTATTAGTAAATTCATTCTGAACTTTATAACATATGCATTTCAAGTCTAACTATACTTGTGAATGAATGTCTATGTGCATGATCTGATTTCATTTTGATATTGTAACATGTCTCCTACTGGCTACCAAGAATCTAGCTTTTTCAAATTTTAGCTCAAACCCTATCGGCATCTGACTGTAACACATATTTCATTAAAGGTACACTTCATTTATTCAACTGTGCCCAAAATGTAAACATTATTTTCACGGTAGCTTTATCCCTGGTTAGTGGTGAAAAGTTAATATGTTTAGTTTTATGCTAACATGCTGTCCATCTCGTATCATGCTTAATATGGAATGTAAAATAACCCATTCTCACATATGCAAGCATGGTTTCCTCCTTAGTTGTCTCTACATAGTCTGAAAAGGGATGTAAAACCTAATTCACAATTTTGGAAACACAATATTATCACGTTAGTAGTTTATGTCACTGTAATATCTTGTGTTTGAAAAATATGGGCTACTTACATTGTTCAAATCCAGTAAAATAAAAGTTATGAATGATTTGGTGAAGGGGTATAAAACAAGGGCAAATTCAACAGTAGGCATCATTCCTTCACTATGGAGTTTACTGATGTGAGGCACTTCTTAGGGGTAACCATTCATAAAATTCACTACACCTGCTGAGTATGCATTTATTACAGGTAGGCTCTTCTTGGAAAGCATATTTTCTATTGATGAAGTACAGTAGCTGATTAATGTGACCATTGCCTAAGATCCATGTTCTTTTGGATAACAAATATTATATACAGGCACACACTGAACAACACCTAATGTTATATAAATTCTCAATACTAGTCATTTTGAATTGGACACATTCATCTATCCTCCATGAACAATGTTAAATGTGCTGTTTTAGTCCTACTTTTTCTATAATTTCAGCCCTATGTTTTGACAATGGTGTGCTGGACAGCCTGTAATTATAACTAAACTATTTTTTTAATCCTAGTTTGAGACATATCACTTCCAATTAAACAGTTGGGTGTAACTGAACATTGTATATGTCTGTACAATGACCAGTGTAACTTCTGTAACACATACACCAGAACTTTAATCAATATGCGTTTTTTTCGTGATCATTTCAAAAGATATTAATCAGAATGTTTGCATTTTGTTATCAGACATCTACTTAATGGATGTAACATGTTAAACCTTGTATATAAGATGGATATAATTATAGAAATTCTTTAAATAATTACACACGTTAATTATGACAATCCATAGAAACTTGGGACATAAACACCTGATTCCTGTATTTGTAATGATGCTCATTCATTTAAATTTAATTACAACTCAACATTTTAGTTTTTCATGCTGTGTGTGGTTTTGTTGCATCTACCTTTTTTTTACTTGTTTCAATGAAAGCATAGCCATTCAGCTTTTTGAGTTGTCTTGACATTTTTCATCCAGCTGCTTAAGTATAATAGTTTTATCAGGACTTTTTATTATTGCAAATTATAATATCTAATAACTATATATCATTGTAATATTATGTATTTATTGTAGATGGATGTACATTCTTTTAGGACCATATATGTTTTGATCAGAATAATGAGATTATTGTATCATATGATCTGTTTTGGATTTTTATTAATTTGAAAGTCATTATTACATTTCATGTTCAGATTGGGTTAGCTTTTTAGTATACTGGATCAAAGTCTGAGTTTTGTTCTTCAGCTCAGAAAGGAGTTGGGTAATGAAATACATACTACAATATACTATATTCTACTTGATATAAATTAAGTATCATCATATGGAGAATTTTATTGATTGTGTTGATATCAATTCTATATTAAATTGTAGCTTTATGTGATATTTGAATGATGTTATGATTAAAATATTTAACTCAGTTGCCTCCCTCATCAGCTTATTTTTCCAACCACCAGAATTGCATCTGAGGAGCTGCTGATTGAGCTTGTGTCTTTTTCTCATCAAGATCCTTCGATCTCTTGGGATATCTATTTGAGATTTTCCGTGACTACCTTTCCTGAGCAGAGTGCGATGTCTGAGCATATCTCAATGAACCTTGTGACCATTTGGATTGGAATTCTGCTCGCCAATTTATGAGTGCAAGATCTGAGTTCATTCCTATCCAGTCTGTTTGGTCACTGAAATATATATACAAAGATTATAAACATTTTTAAGAGTATGATTTACTATCTCAAACTACTGTTTTTATCAAAGTTGTATAAACACCTTATTCTTAACATTGTAAAGTACTTTTCCTTGTATTTACTTTCTAAATAATGTAGTTTGTACCAACCCTGGTATGTTTTTATTCATACAATCATCAGAAAATAAGGAATCTAATGTGTTCTGCTCAATGTAAACTTTTTCATATGATGAAAATGTTCAGCTGTTTAAAGAATACCAAATGTAATCTGGTGACATTGCAATTAACCTATATTACTGTACATGGTGTGAAGCATATCAGGATCAAAGCATTATTATTGAAAATGAATTCATGTAACTTCTATTAAATCTAATGGTGGTTTCAAAACTTTAATAAATTGAAATATTTTAATATTTCCGAATACTATGTTGCCATATCTTTTATAATGTTATGTAATAACACTAGAATGTATCAAAAGCCACCATTCACATGTGATGATTGAAACCATCAAACATTCTAGTCACTTAGAAATATACCCCAAAACACCTCAACTGACCTTTTTGATATGTGTTAATCCAATAATATTATTTTCACAATCTCATAACCAAGCTATGTTCATACTTCGGTTACCGTCATACTAAATAACATTTAAGTCAATTCTCTGACTAACATGTCCCTATTAATATATGATACATATTTTGTCTAAATGGCATATGAAAACTACTGTAAGAAGAAAGTCAAGTAAATCTATACTTCAAAGGCCAACCTGTAGGTACCTAATCATACTACACAATATATTACTACTGCATACTGAAGTAAATGAAATCAGTTTGGCATTCCTATATGTTTCAATATTATGCTAATAAGGCATTTAAAGTATTCAATAAAGCTGTTAAAGTTCAAATTGATTCTGCAGTGAGTGAATGAGTTTTTATTGGTGGGGGGGGGATATATGGCTCAGTGGTGACTTCATGGTAAAATGTATGTAGTATGAGTGTACTGTATTTGTTAACACTGCCTTTATTCATTTCTGTTGTGCCAGCTTTGGATTAAAATCCAAATATTAAACAGTCAGTTGTATAATATGCAGAAAGAATTTGTTTTTCTTATTTGTATAAACATTACAGGTCATGTGACAAGTCATAAAATCTTCAGTGTCCAAAAATATTATATTTTTCAGATGTCCAGGTCTCTGTCATTTGGAGAAAGCAATATACAATCTACTGACCAAGTGACTTTACTCAGAGATGTAGAGACTGACATTGGTAATATTTTTTTTAATATTTTCAATAATGATTTGTTATTTGGTAATATTGTTTACTATGTGCTTATAATTGTCAGTTTTACAAAATTTGGTCAAAAGACTGGCTGTTTTAGTATTATATGTTGGTAAATGCAAAATTGTGGTAAAATCACAATACTGAGCATCATGTAAGGGATTGTTAATAATTATCAGCATCATCACACAAGTATACAAAACATACCTTGACTGTCTTGCCCAGAATAATTTTATTAACTTGTTGCCCACCTTTTGCAAACACTTCTTATTTAAATATTGTTTTTAAGATATGATTTAAATATGAGATAAAGTGTTATTTAAACTACTTATGATAAATCTAAACATTATTCAAATTACACTTTTGTATAACATATCACCATGATAAATTGTCAAACTGGATTTTTGTCTATTAATATATATATATATATATATATATATATATATATTTACTTTTGTTGCTTGACATTAATTCATTGTTCAAATGTATCATGTATTTAGCCAACCTTTATATGAAAAATAGTTTAATTGTTTTGCATATTTTGTCTCATTTCTGAACAGAACTGAAGCAACCATGTGTTCGATATCGCTATCTGACTGCCATTTTGGCATCTTTAGGCTTCATCATGGCACAAGGGACCAGGACAAGTCTCAACATTGCTCTGGTTGCCATGGTGAATTACACAGCTGAGTCTCCCTTTAATAGCTCACAATTCCAATGTCCACAGTCACACACTTACCACAACAAGACCATACCACAGAACCAGGTAAAGGAACATCAAATTATTACATACTGGTGCCATATCACAGAAACTTATTATTTGTATGATACTGAATTTTAATTTAAAATGTTATACAATTTTTATATTTAACTTGGGTGTTCAGTCAATAGTATATTATGCAGACTTTTGATGGCTGTAATATTACTGATACTTTTCTTGCATAGTGTATTACCCAGATGTTATGGGCCACACTTGAACAGCAATATTTTTGTTTGTGTTAGTAACATCTGTTGGATAGCAAAAAACATGATGCTGTTATTTATCTAGGTGCTCTGCATAAAATGAAACTCTTATCTCTACTTGTTGAAAGGGCCACATTTTCACAATATTATATGGTTCACTTTTGCATTTCAGGGTGAGTTTGATTGGGATGGAACTATCCAATCACAGCTACTGTCTGCCTTCTATTATGGCTATGTCATAACACAGATACCTGGTGGTTATCTGGCAGAGCGTGTCGGTAGTACTTTAGTGTTTGGCCTCACTGTGCTTGTTCCAGGTATACTGTCTTTACTGCATCCATTACTGGCTCGTTGGGACTATAGATCTCTGCTTGCAGCCCGAGTGCTGATGGGCATCTGTCAGGTAAATGTCTGTTATCATATTATTCTTTCTGTGCAACATTTGTACATAATTGATTGCCTTATTAAATTGGTCCGGCAGCCAATATAGAGTTTCAGTGATGATTTATAAGACAATTACACATTACTGTAGTAATATAACTGTTTTAAAGGTATTCTGTTGATTTGAAAAATAACTTTTAACAGTCCTTTGTAATAGTGAGCTACAGAGGAAGTTATTTGTTATGCAAAGTAAGGTTTTTCTTTGATGATAGAGTGATGCTACACTTAAAACACATAAAAAATACTAAATTGTCATTCACTGTTGTTAATTGATAGCCTCTATGAACACAAATATCTCAACTACCTACTGTTCAGTAATTTGTTTGTAATTTTGTTTGTTATAATGTTGTGGCTTGGGTAGAAATGAAAACATACATATTCCATACAGTCATTCAAAACACTATTTTAGTGTTCATACAAGTTGAAACATCTTTTTTTTTCAAAAATAGCATAATATTTACCATAGTGTTTTCCCGCACTTGGACTACTGAAATTGAGAACTAGACCATATGAGGATTTAGAGAAATTGAATATAAAGATGCTGAGCTTCGTCAAATGATATTTTAAAATAAAACCATCCCAACTAATGGAATAATTATGAAATAATGTACATAAATTTTATTATAAAATATATGTACATCTGATTGATCATTATGTCATGTCAGATCAGAATTTAGTTATTGTTTAATACAGGGACCACTGTTTCCATCTAATCAAGCACTGTGGGGCCGGTGGGCACCTCCTCTAGAACGGAGCCGATTGATGTCCTTATCCACTGCAGGTCAGTGTGACAGCTGTTTGGTTCTTGGTACAGTTTGGCTCCATTATAATGCAGTGTTTGGAATTCATGGATGTGAACTATATTAAGTGGGTCACAGATAGCAACAGTCTGAGTGCATTAGTAGTGGTTTAGGAGTGGAATGATAAAAAAATTGTCAGACCATTTTATCATGAGAAGAACCACAACATCATATAATTTAGGGAAGTCAATTAATAATTTGTAGTACTTTCTTGTTTATATGATACAATACAATAATTTTAATCCAATTAGAATGATGATTTGTGGCAGTGCAGCTATAGTTGATGTCACCATATTGCCTAACTATATGCTGGGTCAAATCCCATTAGAGGCAGCAACTCTATTGGTCATTAAATGAACTTTCTATTCTAAAGGAGTAAGATTTACTTTTCAGCATCTTTTTACTTGAGATCTATCACTGTGTTATGTGTTTAATATGGAAATATAGCAGTTTTATATGAAAATAATTTCTCTGTATGTAATTCATCAAACACAAATAAAAGATATGATTTGGGATACACATAATCTGATTTACTTTACTGGTTTATTTTCAAATATCCAATTAAACTCCAATTAAATGTTTACTTCTTAAGTTTAAATGAACTACTTGGCACACTGAGTAATTAGTGACTGTTGGTGATGTTTTGGGCTAATGTAAATACAAACTATTGAAACTTGGTTTGAATTTTTGTGAATGATAAACAGCCTATGATAAAGAAGTATTGTCAGCAGAGCTATTGTGAAAAATCAGTCCAGATAATGGGGAGTCTAACACACTCATCTTATAGCTACTTCAGCAGTATACTGGATCACTTTATACTGGAGCTACACTGTATTAATAAAGTTTGTGATTTTCTTGTTTGTGCAACTGTATTGCTATTAATGCATTAACTATAGAGATATTCCTAATACTTCATGGTGATAAATTGTGCATTCTATTCATACTATATACTGATACCATGGATGAGTCAAGTATATTAGCAAAATACTTAAATAAATTACATGAATTTAAAATTTTATAACTTCCCTAAAATTCTCATCTGTAGATATAGGTTAGTAGAAGTACTTTTTTGGAAAATTCCAAGTATGGTTAGAGTATTTGTGACATTATATATATATATATATATATATATATACTGTGTGTGTATGTGTGTAGAAGCTTACAGATTAATAAAGTTAAAACATTGCAGCTACACTATGTTATCCTTTTTAATCTTAATATTAAGTACAGTGGTTTCTGGGTAGGGTTGTGTTTTACAAATTTTCAAATGAAAGACAGGTTTCATCTGAATGGGCAAGTTGTATGATGTTTATGAAAAATGTCAAATGGTCAAAGCATTTGTCATATCCAGATTCTCTTATTGTCAAGTACAAGAATATGTTAATGTACACCCATCATAAAGATAAAAAGTTCAGGTACAGTAAATGTTATGTTAGTAAAGAAGAACTTGAACCCATTTTGGGCTGACACCCATCTCTACACACACTCATGTGCTTTAATTATTCTTCTCACTCATCCCAGATGTCTTTGAACCCTTTTCCAACAGGAAATGAACTCTCTGTGTAATGAGAAAAAGTAATCACAATTTTAGTAGATATTGCACATATGAAACCCTGGAGTGGTACCTATGTTTGTGGGATAATTATTTGGAGAATCTCAGTTCAGCCACAGGCCTCATGTGTGACTTATGCCGAAGATAAATGAACCATTCATTCATTTGCTTAATTATTTATCATCAGATTAACATATTCTAATAACTTTATTGTGGCATTTATGATGTGACAACTTGTATGAATTGCCCTAAATTATAATAGTTATACCTTCATTTATGTATTATTTCTAGTTTGCTTTAAAATTGTCATGCCGTATATTGATCTTGGTGAATTTTGTTATTAAAAACACAACTCTTGATATTGATGCCAGGCAATAAATAAATACATACCAGTAATAAAACTAGCATATACTATATTTTCTTAGAGTAAGAAGATATTGTTTATAAAGGAAATCAATATACTGTACCAAGTAATATAACATAGGGATTGTTTACATGTTGACAATTTGGAATATTCTGATGGTGCAGTGGTTAGAGTACTGTGCTGCATACCTCCAGGCCATGGGGTTGAATCTGACTCGGACTACTGGAATGTTTCCTATCATACACATGTCTTTGATGTGACCTAAGCACTGACACAAAATAACTGAAATTAACTTAATTGACACATTTTAGACGTAGTTTTGTCATTAGAGAATATGAATATAAATAATAAAAGTCCAAATAAAGTTTTGTTATGATTCATATACAATTAGGTTCATTTATTGGTGTGCTGACATCATTGGTGTTGACTGGTTACCTGTGTAGCCTACCTTACCTCGGTGGCTGGCCTCTGCCATTTTATGTTTGGGGTAAGTGACATGTTCTATGGGATTTTATTGCTTGTTCCATTTGACTGTCTGAGTATAGAAAAATATTTGGAATTGATATTTCTGATTTCATATATTATTTTTAATACTAAAAATTAAAACTTCACTCAATTTCTGTCCTTTCTTTTTCTGTTGTGTGTGTGTGTGTGTGTGTGCATGCGTGCGTGCAGCACTGTCTCCTTGTGTGTCTGGTTGTATATCTAATTTAATTCAAATGTTTTTAATTTAAAACTAGGAACTGGCAGTTGTATTTGGTTCATCTTATGGCGAGTATTTTCAGCAGATACACCAAACAAATCTCAGATGATCTCAGTTGTTGAACGTGATTATATTGAAAGATGTACAGGATATTTAGACACTAAGCCTGTATGTTTATAAATATGTCTTGAATAAACACTGTGTATGTGTGTGTGAACATTTTATGACTGGTGTATTATATTTAGTATTATACCTATAATGTTATGTGTTTTGATTTCAAAACTGAAATAGAAATTGAATGTTGACTAATTACTATCACCATTATAGATATATTAATCACTAAAAAGAGATAAATGTGTATTTAATGTAGATTATGTGTTTTTTTCACTATTTTATTCCAGTATATTCAGCCCCCATGGTGTGCCATACTCACAAGTCGTGCTTTTTGGGCATTATGTTTTTATCTCCTCTGTGATGGAGTCGGTTATTTTGTGGTTTTTACAGGATTTCCCATCTACATGAAGCAGGCTCTTGGATTTGACATATCATTGGTGAGAAACAGCTGTACAGCTGAAACATCACAACTGCATCATTTGATGGATGGCCATGGTTTTAAATGAATTATTCACTTAATAAGTTTTAAATGTTATCAGGATAAGGTTCTGTACAAAATAAGAGACTACTTAATAACTAATAATAATATATATTTTAATAAAGCGCCCTTACTAGCAGGAGCCATTCAACGGCGCTGTACAAATAATATGTAATATAATAATACCCCAAATAATGTACCCTTCACTTCTCAAAGGTACATATATTATAAGAGTCTGATTCCAATATAATGTCAATATAAATCATGCTTACTTATGTACAGTATCTATAAACCATCAGTTCTGTTAATATTGGCTTTAAACTTTAATATATTTTTGCTGATTCAGAAGAAAAAGTTGTAGTCAAAATGTTCTTGAAGCTAAATGTGACAATTTTCTTCATATTATATCATGCTTCTTTAATTCACTTTATATGCTTACCCATTGTTCCATTATTATTATTTAATATGTTACCTAGCTTATATATCAATTAAAAAACATTGAATCCTGTAGCAGAACTCTTATCCATTTGTTCTTCACTGATTTGCTAACTTTACTTTAATTCTTTTTAAAAAGATAAAAATGTGATTTGTCATCAGAACATGATCATATTAATTCTGATTCCACTAATACGATCTTATGTCAGCCAAATATAGTCATCCATAGTTTATGATTTCTCTCATTTTCCAGGAAGGTCAGTTGACGGCTATGCCACCTTTAGCCTCTGTTATTGTGGCTTTATTGACTAGTGTTCTGGCTGATTACTTACTGTCTAAACACTGGCTCTCTACTACAGCTGTTAGGAAAATCTTCACCTTTATAGGTAATATAACCTACCTTATGGCTTATAGTAAATATAACTTATTTAGTAGGATGGATAATGAACATTATTATAGGTGTGCATATGTTCTATAAACTGTTATGTTAAATGATATTTTAGTGTTATATATGTAAATATATGATGTTATTTATGAGCTTATCAATGGGTGAGTACAAATAATTTGGTCATTTTAATGATTCTGTATGTTTGATAGTCCTTGAAATAAGAATTGTTTTATTTCGAATTCTGGAATATACACACAAAATGAGCAGAGCACTTGATAAATGAAGTTCAAATAAAACCTACCAAAAACAGCATTGACACACAGCTTCTTGCAAAATCAACTTAATCACTAATGATCTAGCATAAAGTGGGATGAATCGGCACAAATAGCTCTTCCAGCCTGTTAAATCCATTCTTCTGTAATTTCACTATGGAATGGAGATTGAAATTATATACTCCGGCTTTAATCATCAATGGCTTAGCTTTATAAGTGACAACATCACATATCTTTTTGTTTAATACATCTGGGAAATATATCCAGTTGATCACCTATACTGCTAAAATGATAGAAGTGATTATTTCCCTTTGAATTTTAGGGTTATTCTAGGGACTAATGTATATTAATACATGTCTATTGCTCTACACAGGAAATTTTATTGTGTAGTCAGTATATAATTTTTCTCTCTATTAAAAAGAAGAAAAGCTTTTAAATGTCCCTTTCTCTTTATTAACACCCGTTTTTTAATTAAATATCAGGTGTAGACTTGGTATTAAATACTACATGGAGTATCAATGATTCAGCTCAGATGTACACTGTATAACCAAGTTCTTGGCTTCAGATATTTTGTCTTTAGATATTATGACTATGACTCGCACACACACACACACACACAGCTAGCAAAGTAGATATACATTCTTGAGACCACTGGAAAAACTATCCCACAGTTAATTCTCTGGTGGCAAAGATCTAGTGAGGAAATATATTATTAGTTCACTGAATCCAGAGAAACAAGGATGAAATCCCAGAGAATTAACATCAATTTTATTCGAACTTCTTGGGCAACCAGAGAAATAATGCAAGTCTCAAACAAACGGGAACAATACAACCAATATTATTATGTTTACATCTTATGTTGAACCCATCACATCAATGTATACCCAGAAAACACTGTCTAATGATATAAAATACAAGGTCATGTTATGTATAAGTCCTGTTGAGTAATGAGTAATTCAGTACTGTAGTCGATTATCAAATAATAAAGTAGAAATCTAGGTCGTGAGACCAAATCTTACAGCTGCTAGTTCAAATCAATTTTATTCCACATCACGTGGTTGGTTACACGTGTAATTTCTATTCTATCCAACTTAACTGGTACAATATTTGTGTCTATGAGGTGTTTCTTCTTTTAATACAAACGTTCTGCTGGATCATCTCATGTCCTTCAGGAGGTAGTCCTTCAGCTGTGCGTCTCAGGTGAGACTAAAAAGCGCCAGGATTAAAAACATTATTACAAAACTTGGCATCAGTTTGGCAATTGCCACATCAGTCAGATTAACCTTATTTTGTGTTAATTGTTACTTATCAACAACTCTGATGAAGGATTCTTAATCATAGAATGACCAGCAGGTACAATTACCCCACCATTATATATATATATATGCAATGTTTTAGGTGAGTGCTCTATGGCTTTAGCAGTTATCGGCGTGGGATTAGCAGATTGTGATCGTGTCCTTGTTGTCTTGTTGTACATCATTGGATATGGTTTGAGTGGCTTTACAGCATCGGGTATTAGTGTCATCACCCTTGATATGGCCCCACAATATGCAGGTAGGAAATATGTATGGTGATTACATGAAAAGCTAATAGCCAGTCAGTGGATTCTAACTAAGAACACCTTATTTTCTTAAGAAAGTAACATTTACTACCTTAAGAAGTTTCAGAAAAAAATGCTTTTATTTTATGGCATGTATTGCTTACCTTATATTGGGAATTTAAATAAAACAGGAGTTATGAGCAAGAGAAATACTTTTAATAGTTTTATTATCAAAATGAATCAATGAGTTTATAGCAAATCCTTGCATTGGATACATAAGGGATATAGTTAATTGTGTTTATTAGCACAAACCTTATGACCAGTTCCTTGCAAGAACTCCATTATTGGTTGGCATTGTTAAACATGATTTCTAACATTCTCTGAAGATGAACTTGCGAATGCATTTTGGGCATAAATTAGCTTTAGAGTAATTGTTTTCCCATTTGTTAATTTTAGTTATATTTATATATATATTTAAATTGTGGTAAACCACATCAGCAATTAAAACATATAGAACAATAGAAAACACCAACTTAATTATCATTTTTTATTCTATAAGTCAGGTGCCATGATCCTTGCATGGCTGACCTTATACTGACAGAAGTAAAACAATATCAGAACTTCTAACCCATTACCTTTTCTGTTGACTAGAGACCTTTTTGCTAATATATATATATATATATATATATATATATATATAACATAAATGTGTGTGTACTCTGTTGTTGCACCACCATATTTCCTAACTTGTAGACCAGTTGGTCACATATTATTTTTCACTTTGCCTTATTATCTTTGGAGGTTGCTTGGCACATTTATACCATATGCACAAATGTGGCCGTGGAAGCTAGGGCAACATATATATATATATATATATATATATATATATATATATCTCTCTTTCATGGAACTCAGAACTATATCCACACATTTACTACATGTCTATATATGCTATTTAGATTATCTCATGCACATACATACACACACACATATATATATATATTGTGTGTGATGGAATAAACAAAACAAAAAACTCCTAAACATGACCAAGAAATTAACTAGTCACTAGTATTTTCACTAATAACAATAATAATGACATTCTTCACTTCAGGAACACTTCTTGGTATTACTAACGTCATAAATAGCTGTGGTGGCTTCTTGTCTCCAGCTTTAGTCCGATTGGTCACAGATAATCAGGTCAGATTCTGGAGCCTAGATAATCTTGACATATTGAGCTGAATAATGTATTGGTTTATCTATGGATATTACTTAAATAATAAATGGTGTCTGAGAAAATGAACTCAGATACGTCACTAAATCAGAAACTCTGGTAAAAAATATGTCTCAATTATGAAAGAATTTGCTGTGATGATATTATTATGTTTAGTAATAGCAATAATAACAGTGATTGTGATGATAATGATGATTATAATAATTTACAATTGATGTGTTGTTTTAGGGAGATAAATACCGCTGGCAACTGATGTTCTATATAACTGGAGGCTTTTACATGCTTGGGTTATTAGTGTTTACATTCTTGGGTTCAGCTGAAATTCAGCCATGGGCTGTCATACCTGTTGATTCTGATGCTCCAGACAGTGATGACAGTGGCGGTGATGGCGATGCTACAGGTGTGAATAACAATGGAGCCAGTACAGAAGAATCTGCTGGTGATACCGAGCAACTTATCTTGTGATGAATTAGAAATACTTATGTTTCTGTGTTCATGGGGGTTTGGGCTTGTGCATGCATACGCACACAACACAGACATACCAGACATGCCTGAAGAAAATGGATTGTGCATTAATGGGGATTATTTATTATTGTTGGGTATTGGGTTGGTATTTTAATCACCAATCTTATAATCTGTGGGCACTAGACTATCAACTTTAGATTGTATAAATGGTTGAAAGATATATGTATAAACTATGTCTTATTCAAGTCTACAAATCTACTTTCATCTGATTTATAAACAATGTTGTCTGAAATAAAGTCAAATTTCATTTTAGATACCCCCGGAGAAATATTTTGTATGGGATGTTAATTTTTCACACAAAAAATGCAGAAAGTAAACATGTCATTGACACTGGAGGTATTGTCGCTAGTTCTTTAAATTCATGTCCAAATTGTGTATCATCCATTTCCAAGTTTTACAAGAATAGCTAAGTTATCATCATATTGAAGAGAGGAGCTGAGAGGTGATGGCTGTTATGAAACTAATCCAACTTTTGGGTATTAGTTGTTCTGAAATTAGTATTTATATAGAAATGTTGTGTTTACTACCTAGTGTTTGAGCTAGGATTATATAACTTTTAATTAAAAGTATGTCAACACCAAAATTTGTAGACAGGAATTAAAAATCTCAATTGCTGTGGAAGCATAAAACTAGTAACGCAAGTGAAAAATATTGTGGTCAGTAACATAATGGATTAGAATAACATTTTAAATTTGTTTTTGTCATGGAATGTTGCTGTACATGGATGATTATAATTGAATTTGGAATAAGCAGTAGATGTTTGGTCTGCTGACAGTGTGATAACAAATTGCTTATGAATATTAATAACTTGAGGTCACTAAATATTTATGTAATAATATTAGTAAAAAATTACCGATTTCCTTTGGTTTATCCAAGGAGGCAAAAGGTGTCTAGAGAATAATTCAAATACCTTATTTTTTTTAAATTGTTTATTGATTTCTTATTGTTGTCTGTACCATGCAAAAATGCAGGGAAGAACTGGTCAGACTTTTTTATCAGTAAATATTTAAAACAGCATGATATAATTAGTCATAACCGAGCCATATATAGAAATAATACTACTGCTTATAACTCTGATATGTGTTAGCATGAGTAAGTGAAGAGGGTTAGATAAACAATATACACACACCTCTGTGAGTATTCAGTCATTAAGTTACTTGGAATTAAGGATGGTTATCTGTTCATTTTATTATTTTAATCCAGTGAAGATTTTATTCCAATTTAGTAATAGTATGATCCGATATGTTCTTTTTTAACAGAATGTCAATGGACATTTTATACCAGTTTTATTTACATTTGTATGTATGATAATTGATATTAAATTATCTTCAGTCAAAGGTTGTGAATTCAATGCCATTTACACTTATTTCTGTGACTGTAATACTTTCTTAAAACGGCTATTTAATAGAAGTCAGTTGCTCAATGTTGATATTCACTATTTCTTATGTTGTTTGTGTCTTAGATAATTAGAATCCAAATTTTGTTCAACTCCTTAATAGCCATAATATATATTAGAATTGGTAGGTAGCTTTAAACAAACAGAATATTAATCAATTGGGTTCTATAGAATGATATGTTGGGTAGTTTTAAATATCAAACATGTAATTGATTTTTAGACAGGATACTAGGGTAGCTCTTTTTGTCGTCAAAGCTATTATATATATATATATATATATATATATATATCAAATGCTAGTAATTGTAGTCACCAGACTACTCTATTAATCAAATTATAACCTTATTGCTGAGTGAATTTGAAAAAGCTAGTCTGGAGTATATTACTACCTCTACTTTTAATAATTATATTGTTATTGGATTAGTTTACTTCTTATTGAGCTATTATTATAAGGGATTACAATCAATAGATATGTTTTACAATGAGCCTTTATATGTGAAATAAATAAATATGAAAAATTGACAAAAGACTCCTTCATCCTGAACTGTAAATGTTCTTGTTTGGGTTCAACTTTGGCACATATGATAAGGTAAATCATCTCAAGCAATCTTTGAAGAAAGATGAAGGAATCAAATGAAGGATGAAATATATCTCAGACATGTCTAGGCCGGTCATTGAATCCTAGTGTTTATAGCCAAAGAGATACTTATTAGGCGAAACGTTTACTAACATTTCATCTGTTTACACAGTCTTTTATCAACACATAGTTATTCTGTATAGTATCGTGTTTTAATTATTATCTATAGTTACCAACATACTTTATTTTTTTTTAGTTTGTTGTGTACAACGCTTTAAAGCATTCTTGTTTATGAATTATATATAATAACAACGCAATTAAAATATAGATAAGTATACCAATATATAAAAATAGTAATGAGAGGAAAATTTCTGTATCTAGAATGTGTAAGTCAATTTAATAAGTCAACTATATAAATAATTAATGAGTCCATCATCAATTAAAACTCTGAGTGATTATTCTAAACTTTCCACAAACTTCTAATTTGTAGAGTACTATATATTAGTCTAACCTATATTTGTTTTTGACGGGTAAAACCAACCCCCTGCTGTTAACTAAAACAATGCCTTATTTAATTATTATTTTTAAAACTATTTGCTCGGAGAAAATCATAATTGACAACTACAAATAATTTCATTCAAATAATAATAATGTTATATTTGTCAGCCTATAAATTGCTGGTTTCATGTAGCAACTAAAATAAAGTTGACTTAAGCTTGGCATGCTGATTAGCCAACCCAGAACAAACCTTTATATTATTGTTATTAGGAAATGTCTGCCTCTCTTCGCTGTGTTTTTCCGGCATATCAGATGATAGTTAAGGATGTTTCTGGATCTGGCTGCTACTGTTTCCAGGTCTTCGTAAATACGACCGTCAATACTCTTTCTGTTGATGTTCAGCTTGGCTTGACAATATCCTGGTCGCTCCAGGTTAAGTATTCTGCTACAATAAATTGACAATCATCATATGGTTTGAAATGAGATACAAGTAACTGTTCGAGTATCTGATTAGTGGTCTGAGATTTTGGGATGACCTTTTTGATGGATTTGTAAATTTTTGATAAATGCTTTAAATGAATTAACTGTCTCACTAAAATCCTACATTTTTAAGAGATTAGGATAATATTGTCATATTTTGGGATATTCAATACCTTATTTATACTTTATTATGTTAGAACTAAATTATAATGATAGACCAAAGTTAATTATAAAATAATTAAATAGGGAGATGGCAACTTCTAAGATATGTCAATGACGTTCTTATACAGGCTAAAGGACATTGTCCGACCTGAGAAAGCCAATAAATAGGTAATATTCACAGCGCATGCGCAATGAGTAGTAATACCAGAGAGCTTAAATATAGAGGCGTTACTCTTGCCGCGCCATGTTGAATCGGGGGTATTTCTCAGATAAACAAAAGCTCTCTAGTTGTCCACATGTGATCGTGTACATGTGTGCGATTGTTGAAATGAATTGCCAATACTAGTACTATATGTTACATGATCACATACTCTTTTATTAATAAACACTTTAATTGTGCACACATGATATTGAAGGAAACGATGCTCTGAAACTGTAAATAAATAATTAAGTGATTTCACAGCCCATGCAGTCACTTAATTAATTCATAGCCTACAATTTGCGATCACTTGACAGCTTATTAGAAAATAATCGAATATGGTTTAGGTTATTTCACAGCTTTGTGTGTGGAAGGCGTAGTTTTTTAAATGAAAACAGTTAGGTATATATGAGGTAAATGCATACAAACATACTTTCATCATGTCAGTTTATCATTGTCCATAAATTTTTATTTATTTGGATATAGACATATAATGATATATACAGCTATTATAACGCAACCATAACACAATTCACCATATATTCATCATGTCCGTTTATCATATATTAACTAAAAAATTATAAGTTCATTTAAAGTCTACACCTCAATAATATAGACCATGCAATATAGGCCTGCCCAGCTGAGAACAAAGAATATACATGGAATATTAACAATGTTTATGTTTGCATTAACATGTTAGAGATAGAGAAATTAGTACTTTCATACAATAATCGGCATCAAATCTCTTGTGCCACGGGTTCATCTACAGTTACAATCAGTCATTTGTTATCAAATGGATAGAATAACCCAAATTGCTTCCAGCTCTAAACAACCAATCCTACAAAAATATGACATTTAGTCCAGATCAGTGAACTGTTTAAAGTTAGACAGAATATACCCAGAGATGTAATAGACACATGCATTGACTACTGTAACAGATAACACCAGTACATCTGTAACCAAGTGATTGGCCTGTTTACATGGTATCTCATCATCATATAACTTCAAGGACTGAAACCAAGTGCATACACAATGTGTAAACACATGTTTTCCTTTTTTAAAGTTGGTAATTTGATTTGATATGTATTTAAGTTATGAAGAGAAGTATGCCAATTAAACCACATGAGCTGAACATTCAAGTACTAATTCAGGTGCTGGTAATCCTTTTTTGTATTAAGATATGAAATGGGCTGACAAAATTTCATGGGTTTGATGCCTTGTTTCTTATTTAATTAATTTTATAATACCAATTTTCACCATTAATATTTATAAATATTAATTACCATCACAGCTGGCTCTGTCTCTTGTATAGGTCTCCTATCTGTTAATACCTTCCTCTTTGATTTCAGTGGATGCATGCGGTGTATTTGGTACATCAAAAATAGTTGGAATAGCATTCTAGATAAGTTGTCTGGTTCATGAATTCCGTTTTAAATCTTTCCCTCATCATATATCTGAACGACAACAATTAATAACCCATCTTTTACTTTTACTAGAGAATCCATATATATCAATAAGTACCAATTGCTTACGTTTAAAAATAAATATGGATGCAGGTGATCATGTAAATACTCAGCTACTTATAATTATTGAATATGGGAAAAATTATCTGATTATAGTAATGTAATTTTAGAAGTCCAATTATATTATTAACAATAAAAAGGAAAATATACCTCCCGACCATAACATCTTCAGTGGCTCCAGTACATGTAACTGTAAGCTTATGTATATCTTACATACCCATTTTGTGATTAATAGGTTGATATTGTTCAATAAAATTTAATCAGATTTTGTCTGAAACAAATATAGATCTAGATAGATCCTGCTTGGGCCAACTGCTTGGATCATCTCAAGTAGGGGCGTGTCTACTTCAAATTGTTATGCTTATTTTTTAAATATCCTTTAATTTTAAAAAGCCAGATCATATCTAATTTTTACACTAGCTTTCATTTCTTTTCGGGGATGACTTTATTTGTGCATACTTTTCCTGTTACTCCAGCCGAAAGCGGCGGAATGAACCAGTGCCATTAGGCGCCATGTTAACGAAGGGAGCTGTCCGTGACAATCTACCTCCGGTCGCTAGGGCCCTGGCGCTCCATGAATTCAAAATGGGGCCCCATGTTAAAACGCGAAGTAACACGTCTTGTTATCAATAGTCTTTGGTAATACCATGTTGAGGGCCGATATCTACGGACCTATATTTGGAGCGGCATTGAATTTAATGACGAAACCAGATATATTAGGTGTTAATTAGCAGGATTTTGTTCTGTATTCTAACAGTTTTGCGCATGATATCAGGAATTATATTTATACTTGTTATACATTAAAGCAAGCAATAATATCATTTTACACAGTTTATTCATGTTATCACATTTATCTACGATGAGTAGGGTAAGGTTGGGTAATATGAGCACGTGGGTAATATGAGCTACCTTCAAGTCTCTTAAATGGGAAGATGTGTGCTTCCACCTGGCGTGTAGTGCACGTGCACAAGTATTTTTCTTCAAAGGTAAGTTCATCAATTTCGTTTATAGCTGCACAAATGATATGTTGTCCATTTTCTTAAGATTTCACGAATTTCAATTAAATGATATAATTCTCCCATATGTTATTCCGAGCCTCCAAAATGAGTGCATTATCATATTGAAAATCTGTGTAGTGAACGATAATAATTATTTATTGAATAGTGCTTTCCTAGTAATATGAGCCACATAGAGTTTGGAGGTAATATGAGCATTTGGTCATATTACCTATGAGTGGTTAATATTAGCTCTATATATATCTATGTAATAAATGTTTACAATGCTTAAAACAAGGGTAATTTCCTACAATATTTTACCTCTATCTAAGTATTTGATCTAATCAAGTCTTTTTTATCTCCTTACTAGAGAACAATAATCGATAATGGCATTTCTGAAGCAAAACCCCCACAGTAGAATAAGAAATGAAGCTTGGCCAATTTAAGTCTCTATATACGTAAAATTGGGCTATATATGGCTAATAATAAATGCTCAGGTTTAATGTATGGCCGTTTGTTTCATTGTAAATTCAATATTTTGGGAGCTATTTGTTATGTTTCAGAAAATGACGAAGTTTCTGAAGCAGCATAACCGTGGTAAATGGACACACGAAGCTCTCTGTGCAGCCATGAGAGATGTTGAGATAAACAAAACGTCAGAGAGGCAAAGCACTGCAAATGATGTTCCCAGGCAGACACTAACAGGAGTTAGTGGATCTTCTCTGGGGCGATTAGTGGTTCTCAGACCTGATCAAGGAGGAAGAACTAGGAGAACTTATCATGGATATGGAAAATAGAATGTATGGCCTAAACCTGGTTAATGTATCCCAGGTCATATTCCAGTACTGTGAATTGGCAAACACCAAAAATCCATTCAACAAGCTAACAAAGATGACAGGTGTGGATTGGGTGAGGGCCTTCCTCGATAGAAACCGTGATATTGCTCTACGAACTTCAGAAGCAATATCAATACAACATCCAATTGGTTTCAACAGAGTGAAGGTGGCTGGCTTGTATGACTGCCTATCTAGCATACTCTTCAATGACAACACGGGGCTTGTTCCCCCATCACAAATTTATAAAATATTGACAAGGAAAGGCAAGAAAGGTGTTTCTGCCCTTACCAGTGATGATCAGGGAAAAAATGTGACAGCGCTTGTTTGTACATCAGCCATTGGTGCATTCATACCACCGATGCTAATATTCCCATGGGTTCGCTTTCTGCCAGACCTGATTAATAATATGACATCAATAGGAAGAGCCACAAAATCAGGTTGGATCAACCCCGAAATATTCAATAAATGGTCCCCGAAATATTCAATAAATGGTTCGATTACTCCCTACCTTCTCATTGTACCAACACATTGCAGCCGTTAGACGTATCTCTGTTCAAAAGCCTGAATAATTACTATAACGTTGAGGTGCAAACATGGCTCCGAAATCAACCTGGTCGATCAGTTTCCGAGAGAAATGTGGCAGAGATCTTTGGGATTGCATATGACAAATCTGCGACAGTCAAGAATGCAGTTCGTGAATTCAGTCAGAAAGAGTGAGATACATCCTTTTAATCCAAATATCCATACAGGCGAAGACTTCATGATATGCAAATGATATGGAAATTAGATCAAAAGTTTAATGATAAAAGTTACCGGATATTTTAATAAACATATCCACCAAGTTGTTCACGACTTATAAATATACACATAATATTCATTTCAGCCTATTATTGTGAATTATAGCTGTGTGATGACAACAATAACTTATTATTCCATGTCAGATATGTCTCTGTGATGTTAGTGTGTATGTGACTATATTTGGTGACAGATTGTTCTTATACGAAGATATTAGGAGACGAGAAATGGATGTTGTAATCAGTATTGTCTATCGACATATTAATATTGTCACACTGAGTTACGTTTCTGTGATTAATAATGAGTATTCACAACCATTTGGGTTCTAATCTAGGCATGTTCATATTAAACGGATGACATGCTTATATTTCCAGGTCCCAATGTAATATGAACAACTTCGTGATCAAATTGTTTTCTAAAATCATAAGATTATTTCGAACTGTAAATATATCAACATTAGGTCAAATAGTGCAGGTTCATGAGTATTTTCACATACACTTCACACTTTCTCAATAGCTGGTGTTACAAATTCATAGTAACACATTTAACAAAAGTTGCTCATATTATCCACTCTAATGTCATATGCTGATATGTTTTCTATACGACACTAAAATGCTCTCTCTCTCTCTCTCTCTCTCTCTCTCTGTGTGTGTGTGTGTGCATGTATGTGTGTGTGTGCGCGCGCGTGTGTGTAAGAATAAACGCGATACCATATTAACACAGAAAACAGTAACACTAGGCAGATAAATCATTTTTCCGGACAGAAAAAAATAATGAATAATAGAAAACCCAACCTTTTTATATCTAGCATCATATATTCACAAGCCCTGCTATCATTTTAAAAACTATAAATATTAGCACAGTTTCTGGAGAACAGACTTCGTATGGCATTCTTTCTTTACTAGTGGCTTGACATCAAGAGCGTTTATCTCGTCCCATGAACGTAGTTTCCCAGACTGCCGCATTTGTTGTGAATATCGTCTATTGTTTGTATACCTACCACAATCCAAATGAATATTGGCAACATCTAATATTGATGATAAAGAGATGGTCAAAGTTTGGAGCGAGAAATTCGGAAAAAACTCTGACGAAATTTATAATCCTCAGACCGTTTATTTTATCTACTTGTAACTATACTATTTAACAGATAAACAAACACTTCACCCCTCAGAGACACAAGTCATTTGACGATTTTCAAATGATGAGGTCTGAAGAAGTTATTTATTTGATTAAAATTGTTATTTATTGTGATTTCTACCTGAATGGTGGAATAATTACTATAGTAGAGTCGTCACCTTACTCACAGTTTTTTTGGTTTAAAATATTATACCAGCCAATTCTGTGTCTGTTACACAATACAATTACCATTCATATCGTTTAGTATGAAATAATCATCATCATACTTACTAGAGATTGGCCGATAATTAGTGAAACAAAATTTTATATCCTCTAGATTTATATTTCTGGTTAGATTATTTGCCTCAGATTCCATGAATCATATGTCAGTTAACTCGTTGTCAGATAATAATACCTGTCGTCGATTAACACCGTAATCTTTCCTTGTCTATTTCAAGTTAAACGATGTCATGTCGTGAATTTATTTTATAGTATGATTTCCCAACTCTAATTACACTGGGTTTTTAAATATATATATATTTTTAAGATACACGCTCTTATCTTGCTGTTTTCACTTCGTATAGTTCTGTTGTGGAACATATCATGTGACGTGATAACACTTTCCCATACAAGTGGGCCTGGTATATAATGAAGATCACGTGACCACCCCTCAGAACTCTGGCCGGAAGATGGAAAGGAGGCTGAAAAAATGTTGTATTTATGATACAATGATGTGTAGGACAATAAGTGTTAAATAAGATATAGGTTATCGTTAGTTAGACAGTTAAATGGCTATACACGAATCAACATTTAGATTTCATTCTGTCGTAATTTTACTCATTGTTAGACAATTTCATTGTTTGAGTAACATTATTATAGATTCTATCATTCTATTTATTTGAATGTTTGAGGATATGTGACCTTTTTCTTCGAAGTGATTTCTTTCCATTTTAAAACCACCCAAACCTAGGATTTTGTGCTATAATTCGCTAATAAATAACACGAGGTTATTATATTTTGTCTTGCCCCAAATTGTGTTAAATCTGCGAGAAACTGGTTTATGATTGGTCGGACGGTTTGAAAATAAGATCAAGGGACAAGAAGGAGATGAACAGTTGTTTAACTTTATTCACTCATTAAGTACAACCGGTCTGTCTGTGACCGAATTATTGCGTCTCCAAATTGCGAAAACTTAATGATGTAATCAATCTTTCTAATTGTTTTATTTCTTAAAACATATTCCATCAACAGCATGTTGTGTCATGGAAAGGTATAACACACACACACACACACACACACACACACACACACACACACACACACACACACACACACACACATATATATATATACACACACACACACACTCAAACACACGCACACACAGTGGTAGATTAACCCTATAAGCAAAATAAGCACGTGTCTAGGGCATCAAGGGAAGGAGGGGCACCTCAGAAATTTTTCATAACTGAATTTACCATTTAATAAAAAGTTCTGTTTATAAAGCTTTCTCTCCTGTGTCATGTTTATTCTGCACAGGAAACGTTACCATATGTTGATTACAAGGCAGCTACAACTCGCAAACGTATTAGACAGAAGGTACCCAATGACTGAAATACACCAGAAGTAGATCTGAATGCCAGAGATAAATTTTGTATCACCACCCTTTAAACAATTGTTGACAAATTGAGATGAAAAGAAGAGGAGAGATATACAAAGAAATAGAAAAGATATTTTCTTTTCTAAGTCATGTGCCATATAATGTCACTTCATCATCCACTAACATTGAAAGGTGTTCTCAGTGCTGTCAAAAACTGATTGATGCTTACCTTACCCAGAAGACTTCAACAGTAATTTCTCAGCTGAGTTTCATTTATATGTGCGCCATACGTTCAGTGCAACAACAAAATGTAAAAACAGGATTCAGTCATGCTGAACTTTATAAAATAAGACAATATTGAGTGTGCCTTTCCAAATGTAGACATTGCCTTTCGTATATTTGTAACATTAATGGTCAAACATTGCTCAGCTGAGCGTTCATTTTCACGGTTGAAATATATTAAAATCCACGCTGAACAACTATGCAACAAGGCAGGCTGGATATCTTATCTCTATTATATATAGAAACAGATGTGTTACGTAACAATGGTTATGACGATCTGACCAAAGACTGCAAAGAAAAAAAAAAACAGGAGAAAATTATTCAACTATAAATAAAACGGAACCATACAGAAATGAATAAAAAAAATTCTTCTTGCTGTAAGTTTTGTTTAATTTCGAATTTCGTAAATAACATTTTAATTTGTGTTTTATTATTGTTTATATTTAGAATGACAACTGTATTGGGGCACCTAAATTGTTTAGTGATTAGGGCCTCTAAGGGTCTTAATCCGGCCCTGCACACACACACATACACACACACACACATATATATATATCGGGGCGCCACCGTGGTCTAGTTTGTACTGCGTTGGATCACAGATCACTACAGCCTGAGTTCGAATCTCGGCGTGGGCATATTTGAAGGTGTTTCATCTTTGACTTTGCTTCGTTACCTTTGGGGGTCGCTTGAGCCATTTAGCCTACAATGTGCACAAAAGTGGCCGTAAACATCAATCATCATCATCGTTAATCACACACACATAAACACGGACATACATAAACACACACATATCTATTGACTCCGAAGTCACTACATCAGAATAACATAATGTAAATGTAACAGATTTAGACGTTTAATATGCACAATTTATTCAACAATATAACATCAGGTTCAAAACACCGAACCAGAACTGACTAATAAAAATAAGACTTCGTGTACAATAGGCATTTAACCAGGTGACATATTACAAGTTAATATATACGAAACGTGAAATAACACACACACACACACACACACACACACACACACACACACACACACACACACACACACACACACACACACACACACACACACACACACACACACACATATATATATATATATATATATATATAGTCTCACCTTCTTCATTTGACCAAAAAATGGTCAAAGCATAAATGCCAGTTTTTTTCCAGATAATATATATCCCATATCAGAAAATAAAACAATACCAGCAGACGGTAATTTTGATGTTTTGTTGACAAAATTGTACGGTAGTTTTATAAAAGGTTCTAATTCTTTGAAAAGGGGCGATACTGTGGTCTCTAATTCTATGAGTACCCACGATTATGTAGATGGATGTAAAATGAGACGGCAATTTAATACATTACTGCTTTCAGCGTATTACATTTACAATACGACAACCTCAGCTTCTTATATTACGGCGGATGTCCTTATCAGTCAGAGTAATACAATAAAAAAGTACAAATCAGACATAATGTATGGATATCTAATTACTCTTCTTAAATAATTCTACAAGTAAACATAGTGAAAAGTAATATATTGATGCGAGAATGAAAACCAAAGACACATTTTACGGCGCATTCAAGTGGACAGTACTCGTTTGTGGTTCGAGACTCATATTTAATACTAATTACAATACTGGAAGATACTTCAGATAATGATGACGACAACAACGATAACGATTATTCATGAATACGACATATGGCTTATAAGCAGTTTTATCATGGTAAGGCGACTTATGTGGCACCCTGTACTTAGTAATAGAGGAGTGAAAAATTAATAATTATTATTTTGTGGAATGGATCAAATTAAAAATACATGAGTGTGAATGAAAGCATCAAGATGTTGAATGAAAGAAAAGTTTGTTGTTTAAACACTATTGTTATCCTTCCCCCTCACAGCCCCCTTACAATCAGAAAACTACCTCTTAGCTACTAATAAATAGAATAGTCTGTGTCCGCCCCTATATGATCTGTCAATCTAATTATCTATCTATCTATCTATCTATCTATATATATATATATATATATATATATATATATATATATATATATATATATATATATATCACACACACACACAATTTATGTGTGATGATTACCTGAATTTGTCTGTAGTTGGAAAATTGCAGATTACATATGAAAATAATATCTTTTCGCGTTTATTTACACTATACACTGAGGTACACATCCGCGCGTGCGCACACACACACACACACACACACACACGCATGCACATACACACGCACGCACATACACATGCACGCACATACACACACACACACACACACACACACTGTTAATATGATCAAAAGACCTATTATAATCACACAGCGGTGAATATTACATTGTTTGGGACTTTAATTTCCGTTTTTAATTAATCTAAACCATTAGCTTTAAAGGCCATGAGAATGCGGCTTTTAATATATATACATATAAGACAAAACGTTTTTGTGTCTAAGAGCGACTAATAGAGGTCTACGAGTTATTCGTATCTCCGATAGGGGCTCGTGACTTCTCGTTGATCAGCTTCACGATAGCTGTATATTCCTGGATCTCAGCAACTTTTAGTGGCGTCAGCTTTATCTAGAGAATAGAGAATATAAAAAACATTACAGTATTCATATATATATACAATTCAAGTAATTAGACCTCTGTGAACTACCTGAATATCAGAAATCTAAGACTTTGTAACAGGAGAGAATAGTCAGGTGTGAAATCTTACTTCAAGATCTGGGGCAATTGTGTTATCTGCTCCATATTCCAGTAACAAAGACACCGTTTCTTCCTTCTGTTCCATCACGGCCAGGTACAGTGGCGTGAAACCAAACTGAAATGACACGAAATGATGCTAGAAGGGCATGAAATGAAGCTGAAACGATATGGAAGAAAAATAAACACAACCCCGTCCGAACTATCTCATTTATCACTAATATAATGCTTTTATCTCGATATCTATGTTTAGCAGCGTTAACCTTCGTAAATAGAACTCAGCCAAGTAAACTGTTGCTGATGATCGTTCGCGAACTCTAACAAACAGAAACCTGGCTAGTTCGCCTCTCAAACATAAACTCTTACTCGTAACAATCAATAACATCAAACCGGGACAAGATTTGGTGTGTTATTGGTGTTTATGGGTTTTTAATTAATAATATGTAGCCATTAAAGGCGTAAATAGGAAAAAACAAGCCAGTCAGAACTCGACAAATTTTCATGATGATGAAATATTTACAGTTTACTAAATCTGATTTTAACGACGTTTGATAAATAATTTATGAAAATTAACAAGAATTTCAATATTCGGATTTTAATGATCATGATAACGTGATATTAGTTGCAACAGACCGAAACCTTTTTTTATGGAGGAATGAAACAACCCACAGACAGAAACAACATCGCTATTTTTTTACAAACGTTTTAAACAAATGTTAATCTTGATGCTATATAGTGCTCAAAGGTTAACATTTGTAAAGAGAACTGTTCATATTCTTCTAGAGTGTTTAGGATATATATATATATATATATATATATATATATATATATATATATATATATATATATATATTTATATATATATATTTTTTCTTTGACAACGAAACATGTCTAAATTACGATGCGACATGTCTAAATTACGATGTCACATCGGTCAGAACAAAGATCAGAATAAAGGCTCAGAAGTAAACAAAAGCAATTTAGTGAGTAACCTCACCTTTGATTTGGCATTAATGTGAGCGCCATTTTCCAGCAATAATTTTGTGACATCAGTCTGTCCATGCATGGCCGCTATATGAAGTGGCGTATTCCCTTTCTGTTGGGACAAACATAGAAAAGATATTTCACATTTCGAAGTAAATATAACGTAGCAAACAATAATTGTATTCCCTATCAGATGCACTATCACACTCAAAACAATTCTAACCAGCAGCTATCATATTTCCAGTAAAATGACCCAAAAATCCTATATTTCCGAACTTTTACGAGCCATTCATAGGGATTATCGTGTGACGTCATCTTTGTCAAACATCACGTGACACAGCTTGTTTACAAGCGTTCTGACCAGTTGACAGACAAAATGTCAGATTCTGACAAAAGTTTTGAAATTGTGAGGAATTAGCTGCAGCAACTGCATACGTGGACCTAGAGCAGCCACCTCAGCCCGGACCTCAACAAGAGTTTGATTGGTGTGTATTTGTTTGTGTTGGTATAAGTTTAATTGATAAATCAACACACTGGGCCTGAATACGAGTATTTCTCTCCTCCTATCGCATAACTTCATTTAAAATAAAGTTGTATTTGTCTGTACACGGGAGCCCGGAGGCTGCATGGGGCTCTCCCATATGTGGCCTATGCTAGTCTATACAGGGATGTACCGTCCTCGTTGTGTCTTTTTAGCCTTTTTGTAATTTTCTGGGAGTTGTTGTTATTTACACACACACACATATATATATATATATATATATATATACACACACATACACAAACATCTGAGTTGAATAAAACAAAGTATTCGAATGATGTTTCAAGAAGACAACCGACAGTATGTTGTGTGTTACTATCATTATCTAATGACGAGCTGTCAGTGACACAAGTCTGACAGCTGACAATGGAACATCAGAATATGGGTCCATTAAAGACATTTATCAATTTACTTTGTGTCAAAGGTGATATATAATGATACAAGTCGACAATGGCCGTTTTACATCTAATTCCCATTAATCACTGACGTATTATGACCAGATCTTCCCCTAAGGCATCGTAATTACCGATATAAGTCTATATTTAGCTCTTTATTTGTTTGAACAAGACTCGACTTGGGGGGTTATAAAATGCATGTGTGGTCGTTTGGGGGGTCAATGGGGGGAGGGAAGGATGGGGGGGGGAAGGAGTGTGAGAGAGAGAGAGAGAGAATATAGATCACTTACCGGTGTAGTTTGGTTAACGTTTGCATTCTGGTGCAAGAGTTCCCGGACCACCTCTATGTGACCTTCCTTTGTTGCTAGATGGATAGCCGAGAGGTTAGTCTGTTAAGAAGGACAAAGGCAAGCCATTAACCCATTCACTGAGGTAATAACTCCAAGACAATAGCCTACAAGCCGACGTATTACCGTTAATGACCTCTGGTCATATACACACAGGTAGCAATCTAATCACAGATTGCTTCATAATACACCCTGATCGATAAAGGTAGCAAATCTGGTAGAGTGCCTTCTAGTTAATTGCTGATCATGGAGTCTGTGTCTCCATCACATACAGCTCCATTACGAGCTTATACAACATTTCTGCTCTTCACACATCCACAGTTTCGTTCGGGTGTAGATAAGTCACTATCAAGAGACAAGTATGAATTGTTCTTTTTTTATTTTGAATTTTAGTGTTATTTATACTCCGATGGGAATTGAGGGTTCAGTAATGAGGCATTATGATCCAGATAATGAACGTCATTAGCTACTTTTCAGAAGCTGTATTCGAATTCCCCAAAGTACAATAGTTACCCAGTTTAATTAAGGAATTATTCTGCGTACTGGTAACATGATCGGTGGCTGACTACGTTATATGGCGCCGGAGTTTCTCTAAATTGAAATAAGATATTAAATATCACGAGTACATGATCTTCAGCTACAGAATATTGTACGCTGTTGGAATGAGGCGGAAACCTAATAGACAAGAACCTCCCGTAGCTGATCTATTAATATGTTTCCTATTTAGAAATAATGATCTCGGCCAAGCATCTCATTTCAAATGCACATTTTCCCCATTAGAGCTGCAACCGAAAAGATCACGTACATTGTTGCCTCCTAAATTGAAACATTATGGTGTTCTCATTTCTTCGTTAAAACAATCACTAAGCTGTTGATATTATATCGCAGCTAAACGTCTTGTCTTAACATTATAAAAAATGGTCTACGTGAAACAGTTGGTGATATTTCCATATAAGTGGTAATAATAAAGCTAATATACAAGATTTATATGGTGACCTATATAATCTTTTTGGTGATATATAAAACAGAGAATGTCAAGGTCTATGCTGAGCGACAATACATGAGCTAAGTTACAACCCAGTAAAATGTTAATGTTGCTGTTTACGGCCATTTTTGTGCACAGGGTAGGCTAAATGGGCCGAGAGACCTTTAAAGGTAATGAGGCGAAGTGAAAGATGAAACACCCTTCTGACATAGCCTGGCCGGGGTTTGAACCCAGGTGCTATAGATCTGTGGTCAAAAGTTATTGATTTAGTTTCTTTGTAGAAATTACAATAATGGTAATTTTGTTGTGAAGCTTTAAACTATCCCTTGATAATTCTATATTCATTCTGATGTTGACGATAATGATAAAATATATAAATTCTACATAGTTCCATGTAGCCTCCAACAATATTCCTCTAATTAATTACTATAACAAACGATATATCATAATTGTAAAATGTTTATATCCATAAAAACGTCAACTTCCTTCGATCTAGACGTCATATTATTTCTGATTACAGTAATAAATCCTATAGTTTTATAAATAATCTCTAACTAATAGTTATTATTATAAATGTAACTTCGATAAGAGCGATAGAGAGAGCAATTTTTAACCAATACAAATTATGACATCTAGACAATACTTTCACATAAAATCTGTACGCTTCTTTTAATTGATTTGTCCTTTGGTTGACTAATTTATTAGTAATAAATATACAAATACACAACATTTAAATAAGGTGTACAGCTACCTACAGCTACCTACAGCAGTAACCCTTTATCTGCCCAGATATCGCGATGACCACACTTAGAGTTATACTGAAGCCATTTGTTTGGGAATAGAAAGTCAAGGGAAGTGACAATAAGTTGACAATATTAAATGACTTAAAAAGAATAATTGTCTAGCTAATGTAATTAACCAAACATTAGTTTATCAGAGGGAGTTTATGCCATCCACTCGTCGAGCTGAAAGTTAACATTAGTGGACTTATCTAACTCTCAGAGTACAAACTGGCAGTAGGCTACTGTACGCCATATAGTTCACTATGATCTTTTCCAAACTATTCCAGTCTAGATCCCACAGTTCGTCACTACCACCCGTGTTCGAATCTCGGCGTGGGCATATCTGAAGGGTGTTTCATCTTTGACTTCGCTTTATTACCTTTGGAGGTCGATCGGCCCCATTAGCCTACCATGTAGACAAAAGTGGCCGTAAAACATCAATCATCAATCATCAATCATCATCTCCAGTCTAGACCCAACAAGTTTGAATGAAGCATGAATAGTTCCTCATTTAATCAGTAAACTTTATTTGCATAAATGTTGTTTGAAAAATGTTAATAACTATGATTTACTAAGGTACTCCTGTTATATTAACTTGTGTGTGTGTGAGTGTGTGTCTGGTGCGTGCGTGCGTGTGTGTGTGTGTGTGTGTGTGTGTGTGTGTGTGTGTGTGTGTGGCACGACTCTTACACACTCATCTTAAAAGTCCAAGATATGAGAAAGAAAGACGACGAAAATAAGGTGATAAATTCAAGACATTTACTAAACCACATATGTGCACCGACATATAGAATTGATCCAGTTTCTGTTATTAAGCATTATGATTATGGCCTTTCAACTCATATTTTAATTTTTTTTCTAATTAATCAAACACTTTTACATACTATATTTGTAGCGTTGACGTCACTATTACGCCGGCCCAGACATTGTTGAACTTCCTCCAAGTTTCCTCTCCTAGCAGCATTTAGATACGATCTGACGCTGAATGACTGGAAATAAAGGGGTAACACTGTTATTAGTATTGTTGTTGTTGTTACTTTTTACGCCATTTTGCTCGTATTTTGTTGTTGTCTTTGTTGTTAAAAGCATTATAATCATCATTTTAATTAATTATCTATACAAATCCCCCCCCCCAAAGAGCTGAAAGGTATTTTACGTTTAGTCTATTCAAAAATGATATGATATGATATGATATGAACTTATCATCACCATTATCATCATCATAACCACAACCATAATCATGTGCATAACATAAATGAGACAAGAGAAGTATTTATAAGAAAAGATCTTTCCAATTATCATAAATTATACAAATATATATTTAATGCGTTCTACTTTCTAAAAAGCCAACGTTAAGCTTGAGGAAGATAAAAGATGTGTCTATCTATTTCTGTCTATTCCTGCCGTTCCATAAAACTGACTGTACAGGTATTCCGTAAGATAGGTTTAGATTAATTAATGAAAAGTGTTAACCAATAGGAGTACTTACATCTGGACATGTGATGCTTGATGCTTGACCCATGCTGACGCTAGCAGCAGCAAGTGATATCAAATATGTTATACCTGTAATATATAATAGTAATCGGTGATGTGTGTTTTAGGATATATATATATATATATATATATATATATATATATATATATATATATATATATATATATAATGTTCTCGTATAAATGAGAAGAAGAAAACACCTAGATATTTTGAAATGAGAATAAACAAAACCCCTATCTTAAAACACATGTATTTAATGTGATAGGAATATATTCTGTATTTGATATTTATTGCTGTCAAATCAAAAGTTTATGCTGATATTAATTTAAATTTGCACTCGGCTTTTTGTCTGCTTGATCCGAATTTCGTGCGGTGTCGCCATTTTGGGTGTGACGTCTTTAGAATCAAACGAAACCGGTGACACGAGTGAATAAAAGATGAGTAATTAAACGACCGCAGCCGATAAGGTCTCAGCTGCGATAATGTTACTTTTTCTCTCCAAAACCTAGATCAGTGGCAGAGTAACACAACAACCAAACAAGACTGGGTTTAGTTCATTTGGGGAATTCCTAAATAATATTATTTTTGTAAAACTTATTGTCAAAAATCAGAATTATTCCATTATAGTTACTTAGTCTCATTTGTAACTATTATCACAATTGCATAACGTCATTCACGTGTTTTTAATTGTTGCAAAATAATGAAGGATACTAGTGTTCTTTCGTTTATTAGTGATATAATTAAATTTTATAAACAGTCTAGTTTCATGAGAAATAATAAAACTTTCTTATCCGTGTCGATGATGTCAGAGATGGATTCTATTTAGAGATCTCATAATGTATCTTGTAGTTGTATTAGTAACGAGAAGATGAAACATCAGGAAAAGTTGTTTATCTAAGCTTTACACAAGTTAGAAGTCATTCCCTAAGGGACAGATTAGGCGCATTAGATGTTATTAGAATGCTAAAATAACGTGCAGGTTAAAATCCGCAATTGCATAACTTAATTCAGGAAGTAAATGTCAGCGGCAGGTAAATTGTCTTATAAAGAAGTACCAAATCAACCAATCAAGCGACCGATCTAACGATCACTCAAACAATCAATCAATCAACAATCTGACAATCAACCAACCAACCAACCAATAATTTCATTCAGGAATATTGCGGCCAATAAAAATTCCACTAGATTATGATTAAAATGTAAACAAATGTATCGAATTCTTACCAGCGATCAACCATTTTGTTGTATTTTATTAAGATATTTTCTAATGTGACACTACTTGATTTAACTAAGAATATCTTCAAACTATTCACATTTTACAGATGAGTAATGGTCACAAGTGAAACAAATAATCAGTTCTATAATAACTGTGTTCGTTGATCAATATTCATCTTCGTCGATCAATATTCATGTTCGTTGATTAATATTCGTGTTCGTTGATCAATATTCATGTTCGTTGATCAATATTCATGTTCGTTGATCAATATTCATGTTCGTTAATCAATATTCATGTTCGTTGATCAATATTCATGTTCGTTGGACAATATTCATGTTCGTTGGACAATATTCATGTTCGTTGGACAATATCTATATTCGCTGAGCAACAAACTTTTGTGATGAGTTATAATCTATGATTCTAACACAAATGGCTCGTTTATAATGAGGTAAGTGTGTTGTACAATGTTAACACAGTACCAAAAACACATATTTATTTGTATACTACCTCGTTATATCGTTATCGTCACTTAGGTCTTTACTACAATGTTTCTATTTCTATTCTTAAAAGGTTTATAGCAAAATATCAAAAATAACTTTAGTACTATTATTATATTTGTATCACCTCCTAATTCACCTTTTGAATATTCACGAGACAACATTAATAAGCTAATCTATGAACACGCAAACTGCACCAAGTTATCCGCGTACAGCTAATGATCTTTTATAATCCACTTATTATGGAGCCAGTGTTTATTTATTTTTTCCTCTTTTCTTTTACGGAAATCATAACACTACAAATTAGGTAGGAAGGGGTAATTCCTCCTTGATGAACTACAGTATTAAACATTAAACTGTCAAATATTTTTTCCAGCCTACATATCTTTTATGCGTTGTTTATCAAAATACAAAACATTTTTGTCCAAAAGGTGTATATGTTGTGTCTTTTCTGGATTGTATTTTCGAAAGAACTGGTAGAGATTTGATGAATATACCATTCGAGCCTGATGGGATAAATATCCTATCGTTGGAAAATGTTCATACCTATATCATACACAGGCCAGCAGTGGTTATAGAAAATATTAGATTAATATAATATTTCTTTAATGTTTCGTTATGCTTAACCTAACCAGAGTTACATTATTTGAATAACAAAATATCAGTTTGGATCTTGACAGCTGACAACATCATACTCACACAGAAAATAAATCTTCATTTTGGGCAAATCAAACAGTTTTGGTTTGACGATTTTTGACGGTAAAATGCAGGAGCAGGTCAGGAGCCAAAATATAAGTCAGGCTCAGCTAATACAGGTATATTGTCTGACTGATTAGAAAACCATATAATTGCGACTTTGTAATATTTCTAGACACATGTAAGTTATCTATGTCTGACATCCACAGACATTACTACTCACTGTGGTGTCACTAGGTTATGTTTGAGATAATTATTGAACCACATGCACATACTATTTACTGCGAGCAGTGTTGATAAATTGTATTTTATGCTTCCGATTTTTGTACGTATCCTACCCACAATCACCTTCCTATGCATGTGATACATTATTCGCGTATGAAAAGCAACTTGGCTAGTAGACCCAACGGCAGGCTGATGAGTAGCCTAGATTTATTAACAATATGGTTTATTTACACAAACGAGCGCGCACACACACACGCGCGCACACACATACACAAGAGCACACACATATACACACACACATAGAGAGAGGGAGGGAGAGAGAGAGACTCCGCCCGCCGGTGCAGTGGTTAGAACGCTGT
The DNA here is from genome assembly GCA_025642065.1 of Paralvinella palmiformis. Taxonomy (NCBI): domain Eukaryota; kingdom Metazoa; phylum Annelida; class Polychaeta; order Terebellida; family Alvinellidae; genus Paralvinella; species Paralvinella palmiformis. The sequence goes on along the minus strand of JAODUP010001002.1, from coordinate 99,604 downwards.
ACTGCCAACCTCCAATTCAGGGTTATAATTCAACTGATATCTGTCTTTTATTTTCCTTATAGTAGAAAGTTACAATAATCTAGATGTGATGTTAGATCATTATAAAATATGTTTGTTTTTAGATACCAGATTGATTTCAGAAGACAGCTCGCCATCTTTATGTAAAATTTTAATTTGTATTAATACATTATATATATATATATATATATATATATATATATATATATATATATATATATATATATATATATATATATATATATTATATATATATATAAAGAGAGAGAGAGAGAGAGAGAGAGAGAGAGTATATATATATATATATATATATATATATATATATATATATATATATATATATATATATATATATATATATATACAGACACACACACACACACACACACACAAGGAGAGAGAGAGAGAGAGAGAATGTGTGTGTGCAATAACCAAGATGATATGTTTATATTTTAGATAGGGTTAAGATTAAGATTCCCACATGACATTCCTTTGCCTATAGGCATGAAGACTCTGGTAACTACGTGACTACTAAAATAGCTTTTTGACAGTTATACAGCTCTATATCCAATTAACAATTAGACAGTCACGTGACGAAGTGACATCTAGATAATTGTGTATATTCAAAGTCATGCGACCACGTGACGGTTGATAGCGCTGTGACCAGGTGACACGTAAACAATCATTTGACCACTTTGAAACTGGACACATTGGACATAATTAATCAGTCTCGATAGGCCTGTGACCATTTGACAACGAGACAGCCACACGTCTATCTAATCAGACCAGTTTATCATTATTAATACTGTGACCTGAAACGATCTCGCCAGCAGGAAACGAACTGATAGTCACCCCCTCTCATTTATTTGCTCCCTCGCATCATCTTACCTCTTGTGCAGGGATACCTTTCGGAACATTAAACCAAATTACATCTTTGATGGTGTCCACCGACACCAAATGACACGCTCAGTGCTACCTCACTCTACAGCGACGTTCGATATTTCCGCCTCAGCAGGTGGTCGATGGATGGTCGGTTTTGGTCGATGGTCGTCTATATACGAAGTGTTGATATTGTGACATTTTAGCTAACTATATGTCGATACCAGAAATATATTATATAGAAGTCTTTAGGCCGTCTTGTTTAATTGATCCAAGTTTAATTCTCTTAAGAATTATCTTCACGTTTGTATTCATGACTCAAATTTGTCACTATTTATCAAACATAATGTATTTGTTTGAGTTGTTTCAGTGAGAAATGTCGGCTTTCTCTAACTAAAAATGTGTGAGTGAAAGAGTTGGCTGTTTAGCTTCCCTATTAGTCGCACCTAGCACATATGAAGCAGATGGAACAAATAATGAACGTATGGAATATGATATGACTGGGAGGTGAGTCCCTAAGGAAACTAACACAATCAGAGTTATGACATCAAAGAGAACATCCATTTATAATTAGGAACCTTCACATCGCTGTATATCGTTATATTTACGTCGATACTTGGGCTAGATTAACCAAGAAATGTAAATAAACAAAGAAACATTTAATAACCTTGACAGAGGACTGCTGCTCTACACATTCTAAAATATAGCTCAGCTCGTTGAACAGGTAGGACTGAGTGAGCCAGTGGATTAATGGACGAGTGAGTGAGTGAGTGAGTGAGTGAGTGAGTGGTGAGTGGAGTGGGGTGGTGGGGGGGGTTGGTGAGTGAGTGAGTGAGTGAGTGAGTGAGTGAGTGAGTGAGTGAGTGAGTGAGTGAGTGAGTGAGTGAGTGAGTGAGTGAGTGAGTGAGTGAGTGAGTGAGTGAGTGAGTGAGTGAGTGAGTGAGTGAGTGAGTGAGTGAGTGAGATTTTGGGTGGGTATGTGGGAGGGTGAGTGAATGAGAATGGGTGGGTGAGTGAGTGAGTGGTTTGAATAGCCTCGATGTTGCTTACTGCTGCAAAATAATTATCTAGGAGTCGACTGATTAGGGAAACATCCCACAAACACAGTCGGATTCAAACCCACAACCTATAGATTTGCAGCACAATGCTCTAACCACTCCATAATTGAGTACTAATTCGCATTGTTATGATTTATTGTGTGGATTGTGCGGATTATTGTGTGGATTGTGATTTCTATTATTGGGAACCAACCAATTTAGCTCTTAACTCGAACTAAATACGAACACTACTGAACTATCTATAAAGTTCTTAGAATGATTGTTCTGCTACATAAGTGATAAAATAATTTTAAAAGCAACTAAGTAAACACATTTGTCTCCCGATGCGAAAATAGTAAAACTGTCAACATATCGTTCTTACCAACGAGGGTTCGTTACATATCTGAAAATGTGAAGTGACCTGTACAGGTCTTTCAAAGATAATGTCAACAAAACACCATTAATTATGCCAGATCCTGATCCCCCTCCCCCAATCAGGTTTCCCCGTGACTTAATCACATACCCCCACACTAAGAATGACCTTGATTCGGGTTAGTATATTTGTACTTTCTTTTTAATATCCCGATTCTCCAATGACAAATAAGCTGCCAGTGTTACTGTAAATGGGAAAGAGCTTGGAGACAATATTCGAAGCTCCCAAAGAAAAGCTTATATATCTGGCCCCTTTGATAACTAACCTGGATGGTGACGGAGTCTAATTTTCCGAGCCAGTGCTCCTTTAATAACAAGCATTCGCACCCCCCACCCACACACACAAAGAGAGAGATGCCCATCTTTGAGTACCAGTGGTTGGATTTTACCGGTTTTAGCACGATTATAAGGAAACGACTGCTTTCTACATGCAACTGGTTAGCCAGACTGATTGGTGTAAATTAAGAAAGAAACGCTTTTGAAAAGGGTAAGCATGCGTGGAAAAATTACAACCTTCTGATTAATCCAACTTTCTGCTATATTGTTTGACATACTGCAATTCCTGAATAATATATGTCGTAGGTAGTTCTTTCAAATGCCCAAATTAGTTAAATTTCGAAAAATAATACTCCGCCACACATTTTATCTCGTTTTTTTAAACGCCCGGTGATGTAAGTATTCTTTGATAAAGGCAGACATATCTCCGGATAATCATGGTGATATATGTACATTTAGTCAAAACTATCTTAAGACATGACACCTGAGATAACCTCGACGGCCATTAAGTACAGGTGGTCTTTTAATGCATACACACCATTCTTAGCCTTAGACATGCACGTCTCCCCTAGTTCTGGTAAACAGGAATGGAATATATGGGTCAAAGTCCAGTTTTCAGGCTTTTCTGATTTTTGGCATACATAATGCTACGGCTCACCGGATTACAGTAAAATAACAACGAAAACCTACCATAAAACACACCCGTTGTTGTATTTTTGTAGAATAGAAATATTTAAATAAATACGGATATAACAAACTGGGGGGGGGGGGGACAACGATAGGTAAATCTTGATATAATGTGCTGGAAATTGGAAGAATGTTGGTATTATTAATTGACGATGATCTAACAACTCATTGTCACATTACCTTTGAAACATTCATCATTCAGTGTATTGGTTTGTCTGTTATTTGGTTGTTGTTTTAATTAGCCAAATGTATGTTTAGTTACCAATATTGTATTAAATATTAACACAAAAACAGATTGGACGTTTACACTCTGAATGTGTTTGTTTACACTCGGCGTTGCAGGCACAAGGACGTGACATACATGGAATACAATAATCAGTGAAACATCCCACAGTGATAAGTAATATTGGGATTTGAACGAAGACCTGTAGGTCTGTAACACCGGCGTGTTACTAACTGTGCTACAAAAACCATCAAATGATGATACAGGCAGACAAGAGGACAGCCAGACAGTGAGACATGAGCATATGTAGACAGGATTATACGAAGACAGATAGACCAAAAAAATGGGAAAGCAGTTAGGGAATCATACAGAGAGCCTAACAGACAGACAAACACACCGACATGGACGCAAACAGATAGACAGAAGGACAGACGACAAAATCACTTGACAGGCAGAGGGACAGACTAACAGATGGAAACACAAATAGCAGTGATAACATGTAGATATCCATAAAGACACCCATATCTAGAAATATTAACGTATCTATCAAGTATCTAGAATATATAGATTTGATAATATCATGCCATCACCATATCGAAACAGATACATACCTTATATTTCCCACGTGACCACGTGTTGATATGTTGGGTTATTTTTCTGTTTCCAATCACTCAATGACATTAACTCTTAACAGGTTTAAATCCGCAAATTGGCTAACTGTAGCAAGTTCTTTGCCTTCCTAGATGCTTAGCTAATGGCCGCTATATCTGTTCTCCATTATACGTCTTCACAGTAGCCGGTATTTGCCATTCATTGCCCACAGATTGCCCACAAACAGTGACTGCCATAGGATGGCGATGTTGCAGGAAAGAGAGTTGATGGACAGAGTAAGTGAGTGGCAACTGTAAACAAGATACCGAGAGCTTTAACTAAACATGGACATCCTGATAATATTTATGGAGAGAGCTTTATCTAGCTCCATCTTGGTGTGTGTGTGGGGGGAGGGAGCAGCTTTGGGCTGGATCGGGACAGTGTATGGTGTATATTGATTTTCATATTTTGGCGTAGTTCCTCCTCTATATCTGTGTGCTCATATATATATATATATATATATATATATGTGTGTGTGTGTGTGTGTGTGTGTGTGTGTGTGTGTGTGTGTGTGTGTGTGTGTGTGTAATTTTCACTACTGTTGTTGTTGTTGGATATTCTGGGAGGTTCATTCTTATTATTTTAGTAGATTGTTCAGATGTTATATTCGCAATTCGAGCAAGTGCACATTCGCACGCAGACACATCTATAATGTAATTTTAATAAAGTCAATGGGGACTGAATCAGAGTGGATTTTCTTGCTGAGACATGTGTAATGTCTCACCAGTCCCTAAGCCGCCAAGCAAAAGCAAAATACGAATCACCTACAGCCGTTGAGTTTGGGAGTAGAACACCCAAGTCAGATCACGGCAGTAGTGAGAATGTTTAGCTTAATTATCTAAGCAGCCCTATTTATAGCTATTTCTTAATTGCTGTATCTTTCTTCAAAGCAATACTATATAAACCATATAACCCAATTTTCACTACTGTTGTTGTTGTTGGATATTCTGGGAGGTTCATTCTTATTATTTTAGTAGATTGTTCAGATGTTATATTCGCAATTCGAGCAAGTGCACATTCGCACGCAGACACATCTATAATGTAATTTTAATAAAGTCAATGAACTAGAGTCCCCAACCCCAGCTTAAGGTTAGTATTACATTTAACCTCATTAGCAGAGGTCACATCTCTGGTTGGCTTGACAACGACAACAATATTACCTCATTAAAAACATGGATTATGTGACACACACACACACACACACACACACACACACACACACATATATATATATATATATATATATATATATATACATATACATCACACACACACACACACACACACACACATGTATGCGCAGACACATATATCGTTGTCCACTTATGTGATTTAGCGAAACAAATTATTAGTTCTTACAATGCTGTTTAATGGATTTATACTCCTGGGGTCGTTTGTTACTCCGGCAGACGTTTCTATGGGCATTAAGCTGCGGGAAGAGTTTTTCCCATATTGTGAGTAATTAACTTACACTCATATAAGATAATTGTTGTATGCATAGCTATTATAATCCCGACGTGTCATTCGCAGTATCGGAGATCTGCCTGAAATCAGCTGTTCACGATTATAGCTCAAATAGATCAAGCAAATAGGCGCTTTAATTTAGATCCCATCATACCAAACTACATTTACTCGGGGACGCTAAATTAGGCGTGGATGAACGTTCACTAAGTGATGAACGGAAATGTATGAGGATTAGCTGTTAGATTTGACTAAATCATATCATTTACTCAGGATTGAGGAGATATTTCGTTCTAGTCCAGCAATAATCCACTGTGCAGTATTGCTATTTAGATTTTTGAGCTAAGTCACTTCGCTGCTTCCATGTGTAGGTAGTGTACATCTTATCACATGTTAAACAAACTGTAATGTTGGTTAACGCGCCGAGATCCTATGAAAGGCCTAAAATTTCAGCCTGTTCACACAACACATTGCGACGCCGGACCTGCTGGACCTATGTCCGTACGGTTGATATAGGTAGGATATGCGTAGCTTTTCGAACCCACAATCAAGCTGGGGTCAGCAGCTGTGGTGTTGAAATGTTTTGTGTATAGATTTCTTTTGAACCACATCAAATTACTGCTGAATGTAAAATGTAGTTATTTTGTATATGTGTTAAACTTGCTATTGAACCACACGCAAACGTTCCTTTCTACGAGCTCTGATGTCAAATGGTACTTTTTCTATGTACTGCTGCTTGTTTAGATGTAGCCGCTTCGTTGTGAGCGTGGCATATTTGTCACGCATGAAAAGCGGATTATCTGGACGCCACAGGTTAATGAATAACCCAGAAACACGTATACGTCTACGTATATATGTATCGATATGTGGATGCGTAGAATATTTTATATGTATGTATAGTTTAATATACTTATTGATTTATCAAGGTATAGGTTTCAAAAGATGTTTAGATGTTAATGTTCTGAGCCAACGCCACTGTGTATGTAAAACACACACACACAAAATCCCTCAGCGGGTATTATCTAGTCTAATCGCCAGGTATGAATGACAACTGGTTATTATTGATAGTTTCTAATAAATAGCACACACTTATACTGTGACATGTAAGACTGATCACTGTATTATTGTTATTATTAGTAGTAGCTGTAAGAGTAGTAATAGTAGTAGTAGTATGTGTTATTGTCCGTGGGTTTTTATTTGAAACAGTACTGTTTTATTTGTTGCTCTCTCTCTCTGTCTCTGTCTCTCTCTCTCTCTCTCTCTCTCTCTCTCTCTCTCCTCTATATATATATATATATATATATATATATATATATATATATATATATATATCAGTCAGCCTGTATCTCTGTCTGTCTGTCTGTTTGGCTATCTGTCTGTTTACCTGTCTGTCTGTCTGTCATAGCTTGTATTTACTGCGAGGTCCACATGGCACATCAGACAGCCCACCCAGCATAGATATTAGACAGATTTCATGTCGTCTGCTATTCAGAGAATCTTACTTCCTTTAAAATATTCGTACAACCGCTATTCCATGTCCTTGCGTTAATTAACAATATCGTTACGTCAGTGCAATTAGTGTTACCATAATATGACAGTCTCTAATTAGGGACGAGTTGTATTATCTGTCTCAGTGCCAACATCCGAGACTTAACCTTAACAGTGGCCAGTCAGCAGGTATGACGCTAAATTAAAAAAGGCAGCAGTTGTAGGATTTATTACATTAAAATGTTACTTATTACAAGAATGTGTTACTTAATTACAATTATATAGTCCAAGAATTGAGGCAATTACATTAGAATCACTGTTTTGATATACTATCATTAATATCAGTTCAGCTCTGATTGACACTAACCGAAGGATGATTCATTCGATATTTTATGTTTTTGTGTATGATTTCTAGTTAAAATGTTTATCTGGAGTTGGGTTGTACATGTCGATGAAAATAACCGGATACTTGTCTTGATTGAAAATGAACAAATACTTAATAAATATTGAGTCTTATTTGGATCTCGTGCACACAAATGCAACAGACAATACACATAATATGTAACTGTAAGTGTATCGTATCTAGATACATTTGGAGTATAGCTGTACATCCAAAATCAGGTAATTTTAAATTTGCGGTCTATCGGTACCAAGTCTGATTACAGCTCCGTCATATGGATCCTTTTTACCTGTACCCATCTCCAACTTACCGACGAGTCTTGTCTCTAGATGCTAGTTACAAAGCCACAATTCACAATAATCCTTTCCCGACTAACATCAGATAGTCAATGTAAGACTAAGTCCACATATGTATGCACGTTAAAGATTAGCAACCATTTAATAGATTCGAACCGAGAAGTTTCCCAGTTTCTAATCGGCTAGCTTCTTTGCTACTAATCCAACTTGACTCACTCTAAGTGTATTAGTATTAAGAGCAGATTAACTAAGACCGTCTCCTTGATATAATTGAAAATAACGAATATAATTAGCAATGACAATGGATGGCAATGCTGGTGTTTTGTACTATAGATTCAAGATTTAAGTCTGCTGAGTGGGTGAATGGGTGAGTTTTTTGTCAAGTCCTGGCGCTATTCATACCCGGAACATGTGATCGGTACCTAGGGAAACATCTCATAAATACAGAGGACACGGGGAATCGAACCCTAACCCGGTGTTTTGTAGCGCGGTACCTTTCATGGAGCGTTACCAAAGCGTGCTCGTGTACATGCTGAAAAATAAAGTATTCAAATCAACTCACCCGGTATCATTTACTGATTGTCTGTACCTTTTTAAGCCCTGACACACTAAAAGCAAAGTAACAACAAATTCAACAAATAATATTCTAGCGGGTGACGTGTTAAATTTCCTCTTCTTAAGCATTGTTAATTGGCTTATTGGTAACTAGCCGCCAGCCAATCAGAAAGCGCACACCTTTTAAGCGCCTTTTAAACTCTCTTGGATGATGACCCAGTTTAAACATTTCGTAATGTGATTGCTCTTTGGTTGGAAATGTGAGGTATGGTTCTTTCATTACAACTTTTTGGGTAATTTAATATGGTGGATCAATCTTCGAAGGTAATAAAGAGAAATGTAACATGAAACATCCTCCAGACGCACGCCAAAGGGGTTTTGGAGTATTTCCCGATGATACTACGTAATTACGAGGTAAATATATGTTACAGTTAATCTTTATAGTCAGGTAATATAAATAAGTACATTACCTGAATTATTCAGGTAATACGTGAATTTTATACACATTACCTGAAAATGTCAGGTAATATACATATTACTTGATTATACAGATTAACTGTAACATATATACCAGCGTTGATTTTCTATCGGAGGCAAAACATTTGTCGGTTCTATCTGATTCATCTTTAATACGTTCATGTATTTGCCGACTCACATTGAAAATTCGTCAATTATAACTCAACATTCCGCTGACTTCTTAAGTCACAAAATCATAGATTATTAAAATAAATTTGATTTATTTCAGTTCCGTTTTACTTATTTTTCTTGTGCATACCTAGGTACCGATCAAAATGGCGAAACCAATGTCAACCCAGTAGCGTGTCTGAAATCTGACACTAATCTATTTCTGATCAGGTGTGATGTTTCTAGATACCTTTTAACATGTTTCTAAATCAGGCAGGATTATCTGACGGCATCATTTAGCTGATAATACTAGCAATGACGTAGAGATAGTTAATACGCCATCTGATTTCCTGACTGATTGACATTTTCATGAGGAATATGTATGTTTATCATAAACACCATTGTTTTTATGTAGATGTCGTGGGAGATACAATGAAAATTGTTTACTCATAATGTTATGACCGTTTCGATTTATTTTTACAATTCATCTTTACTCGTGCTTCAATGCGTAATTGACACAGTGATTAATGGAGTTAGTCAGTGAGTGAATGAGTGAGTGACATTTAGTTTCTTCTTCCTAGTATAATATAGAGGAGGCTATATTGAGCTAATTGTAAGTCTATAATATATAGAGCTGGGAGGTAAGTGGTAAGTAGGTAGGGGGGCAGGCAGGCAGGTAGGGAGGCAGGCAGGTAGGGAGGGAGGCACGCAGGCATCGATCCAAAGTTGTGGTGTGCCATAATTAGCGCATTCCGAAGTTCACGTCTTGTCATGAAATATAGAAACTAACTAATCTCTGCACAAATCTTCTGACCAATTCTCTCTCTCTCTCTCTCTCTCTCTGTGTGTGTGTGTGTGTGTGTATGTGTGTGTCAAAAATAGACATATTGAGATCACACTTCGGCTTTTCTAATAATATCACGAATATTCCAAGCGTACCATTCTAAATCAGAAGAATATTAACTGATTTGTGAAGATCTTAAATAGCACAGTAGTCTTAATGGAAGAAAGCAGACCTTTCATATTATTCATCACGAATTAAGGGCTTCAGTCTAGTACTAATATGGAAATAGGTATAGGTTTCCTGAAATGAATGTTTAGTTCTATATTTCCGTGCTGCTGTCCTGTGATTGGCAGAAGAATGAGGTCATTTCAGCCATTCATTCATTATATGTCCACACTATATGAGAGATAGTATTTTGCGCATAGTATATCAAAATAGGAGTTGATATGAAGAACATCGCTGAATATAACAATACTCGGGTAATAAAATACAATAAACCATATCCAGCCAAAAAGGCAACAGACGGACGAACAAAGAGACGGGTAGACGGACGATAACACACTAAATAAAGAGTTAGGAACTAGATCCACCCGGTAACTATAGCAACACAGTAACAACGTGACCAATTTAATTGGAGTACTGATTACGATCTCTATGTAATAAGATACAGTCTGGTCACGTGGACAGTAATAATCATGGCAGTGATATCCTCGTGTAATGAAGAAGGCTTCATAAATGTCTATCATCTAGATGTTAGGAAAATGACAATCCGATTGTTCTTCAAAGGCGCAATCTCTCTCTCTCTCTCTCTCTCTCTCTCTCTCTGTATGTGCGCGCGCACTTGTGTGTGCGTGTGTATGGTGAGTGAGTGTATAATATATATATATATATATATATATATATATATATATATACATAGCAGGTATAGTTTAGACAGTCTCCGCCTTCTGTATGCGTGGTTAAAAATTTGCCAATTTTCCCTGATGCTATCTGCTCTTCGACATAAGACTCAAATATCCATAAAAATCTCTAACTCCATAAATTCATACATGCATAAACTTAGAGATAGGTAATAAGCCTCATTGGTATGATATCATCAAGCCTCATAAGTTTTGAGGCCCAGACCATGAGATGATGACTGGTGACAAATGTGTTGGCACTCCCCCGAGAATTGAGTGTTCGTACAAGAAACCGAAACACATACAAGATGCACCCTTTAACATAACCAATTGTGGTAAACAACATATTCCTGTGATTAAAACATAAGTGAATGCACTCATAAAATGTATAAAGTTTGCATCCAATAGCAATTTGCTGTGGTTCAAAGGGAAATGCATACATAACAACACTTCGACACCGCAGATGCTGAAGTCAGTTTCATTACGGTTCGAATAGTTCAACAATTCTACCTATATCAATCATAAGTACAAATTAAAGTTCGATTAGTTTATCCCTAGATTAGAGAGAAACGTTGCCTCATTTGTGAGTAAATACTATAGTTTACTCAAATCTAACAGTTAATCCTCATTCGCTTACTCTCATCATTTAGTGAATGCTCATCCATGCCCAATTTAGCTTCCCTGTGTGTAAATGGTCTAATTTATCATGGATTTGAGAGAACGTCATGTGATGTGTACGAGGGAATTACTTGGCGATATATTACAACTGTTATTGGAGCTGGTAGACAATGTAGGGTAGTCACGTAAACACCGGATTTCCTAAATACGTCCAATTACGGCATCTGGTGTAATTAAGTTTGTCGAAGCCCACAGGTGGTTAATGTCACGGTAGCAGCTATCTGCTGCTAGAGTCATTTAAACGCAAAGGATCGACTTCTAAGTAAATGCTATCTGGTTTCGTCATCAGATATTGCTGATGATATGAGTATCAAAGAGCTATCAGCTGTAGTAGATCTTACCTCCATTCCAGCTAATTACCACCTACTTTCTTGGACAATATGGAGATTTCTACGAAAATTACTGAGCGCTTTTTGTTATCGAAATAAAGGCATCTCCTAATCACCGATATTGGGGACACGACAAATGGTTTGTAGTGTTTATTTTCTTGCTACTTTTTGTCACACAATTTCGTATGGTGTTCATTAATATAGTATTGACATATTTACGGCTTAACCCATCTCTTGGAAACAACAAGAGAAATACGCAAATACTAAGATTACCATACGATCCCCTATTAATAATTTTTGTATAAAATATATTTGTGTTGTGTGATCCAGAATATGTTTATAGTTTTAAGCTTCTTGGAACAACTCAGGATATTTAAAGCTATATCTAAATATTATTATATTTTATATTTCACTGATGCATTCATTTATCTATTCTTGCATATATTCCCTGATTTATAAGGTCAGTCATGGCAAAACATGAAGTCTTCAGAAAAAGAAAATATTGTGAATGGGGACTTTTATTTGCGGTTTTCTGTTGACGGTGAAAGTCGGATATTTAACTTCAAAGGTCAGCGCATTTACAGTATTCGAAAGATTTGTAAAATAGAGTTCTCTCGATGAACTGACTCCACGTTCGAGGATTGCAAATATTTGCCTTGTTTCTAGATCCCACTACTTCGAAGTTTGTGAAAGGAGATAATAAATTGTGACATAATGTTGTTAATATTGAGTGATCAAATGGTATGTTTTTGGTTCCTGGTTGTGGTTTGCGTTCCGTTGATGAGTCGAACATAATAATGATAATGTGGTCTGGTTTATCTCTATGGCCTAGTGGGTAAGAACGTGGGACTTGCTTATTCCTGGTCATGCTGTGCGGAAGGTCCGAGGTTCGAATCCCGGCTGTGGGACTATACACGGGGGAGTTTTTCATCCTACTAGACCACTGGCAAGGTTTTCTACGCCGAATATGACATCTACTGTAAATTGTAAATTTATTTCGAATTAATTCCCGTGGTGAAACCGTAAATTACAGACTATATGCGTCTCCCTCGTTAGAGGTAACTAAACCACGTAAAATAGCTGGCCATTTCGGCAATTACATTAGAATTAGAGCAAGTGATGGAAAATTAATAAAATAATGATCGGATGAAGTGGAAACTTAGGAGGGATAAGCAAATCTGAAAAGATGAGTTTTCAAATGATGACAGAAGGAAACTATGCTATTTGATGACTTAATGGTCACAGGAAAATGTTTATCAAATTAGTCAAAAACTCAGTGTTATTTATTAAAATCAATTTCAGTCAGAGATATAATTTATTTGTTTTCTAGAAATAAGGTTACAGTGGTTTTAAAACTTGCTTTGCTAGCATCTCACATCCCACAGCATTAATCGAGAATATTCGAAAACTACGGAATGTGATGTCAAGTTTGACACACATAGACGCGAAACACTTGCCGTGGTTTTTCCTTAACCAGATTTACGTGTTCGATATTGTTTTTGTAAACGTATAAAATGATGTATTGTGCCGTATATAATTGTGCAAGTGGATCTGCCAATGGATGGAGTATTCATTCCGCCAAAACAAGATTCGTTTTCGTGATTGGCTGCGAAACATGAACATAGTGCAGTGGAAGCCAACTTACCACTCCAACGATCAGTTGGATATGACATGAAGAGTGTCAAGCTCACAGGAGATGCCATTCCAAACATATTCGACAAACTGGGTAATGCTAACACAAACGAATCAGCAGTTTGATGGAGAAACTGAAGAGAAAACGGGAATGTATGAGTGATAATAGGGTAATCTTAACAGCAAACTATTTGACAATACACCAGTTCACGCATTCGTGAATAAAGTTAAATTTCACTTACTCACAAAAACATTTACTTAGGCCTACTCAAGGCTGCTTATGGCTGTGTATTGTACTAAACTGTTAAACCAGTGTTCCACTTAGGGCGGCATATTCCTGTATAGGCCACATATGGGAGAGCTCCATGCATCCATCGGGCTCCCGTGTACAGAAAATATCACTTTATTTTAAATAACTTTATGCGATAAGAAGAGGGAAATATTCGCATTCACGCCCAGTGTGTTGACTTATCAATTAAACTTTTACCAACACAAACAAATACACACCAATCCAACTCTTGATGTGGACCAGGACCGGGTGTCGGCGACACAGCTCTAGATCTACGTCTGCACTTGCTGCAGTTAATTCCTCACAATTAATACAGTCTGTGACCCTTTTTCGCGAGTGGTTCAAGGTTGTAGGGCTTGATATCACTGAAAATGTCAAAACTTTCGTCGGAATCTGACATTTTGTTTGTCAACTGGTCAGGACGTAAACAAGCTGTGTTACTACGTGATGTTTGACAAAGATGACGTCACACGATAATTCCTAGCGATTGTAGTACACACTATGAATGGCTCGTGAAAGTTCGGAAATTAAGGATTTGGGGAACATTTTAATGGAAATATGATAGCTGGTGGTTAGAATTGTTTTGAGTGTGGTAGTGCATCTGATAGGGAATAAAATAACTGTTTGTTAAGTTATATTTACTTCGGAATGTGAAAAAGCACGAGTCGTATGAGTTTTAACCCTGGGAACAGACAACAAATGTAAACCAGATGAACTCGAGCTCTCTGGGCTTGGATGCTATAGAGAAAGCATGGAAAATAGATATGAAGGTTCGATCTCCAGTATTATCAATAACAACAGTAACACTGGTCTCATAAGACCAAATAACCATGAGGATCATCCATGAGCAGATCACCTACAGGCTGATATTTAGGGATCACATAACTGAGAATGGTGTCTGCAATCAACGACAATAATTAAATTGATTCCAGAATTTGTGCCACATAACGCAGAGTTCTAAAATATGTCTATCCTTCTGTGTAATTAAACTCTGTAAGATTACCTCTGGGCAACTTTCAACGATTATTTGTTTATAAAGAATTAGTATATTATAGAAATAGTATAGTATACGAATGGAGAAAACTGTAACAACATTATCTGGAGGGAGGGGGTGTAGTTACAAAACTGGAGGGACACAATTATTATTGATCTTGAAGCACCTCGAGTACACGCTCTGTCGTGTACTAAATCAATTAAAAATAAAAGAAATGATCGAGAGAACAACTTCACAAAATTGTTTAGGTGTTCCGTGATTACTACGGACATACCTATTAAAGTGTAATAACATATTACAGAATAGTAAAAACTTTAAATAATAAATATTATATTTTTTTTAATTCATTGTTGAATTAGTGTAACATTCATCTAAGGCAGTAGAAAATAAAAAGAGGGCGCCTCCGTGGTCTAACAGTAACGTGTTGGATCACAGATCATTACCACCCGTGTTCGAACCTTGGCGTGGGCATATCTGAAGGGTATTTCAATTTCGACTTTGGGGCTCGCTCGGCTCTTTAGGCTATCATGTGCACAAAAATGGCCGTAAAACACCAATCATCATTCGATAATAAGAAAACTGAATCAACCGTGAAAAAAGAAACGAACTTATAAAACAATATTTTAACTACGTGTTGTATTTTGTATTCATCTTGTCATCTCAGACGGCCATTTACTGGATCTTCTTCAACTTATACAACACGATGTAAAATATACACATTATATTATTATGCCATTTAACTGTGGTGTGCCTTTAAATCGATTCATCGAGAAAGGACGGATTACTAATTTACATTATTCTCGCCGAGCAAATAACACGATTTCAATGCTGAAGTGAGGTGGCTATGAGGTTGTTACGTCATACCTGTTCATTCAACGCCTTTTCCAAGCCGTTTAAAACCGTTGAATATACATCAATATGGTGGTAGAAGGCACGTAGAATTCATGTCATATCAACACTATAGGCGATAAACTAGTTAACGTTTATGATCCCAGGAACGTTATGATAAAAACAACATTCAAGTTATTTGTGCTTTTAAACCTAAATCCGTTAGGAACGGAGCTCGATTAATACGTACCCGTAATGTAATAGCCGTTATATATTCTAGCAATATGTGGTGATATTATTGACATATCAACAAGGTGTTCATAATATTCCAAATTAGTGTAGGGTAGCCGTTATGACTTCTTCGACTGTCGGGGTGTATGCCGGGAACAAAAAAAAACCAAGTAGTATTCTGACGTCAACGAGAATAAGGATTATGTAGCTTTAAAATGTATTAATGATCTAGGACAGTGGAAGTAGCAAATTTCCCCTCGCCAATAAAAATATCTGTACACTGGCCCGTTGTCATTTAATATGCAAGTGATAAGACTTAAATGTTATATACTATGTAGGTGTAAAACAGTGTATAAACAGAGAAACAATTCAGTGTAAATGATAGGCCAATGCAATTTCCAAGAACAACTTCCTGAAATTCCACTTTCTTGTACACAGAATTTCAAAAATTAAAGTGCGCATTTCATTTTTTTAATTGGTGACAGGATTGGCAGTTTTCTCCCCATCACGGTAAAAATACTTTCTGCCCAGGGGAGAAAGGCCAGAACATTATTAAACAGATGAAAACATTAATAATTTAATACTCTCCCTGTACAAATGTACTTGATGATACCATGGCTTACACATGGTTATGCTTTGCACCTTAAAATAAACACATTTGGAAGTTTCTCCCCAGTTTCTGCCATTTCTCCCCGGCAGAAAGGTATTTCTCCCCAGTTTCTCCCCATGGCAGGGGAGAAATACCTTTCTGCCGGGGAGAAAGCCAATCCTGATTGGTGACAGACCGGACATTTATGCACTTCAGACATATTGTGACCATTCACGCCTTAAAAATGTGCGCACACAAAACCAATACACGACACAGACAAGATCTGATTTACTATAGTCAATAACGTTTATTTCGTTATTTTCTTCAAACCTGTACACGTTTATGCCAACATAATATACAATGGATGCATCTTGGCGTTGATGTTTGGGTGTGCGTGCGTGCGTGCATGCATGCTGAGGATGACTGTCTCACCAGAGGCCAACCTCGCTCACTCGAGATGTCCTGTCCAGTCTGTTGTCAACGAACAATATACGTTAATTTCACATCAATCTTTCTGATCAATAACAAAAAAAGTGTAATTTTCTGGCATGGAGGTCCGGCATTAGTACGTGCTTACACACGTGTTAATTTAGAATTTAGGCTGCTGAAAAATATATAATTCGAAAGCTATCGCTAATAGGTTAGGCTGTGAATATAATTAGGATCAGTGGTTTACCCAGCCTTGGCACAAGCCACACCTAGGAAACATACTGCAAATACAGGTACGAGTCAGATCCGAACTCACAACCTAGCGGTTTACAACTAAATGCTCCAATCAATGCCATATCGGAGAGCCCTCTAAGTTGTGAATGACATATATATATATAACAAATGAAATAGGCGGTATGCATGCACGTACGCATATATGTATACAAAAAAGTATGAATAGAAATATGATGTTATGCTCTGAAACAGAATAAATGTACACATCTTCAACTGGCTCACACACTAATTGTACGGTAACACAGACGAACAACATTGAAATAGTGGGGGGGGGGGTTAAAGTTTGAAACCAACTACACCACTGTGTATATATCCGCGGATAGTGCACAAAAGTAAATTTCATTAAGACTGCATGCCTACTACTTTCACAAGTTCATTCAGCTTGTACAGTAATACAGCTATATCCGTCAAGCACCCACCGACCCACCCACCCACCCACATAACTATCAGGTTTGATAATGTGCGAGCAAATGAACCATTTCGTCATCAACATCATGGCCAAGCAGTAACACACAGTATCTAACAGCCTAATCACACAGCTCCAATCTCTGAAATAATTTAGCGTCACCACCGAGAAATAGGCAGTGGCTCCATTATCGCACAGTACGTAATTGGACAACAATTAGCTAACGTCATACACACACACACGTTCAGGAAAATTTACAACAAATAGAATCGTGCCAAAGAGGCTTTATTACAGAGCTTAAGACTTTCGTACAAAATAATTTCTGAACCGGTTATCGCTGATGTGCATTTTATGTAACCGATGACCCCTCGGCACTAAGAAATTTTTTTTAGTCATTCATCGAAGCCAGTCTTTCTAAAGAGTGGGTGGGTGACAGAATACCTATTCCAACATTAATATTTAGGCTCATGGATTTTTAAATCGATCGGTTTAAATTTAATGTAATGTTTTTAGATGTAGAACAGTGATTAACTTAGCAATCAAGATTTTTTTAAACATTTAATACACTTTATACCCAGAGTCTGGGATAAAATACCCCTCCCCCAGTAAATTAATTACTCGTGCTCGGCTATACTGAGAGATACTCCTGCATTTTGACAGTTCGGAGTTCAATAAGTTTCCGTTAGTACGCTCACACTGTTCTGTTAAAACAAGATAAAAACAAAACCAACAGAAATTTTAAGATAATGATAACGGCTCTATGGACACATTTCGAACGATGTAACATTTAGTTGTCTAGTTTATGACATAACCGAATCAAAACCGATTGCATTCGTTAAGTAATAATCGATGTTTTTAACATCAGCGCTGGTTACATCTGGATATTGCCGAGAAGTCACTTGTTTTGAAAATACTCGACATAGATAGGACTGTGATTCGAACTAAGACGTCAATAAATATTTGCAACATGGTACTCTAAATACTGTGCTATCAGATCACGCTTCGCTGCGGAATAATCTCTCAAATTGTGTGTGTACGTGCGTGCGTGCGAAAACTGTAACCAAAATTCGACCGCCAGAAATTTTTATTAGAATCTGTTACTTTTTACTGAAGTGTACTGGTATATGTATAGTTTGATCGACATGCACGTACACCTACGCACAGAATCCCTCTATATGGAAGGATGATTGTTCGTATATGAACACACTTTTACCCTTACAAACAAAAACCGGTGCTGGTGCACACTAACTGAATCACACATACATGGTAATAAAGAGCTGCCAAGTGAAGTACATCATAATAAAGATTATATATATATATATATATATATATACAAGATATAGCTAGTGGCGTCATTATACCCAGCTTCATATTGTCATGGCGTTACACTATTTATAGGATGACATTACGCCAAACTAATAAAAAGTACAAGATCACATCAAACAAGCCAATCTGAATACAGGATCCTATAACGGACGATCCAAAGACAGGATCACATCAACATAGGAGTGAGTTCTCTGTTTAGCTTGGGTACTGGTCGCACTTGGGATATAAACGTCAAGAGGTTAGAGAGAAGACACACCCCACACAAAACGGTAACGCTGAGATATGAACCCACCACATCAACAGAAGAGATTTTGTGATATGACCACGCGATGACAATACCATCGACGTACATAGCAGCTCATGACATATAAACACTAGAAGACTGGATCACATCACAAAGAACAAGATCACAATTAATTGAATTTTTTCTAAATAACTACCAAGTGCAAATAACTGATCACTGAAATATCATTAATCTACAAAGTGCAGGGAAAAATTGAGCTGCATTAAAATCTATTGCAGTTTGAAACTTAATTTAGGGTAAAATGTTCTAATTTATTGAATTGAATACATTCCTACGACTAAATAATTTGTAGAAAAATACGTCCGTTGGCACATGAAACATTGATGACTGAACAAGAGGAAACAGGCATCGCTGTAATGTCAATAGCAACGAAGGAAACATATTAGATGTGTATGTGTGTGATGTATGTGTATGTTTGTAAGTGCTACACACTCGTAAATACTGTCTTAATACAAGTAAATTAACATAAATATAAATGACAATTCCGAAACTGTCAAAGCACAAAAGAATAACAATAGTATATCAACATAATTAAGAATGCATTCACCCATCACCGCGAGAAAACGCCTATAGTTAGTATGATCTAATACCGAGACTGTTACTCTAGCTTGAAAATAAATCAACCCTAAAACAGAGACTACCTAATATATGGATACATTTCATATTAAATCGACCCACGCTGGTACCGTCACCATCTGTCAGTTATCCACAACAGGGCAGCAGAAATCCAGCACACCGGATCTGAGATGCTAACATCAAAAACTCTTTACAAAATCATGAAGCGTCGGGTTTCAAAGCAAACAAAGTTCATGAAACAGCAACTGAAATGCTGTAACAGATCTGAACAAGAACCAAACACATCCCTCATTAACAGCGTACAGAAATAGACACAAACTATTCAGATACTTGGACAACAAACTGAGATGGTATCAAGAATACTTTTGAGCAATGATACCCATTTACAACTAGCAGGCAACTCTTCTCACATAGCTCGCACAGCCAACGATCTAATAGTGCTATGCCAATGTATATTAATAAAGCCATTAACAACAACAATAACAACAACAAAACCGAACAAACTTGTTTTTTGGATTGATCTATATATACAAGGAGGCAAGAAAGCCCCTTCTACATCTATAGACAGTGTCCTAGATATTTTACATACAGATATACGCGAATGCTATTTAGTGTCCTGGTTAAACAACACATCGTGCTGAATAAATGGAAATGAATGAATGAATGAATGAATGCAAAAAAAAGCATAAAACAAACAAACAGTGTGTAGTATAAATACAATGTGTAACGAACAATAACAACCAAACTATCAATAGTCCGGTTTACTAACCACTTCTGATAATGATATATCAACCTTGACGAAACCCTAGGCCGACTGCCAAGAAGGTTCACCTGATCCACAAACGCGTACCAGTCTTGTTATACAACAAATCAAGGCACTTCTAGCCACAAATTATGTCCCAAACACAAGAGAGAAAAGGGGAATAGTTGGCACTTACAAACTAATTCTATTTGTTTCTCTCTATCCTGTCAACAAATAAGTCTGTTTTATTGTTCATCTTATTGCGGGGCAATTAGGTTTGGTGAAACTGGTCTGTTTGTTGAATATTTATGTTCATGACCACGGAACATCAGTTGCACAGTTTAACCATAATAATGTTGACTAAGAGGTTTACTCGACTCACTGATAAGAGACAAAAGGGAAACACCTAACACCAAGTCTGCTACAATGAAACTTACAGGACACACTGTTTTCAGTTCTTTCACACAGGCTTGGATACTAACCTAGCAGATGAAATATTCAAATCCTAGAATGGTTCATATGGAAGCACCTGTTATGAATCAAGCTTGGGGATGCATCAGAGGTACTTTTTAAAGATGTTTTTCATTAATGTTATGAATACACGCAGCTGATGGCAAAAACGAGTAACAAACTGACAACAAACTAGGCAACAAGCCATGAATATGGTGTCAAGAGGATAATCTACACATAGATACCACTAGCCACATTTGTTCTCACCACTCACCAAACCACAAAAGAATGTGAATAACTACACTACATATTTAAGATATTACTGCTAACAATAAACAGTTATTTTATATTATTCAACTGAAAATAATGACAATGGAATGAAATCACTGAACAAGCATCACACCTTGAAGTATAAGCATTAGACATACAGCAATGTAACATACTAGTCTAAACTTAACTAACAATATATCAACATTTTTATAATAAAACCAACTTAATGACAACAATCTACAGATCCAAAATATTTTAACAGTCATTTAGGTGAAAAATGTTGTGCTGTTATTTGAAAACAACAACAAAATATTTGGAAATACATATGGAGAACAAACTGATAAACCTGAATGGTTTTCCTCCAAAAAGAAGAATTACTATCATTTCCACTAATTAAAATAATTCCAATTGGCAATATTCTGTTAATGATAAATGCTTGCTGTGAATGTTGCCACAAAACTGATCTGAACTTGTATCATTACTTAGGTGGTAAATGATATTTGTTCCTAGAATTGTTATGAAGGCCTGTCAGGACATTTGTTTACACAACTTTTCCCCATACCATACATGATTATGTTCCTCAACTACCGGTGTCAAGCTTAAGGAGTGAAAAGTGACCAACTAAAAATGTGCTTCCATATAAATCATTCTGTCAAACATTAATACGGTTAACACCTGCTAGCATTAAAGAATCCAGTGTGTGTGTGTTTGTGAATATGTGTGTCTTAACACCATAAAGATAACACACTCAGTGAGAAAGAGACCAGTAAATATCTCCTCTAATCTATGTAAAATATAACATCAACATTTAGTTGTATCTTCAGCGCTGTTGTTTTCAATCAGTGAGTGTGTCTGTACTTTCATTTCGTCTTCAGTTTCTGCATGATCTTCAATATCATTGATTGGCCTACATGTCAAGTTAGGTGTCACACTCTTCACACACTCATCCTTGGAATCAATCAGTGGTGTGGTAACAGCATACCATTTCTTTTGTTAAAAAAGATGGAGTTAAAAAGAAGATTTCAAAACTAAGTGGACAAGGTAAATCATACTTTGAACTGAGTTACAAGTCCTGAATGGGAATTCTGGAACAGCTCTTACAATTTAAGAACTGGTTTGTTCAGGTCTTGGTGTAATACTGTACAACAAATATGAACAAAATTATTTGGAATTAAATTTGACTGGAACATATAAAATGAATTACACATTACCACTTATTTTTTTACTAAACAATTAATCACAGCTTTATACCATTTATCAAATTTTCAAACCTTTCTTACCTCTTTGATGTTACTACCTGGTGCTCTAGTAAGTTTGTAGATGGCCACTACAAAAATGGGCAACACAGAGGCCAATGTCATACAAAGACCAATACCGTCAGCCCACAACGGGTACTCGTAAGAACCATATTTAGCACGTGTGAAATCCACCAAACTGTAAACTAATACAGCCTGAAAATAAACACAAATAACAGTAAAGATTCCAAGTACATCAGCACATACTACTATAGCTGGTACAGTTTTATTAGAAATTCCATATCCACACGACCCATTCAAAGTTTGTACAGAACATCCCTGAGTTAAATGATATGCAGAAGTTAGTTTTTGGCATGATTATAACAGATCCGGAACATTGATTTTTAAGGTTAAAATGACGGGATTATCACTGTATTATCACTCAGCGGACCCACTATAAATCCCACAATGCAAAGCATGGCTGGTTTGTTTTGGTTTTTGATGTCATCATGCAATGGGTCTATTTTGAGCAGTGATTTCTATTGCTTCGCTAATCAATGAAATATGAGGCACATTAAGTAAAAATGTTTGGCAAGTTTTTATAGCAGTTTATTTATGTTCACACTTTGTATATGATCCTTTTGATCATTTGATAATTAAGGGTGATAAAAGATAATAATTAGACACAAAGAAATTAAGTGATTTATCATAATAACAGTGAACACAGTTCAATTAATTTTACAGTATTATAAATAGCAATACACATATTTTTTGGTCAGTGTTAGCCTTATCACAATGATATTTTTGATGGGTATTTTAAGTAGATTTAAGTTTGAATTATTTGTGTTTCTCAGTGAGGGGGCAGTTAGATTTAGTTTAAATTTACAAGATTTTTAGGCTTGAAGACCGATTTTCTGTAGAAATAACTGAAATAATCGATTTTATTTCCTGCAGCAGGTTTCAGCTGTGATCGGCAGCTTTGTAAAACAGGTATTCAAAAAATAATGGTCATAGCAATAAAATGTCTGTCAAATGCTTTTCTTTAAAAATAACTTGGGACACATTTAGTTATGGTGTATAACAATTAGTCACGAGGTTTTTCTACTGGTGTTTTTTGGTGTAGTTTACCCTAGCACATTATCAATGAATTAATTATTAAAATAGTTAGTATTTTGCCTTGTCCAGCTTTGATGTAGTTATTTAGACACACGTTTGTACCTTAAAAATTCCAATAATGAGTGAATGATTTCTCTCCATCAGTCATCTTAAAACTTTTAATAATGTAATTAATATGCATATTTATATTTGGGGTTAATATTTCTTAAATAATATGTTATGTTTAATACTACTGCTATTGCAAATATTTTCCTATACAATATTATGTAATAAAATGTTTGATTAAAGTTTTACTGATACCATATATGTGGTTTCATCCATTACTGTGTTTGAGGGGGGGGGTGAATAACATGGTTGTCACACATGTAAAATGAGCGATATTAGGCATACTATTTGCATCCAGCACACTTCTGTATCCACATTATTGGGATGCCGCCAATGTCAAATCAAATTCCCTGAATGATAATTGGAGAAGTTTGCACAACCATATTTTGCCTCCTTTGTTGTTCATGTTCACTCCTTCTCTTTGGTGATGTAAGATGCTGGCTCAGATTATTTCCACTTTTGTTATGTAGCTTTCGTTAAGTAAGCGAGCCCCATCAGTTTTCCTCCTGTCTTTCTGTCTCCACTGTGTTGTGATCGATTTTACTACTCATTTGGTGACAGATAAATTTATTTCATGGAAATAAACATATTTAACATCCAGCTGCAGATTTTCCCAGTTTCTCCTGCACATTATACATGAAAACTAGGTTCTTCTGGTCAAAGAGGAGTGCAAGTTATACTCAAATGTGTGCAATACACGGATATCTGAAACCAACTATGCCGTGTTAAAAAGAAGAATGGCGCAAAAATGGTGTCTAGGATCAAGTTTTTAAATTTGTGACCAAATGTTAACTTCAATGACTTACCAAACATCGGAAATATTTATTATAAAATTCAATGTCTGCAGGATTTCCCACAATTGTATGACTGATGTGAACAGCCAAAGAAATACGGAGGAGGACCAAAACAAAATAAACCGAATTATTCTTTTTTAATACGAGACAAATGTATCTTTGTTTCTGTAATTATTACTGACTGACCGGCAGCTGAATTTAATAACTGACATCACTTCCACTTAAACAGAAGTGTTTAGAGTAATAGTACGTGACTTTATCGGACACCACAAAGATGCCTGTATACAGGTCATTATATATCAATCTATGGTAAAGCTACATGAATGGGACTGTCAAAGTTCACTTACAGCAAGCAGTAAAGGTGAAATGTACTGCCAGCAGATTCTCCACCACCTGGCTGGCTTGTGCCCCAACATCTCTTTAACATTGGCGGCAAACTTCTCATTTTCTGAAAACATGACAATAAATCACTGTCAGTATTATGATCAACAACTAGAAACATATATAACATGATCTGAAAACTTAATGGTTACAAAATATTATCAATCTGTAATAGAATTTGATAATATTGTGCACTATCGTGTCATACTCTGTCAATGACGAGGTTCACATATTCAATCAAATGATGTAGTCATTGTATCTGGTTTCAAAAAAGACAATAAGATGGTCCATAACTGATCTACGTAAACTGTCAGACAATTCTAAATTAGAAGAGTTGATGAAGACATGACAGAAACACAGGATGATCTCAGCATAAATAAATGTTATTCAATATTTACATGATGTATGGAACTGTTGTATTTAGTATTTGTCATATACCATTGGAAAAATTATGAATGTTAGTACAGGGGAAATAGAAAGGGTAAATATTCAAACTCTAATAATACGACTTTATTTTTTATTAATTACTGGAACCGTCGATACAGAAGATCTATGAATAGGGATAAGAATCATCATCCAAGTGATCCTGAATAGTGTTGAATACTTTATTATATAAACCAAAGTTATGAACAATCATTATCTGAGATCAGATCTTTATTATATTCAAATCTTCCCAGTTATTTCTACAATATCACATCCTCAGGAAATGACCTAATTAACAGTAATTTATAATACTTTGTAGTTTACTATGTGCTGACTGAGTAATATCTCAAATACAGATGACCTTGGCCTGCTGTGTGATAGTTAGCTAACTGATAAGACTAATTAAATAGTTTTTTTATTCTTAATATGCTAGGTGTTGATTTGGTAATAACTAAACTGAAGGCAGTCATATGCTACTATAACTTTTGGTAATATACTTTACATTAACTATAAATACACATATTTACCTAGATTTTGCCACCACTCATTCATCACACCTGGTTAGAAATGTTTAGACAATGACTATTAAATAATATTGTTATCTAAATTGTGTGATGGTAAGCCACATCTTAGTGTAGTGTAGGTTATTATACAGTTTTCCACATTAACTTCACTTTTATTAAGTGGCAGAACCTCTAGATGAAGTAACATTTTTAATGATTGTTAGTTTTTCATTTTTATAGCATAATTTAGCAGCATTATTTACACAGTAAGTCATTTACACTGTCATGCATGAAATAATTTAACTCTTCTGAGTGTAAAAAAATAAATGAAATTTATGATATACTATAGGTCCCAGCCATTAAGTCGACATTTTGGCCCTTATTTTTGGGGGGTTGGCTTAATGGCCGGTGTATTTCAGTGTCAAGAAATCCAGTCTTTGGGAGAAAAATGTTCAGTGTGTTAGCAGCCGTCTAGTCTAGATCTAGATGCAAACAGACATCAATCATTGTGATTTAAACTCATGCAGTCATGGAGTGAAAATAGAAGAAAAACAAGTTGATGAAATTATACAGAGCTTTATAATGAAAATCAATATTTATATGTAGAATTATCAGATTTTTGTAATTATGGATAAACGCTGTTTGACTCAGTAGCACATTTGATGAAGGCAGCGCTGGTAACAAGACAACTCATACCCAAGACATCCCATACCCAAGAACGTTGTATTTCATTTGTTTGGCGCATAGACATTAGGGTGCCCCCATTTAATTATTTTGTATGGGCATATTTATACTAATAACTGGATAATTACTGATTAATTAATTAATTTTCAATAGAGAGTTAGTTACTAACTGACCTCATATACCTGTAATTTACATTGTCTTGGTTATTGCCACATTAGTGACCAAAACGTACCATCAAAGGCTTAGTAGTAATTGACAATATTAAATATATAAATTTATTTCTAAGTCATCGACTTCATATATGGTTCATTGAATGTTTAATCACACCATTAATTTAAATTAGAGGTCCTACATATGTGCTAACAGTTTGTGTAAACGATCATTATAATTTGCCTTGATCTATTGACGGTATGGTATACAAAACACATTGAGATGAATAATGAATTATGAAAACAAAACTATTTCCTGCATTCAAAACATCACCTGGAAATACTGCAGGGAAAAGTTCAGATTTTTAGGTCGGCTTAATGGGTGGTAATACCAGAAATTGTGATATTTTATGCCTAAAAAACACCTTCGCCTAATGGCCGGGTCAGCTATTTGGTTCTACAGACACAGAGAACTAAAAACAGCAAGAAATTGTTACATGTGCAACTTTAATGTGACCAGAAAACTTCAGACTGAAAAAACTATATTTTTATTATTTTATATCAGTTGTTATTTGCTGTTGACCAAAAGTACAAAATACTTGTAATCTACATCTACACCTTAAATCAATTATTTAGTGGCCAATGCCTTTTTCAGATGATTCTAATAACATTGACCATTACTGGAATTATTAGTTATTCAACTATACATTGCTAGTTAAACATAAAGTAAGCAGTTTTGTAGAAATGTCATAAATTTGTGTTTACACGGATCACTTTAAGCTGATCACTATATGGCTAATGAATTATTCAACAGAATAGTCACACATGATCAGTGTTGGCATGCAGAGTGGTGACATTATACACATAACTGAGCAAAATATAACAAAAACACATGATGATGATGATGATGATGATGATTATGATGATAATGTCAGCACACAACTCTGCCCAACTAGACTTGACAAGTGAAAACAGAGCCAAATATTCATGAGGATGCCTCACGTTGGACCTAAATGCTGCTTGGGTTCTGAATTTCTGCATACACACAATTAAAATATCCACCTATTGGAATATCTTTAGCTTTTAATGAAATCACAATTTTGATAAACTTAAAATGTAAAATGGCTAGAATTAGTCTTGTTTACAGCTTTAACAAGGATGATTTTCAAAGAACCGCTTTAAGAGATACAATAAAGGGACTAGCTGATATCCATGGTGGGTGGTGCTGCTTATGGCTATAGAGAGTGGAAAATGTACACCAATTTTGTGATTTTCCTTTTAAGAGGTGGTGTCTTAACCCTTTAAAGCCGGAAGTGCCCAAATATACCACAAGTTTCGCTTGCCTACAGTCTGGGAAAGCTTGAATGCACCCGCAATTGGGCATCACTGTATTTCAGTACACAACATTAAAACCTATCACATGATGAACTAGAGTTGCCATCTACTGAATGAACGAATGCTATTGAATAAAATAGTATTGTAAAAGTGGTGTGTTGTTATATGAAATATCTGAGAAATTTATGACTTTTGTCACATTTGGTTTAACTCAGTGAGCCATGTTAGACAGCGAAAGTGAACCAGTGTTTGAGGGGTTTCTCGCCAAAGAAATAGTATTGGCAGAGGAGAGAAAGTTTACTAATGAAAAGAGATTATTTGTGCAGGATTGGACTGAGTTTACTGAAATTTTGTGGCAAGAAATGGACCAACCCACAATTTACGACCTGGAAGTGAACTATCAGATTACTTCAATCTTATTGTTAAACCTGAATTCTGGACGTTATTGGAAATGAATTCTGGACGTTATTGGAAAAAAATCTAACTGCTATGCAGAATTCAGAACCAGGACAAATCCTAACAAACAGTGGAAGTAGGTTGCAGTGAAGGAACCAAAAATTCTTTGTGGACATCACAATCATCATGGACATTAACAACCTCCCTTTTATCAAATCATATTGGTCAGAGGATGAATGCCTTGCAAATACATTCATAAAAAAATCGATGTCACATGACAGGTATATTCAAATACTGAAATATATTCATCTGAGTGATTCAGAAAGCCAGTTTGGACAAAATGATGCATATTTTGACAAGTTCTACAAAGTAAGGCCTATGATTACCATGATTGATGTCAAAATCATTTAGTGAAGAATGTGACACTCCCAAAATTTTTAGTATTGATAAAGGTATGTTGAAATTCAAAGGTCGATTAGGATTCATTCAATATATGCCACTGAAGCCAGTGAAATGTGGGGTGAAAGTCTGGATGGCAGCTGGTTCTGAAACTGGATATGTCCACGCATTTGATATATACACAGCCAAAAATGATTATGATATTCATGAGCAATATCTCGACAAGAACATTACAAAATGAATACAGACATATTTATTATAATAATTACTTCTTAGGTTTTGATTTAACTGGAGACTTGTTCAATAAGAAAACCTAATGTTATGGGATAATTCGTCCAAATTGTAAGAACTATCCATTAGCTAACATTCCCAAAAAGTTGAAAAAATGGGGTACAAGGAAAAAGTAGTGTGGAAACTTCATTGCCACTGCCTGGCAGGACAATAGACTTGTGCAGGTACTTTCAACTAACTCAAATCCAGGTATGGCAGAAATCACTCAGAAGACCAAAGCTGGACAACAAGAATTGGTCGAAGGCGATGGGAGGTGTTGATCTAGGAGATCAACTAAGACAGTATTACTGTTTTCAACATGCAGGCATTAAATGGTGGTAATATATGTTTTGTGGTATGTGTGAATAGCTACATCATCTATAAAATACATGTACACAGTATTCTAAAGAAACAATTAGAGTACAGGATTTTGGTGCAAAACAGTTGGTTAGAGGTGCTGTAGCTGCTGATTACAGGCGTGTCCAGAAGCAGAAAATTAAGAAAACTCTTGAAGAAGATAACATTGTTGGACAGAAACTTGTTCAATTCACAGGACATAAGCGTGTTTGCGTCTACTGCAGTTATAGAGGCATAAAAGTCCCCAAATAGCAGAGGAATCCAGTCCTCATTTTGGATGAAACATGTGTGATGTTACACTATGCAAAACTTGTTTTCCCAACTACCATGCAGTTTCCTAAATATTATTGATAATTATACTTAGCTTATCGCATATTAGAAAGCTGAATAAATTCTATTATAGTGGTATAAAATTCAACTATATGTGAGAAACCAGACAAGTTTTTGTGAAAGATGAAAATACATTTGTTTTTAAATTAACAAAGTTGTAGATTTCCAAATTCATATAAGATAAACAGTAATACCAAGGAGGCTATATTTGGTATGATTTGAAAGAGAAATCAATTTATTTTCATATAAAATCAACTTGTAACACTTGATTTTCAAAGGTTTTTGAGATATATCAATTTCATTGCACTAACATCACATATTCAGATTTTTCAACAATTTGGTCAGGACTGCAGGGATTTAACTGAAATCTCTTTAGGGCTGATAGGGTTAAGGTGGGTGAAATTCCATAAACAATTGTCACAAGATTTATTACAGATACTTACTGTATATCCAGTTGATGACAACACACTCTACTACAGCAATGATAAGCACACAGAAACCAGCAGCATAATGATCCATCAGTTGTAACACATGCATACCACCCTGAAATAGCCAATTGTTAACATTAGACAAGAAACCAGGCAATCTACTCATTCAGATAGTATTTCCCCATGGTTATTTATCTCCACACTTTATATTTATTGAACAAACGAAAGTGCAAATGACAATAAAAGTAAATTTTTTAATGTGGAATGCTATTGTTTTTGTCTACATTGTAGGCCAGAGCTTAAGTGAAACATAAACACCATTCAGACACTACTAGGCCAGAATTTAAGTTCTTGTGCTAGGATGAAATGGTCTCAAAAAGACGTTTAATGGCATTACGTACCAGGAAATTCCTAATGGAATATTCAAGAATGAAATAACTAGAATGGTACAGTTTGAAGTAGACGATCCTAAACAGGTTAAGGGGATCACATTGAAAATAAATTTTGTTTTGATAAATAAGCAATTTTTTTCAAGACACATAACCCAAGGGGTAAATATGATACAACAAACAAGCTGACAAAATCAAGTAAATTAGAGGTCGGGATATTTAATTTGAATGAATAAGAGCTATAAACAAAATAGCATTTAAGGCATTTCTCTTTAAAAGAATTTTACAGTAAAGGTAAATTGGTAATCAGATATCAACTGTATAAACACACAATATTATAATATAATTATAAAACAAATCTTCACTATATCTCAGCTAGAGTTAATTATAAATTAAAAAATGACACAATTAAATATACACTTGTAGACGTGCGTTTGTGAACTATATATATACATATATATATATATATATATATATATATATATATATATATATATCATATATATATATATATATTTAGATTAAATGATTCATGAAGTTAGTTCATACAAACCCAGCCATACTGTGTCTGCATACCAGCCAGCCTGCTGTTGCCAACATACTTTCCTATACTAAAATTTAACCTAGTTAAATACCCATTCTTTGCAGACTTACTTTGCATCAGTGCCCATCCACTATGTCAGAGGAACAGAGTTAAAGGTGAAACAAGGGGAGTATAAGGTTAATACTACTAAATGTTAATAACAACTACACTACTAAGTTATGAAAGATTGAGAACATCAGATTTGGCTAATTGCAGAGTACAAGCACATAAATAACTAGTTTGACCATTCCATCTTACAATGTATTTATAACTCAACAATTGCTGGATCTATTACAATCCTGATTAGCTCATTCTAAGATGGAATGCGGTATGTATTATATTAAGCCTCTAAACATACATGCAACTGTGTTACCAGTAGGTGTAAATATAAATAAACACAGACTATGCACTAGTTTAAAATAACCAGTGTTAAGAAAAAAAATATTCTGATATATAAAACTAGACATTTATCTGTGGGAAAACAAGAATTCACTTCATGGAAAAGAAATTAAAAAATGACAGCTTAATAATAAAAAAATAAAAAAACATCTTGAAATATTGCCAAAGGCATTCAAACACTGATGTAAGAGATTCTCAGCCACAATGAAACACTATGTGAACTTTCTCTGTATTAACTGTATACAAGACTAACTGTACGAGTGAACACTACATTTCAGAGACCCACGTATTTAAATGAAGCCACTATATTTGAAGAGTTATGATGAAGACTGTAGCAAAGGTATCCATAATAACAACAGCAAATAAACAGTGAATAAAAACACTAGTGGTAGTCCACAACTGTAATCCTGGATGTTAATGATGTACAAGAAAGAAGATCACCAGCGTGAAGGCAAAGCCAGACATCAAGTAAACGCACTCTTGTCTGTCTGTCTGTCTGTCTGTCTGTCTGTCTGTGCACGCGCGTGCACCGTTTAAAGTCAATGTATACACATCTACATGAAAGCCTATAAACATTACTAAAGACAGAGAAAACTTGTAACATCACACATTTTCAGATAACTTGACAATTGATTACTGATAATCACCATTCTCTCTGGAGCTAGTACACGATTACTTACCTAATGAAGTCTTTATGCAGTAAACAGAATCACCAAGGTTGAAATTCTTAGCTAAAGTTTAAAGCTTGTGGTTTCTGTGAGAATTGTCACAGTAAACACTGTTTGATACCTTGTGACATGGTGCAGTAAGCACACTGTTGACTTGGATGTTGTATGCATGAAAATAATTATTCCTGTGTTGTTGCAGCAGTCCATTATAGATATAAAACAAACAGATCCCAAAAGATTAGTCTAATGGACTATTCTTGTATACACACACACATATGCACACACGTATACACATGCACAGTCTTGATGGCAGCACTTGTTAACTTTTGCCACACAGATAAGACAGATTATGAAGGGGAAAAAATGCTTGAATTTATGAACATATTAAAACTGCTCAAACTAATGTAACCTACACATAGCTAAAGCTAATAAATGCTATAATATATAATTAAGAAATGTAACCATACCAGATGTGCAACAAACATGCAGTACATATCCTCTTATCATGAACTTTTATGTGAATAGGACTTCCATAACTTCATCTCAACTTCTTCTCCATAAAGTTAGTATTCAACAAGCTATAGTGATTACATTGATGATAATTTTTTTATTGTCCACATGGCTATTCTAGACTGGCAGAAGTCACCAGTCCCAGAGCTCTGTATCCAATAGTACTACTAGTTAGTTGGCCATGGAGATGCCAGTGAGGCAGAACATTCATATTTCTACATTCACATTTTCCAGTGAAGACTGAGCCAGACATCTTGATTAAACATGGACTATCCAAAGACATTAAAACAAGCCATGATTATGTCTCGATGAATTTCTAGATGTTGACTAAATATCTATCCTAAGTGAATGTCAAATAGTACATTGTGTAGACACCTAAATTGGTGACAATTAAAATTAATAATCTATATTTGACATCAGTAACATGTGTTTCCTTCATATGATAACAGAATGGCTTATTATTTTGGCACCAATATCTAATTGACTGGACAACTGCATATAATTATAATAATGCATATTCACAATCGCCAAAAACAAGGTAACCATGTTCTGGTGCGCTGTACAATATTATTATCGCTGAATAATATTATCATGTTTCAGTTAACACTGAACAAATACAGCATCAATTTTCTAAACCAATAAGTAAATATGTTTACAAGTCATATGGAACAAAATATTGCTAAACCTAAAAAGCCAATACAAATATTCTATATGGAAACATTACATTTTTTTTCACTTCTTACAATGGCAGTGTTTAATAATAAAAGCAGACATACATTTTGCAAATTAACAGAAAGACACCCAAATCCTGTATCATAGCATTAAACCTAGAAACAAAAATAAATACTTTGCCGTGATAGGAATAATAGTAACTCAATTTTTTGGAGTACATCATAAAGACACTGATCACTCTATTCAGCTACAACTCCCAACAATTCATGGTTAGTGGTCACACTGATGTATCATCAGATTAAGTTAATTATTTCTTATTATAAATTTGCAATCATTTGCAGACAAATGCTGAGAAATGGAAATCTAGATTTAATCCAGGCCTAATTGCTTGCACAACAATTACAACAGGTTAGAGGGCGATATATCCTTAAAACAGTTCTAACAGGATTGATACCTCACAACATCCTGACAGTCAAGCAAGGACTGGTACCCCCCCCCCTCCCACCCCCCATACACAGACACACTAACTGTTATCTCCTTAGCAGTTATGTCAGGACTTATATTTATTCCAGTCATATCAGGAATGACACAAACACAGCAAGCAACAGCATTATTTGGCATTACTATCAGTTAATGCACTATCTCATCAGAATGTTTTTTAGTTCAAACACGGGCAACAAGGAAACATATTTTTAACACAACTGTCAATAAAATTAAACCATGAATCAAAGAAGCTTTAAGACTGTTCATTGTATACCCAAAATAACTTCAAATTAGAAGTGGCTTTTTTAAACAAAACATAACACATTATTCACTGACCCCAAACTCGTGGCTCATGGTAGCCCAGACAGGGATCCATTCCAGACATGGGGTTAATTACATTTGGTCAATTCTACTCAATTCCATTTGGTTAATTCCAATTCCACATAAAATTTATATTTATGAAGTAAAAAATAAATGGTAAATTAATTTGTGGATTGAATTGTTTTGTAGCAAATTCCAATTCCAAATTTATCAATTCCAATTCTATTTTTTTTTAATAAGCAATTCCAAAATTGGAATTCATGTCCAATTCCGGAATTGAATTGATCCCATGTCTGATCCATTCATATAATAAAGTTGTTTCTGAACTCCAAACTGTTAACACTAGTTTTTTCCTGATGTTAATTCAAAATTAGGATATCTTTATAGTGTAAACAGTATCTTACTACTTTGCAGACCTCCAGTTGGGGAATTGAATACACTTCTCCAAACTTTGGGATTGAATGCCAGTGCTGTTTATGTCTATGGAATATTTCAATTACCAAAAGCTTTGGTCTCATTATCTCACTTTACTGTGGAGTAGCCCATCACCTGGCATCAGCTGTATATCCAAGCCAAGTTCAATGCTGAGGCTAAGATCCTTCACTAAGTTCTACATCTTAGTAGATCTCCGTGCAGACCAGCATAGTTCTCTGTAAAGGGTGACTTTAATCAGAGAATTATGGTGTTACTGGACTAACCATTTATTTTGTGTGTGGTTCATTCACAAAGAGTAGTTATAAACAAGATCTGTGTTGGCTAAGCAAGACACTAAAGGTCATACTAAGGGTAACAGAAATGTATTCATTACATAAACCAATATGGTAAATTAACGTGCATAAAATATCAAGAAATACTACCACACATTATACATCACTATCATGAGAACTCTTGTTTATATCTAAACAGAATTAAACAAATTTCTCTTCATATTTAATAATGGTCTACAAAATACTTGCACTACATAAACATACCTATTAGTGAAAAATAATAATAATAAGGATCAAGAATATAAAATATGAAAATACTATCTATATTACCATCAGGCTAACACAACACCTGTTAGCTTACCTACACTATAGCCATTACTATGAATACAACATGCAGGCTACATTGTTTGGTTATAATAACAGAACTACATTACCTAATGTTAACTTGATTTTGACTTCTAGCAATAATATAACCTACAGTTTCAGATCTGGTAGCCTATAAAACATGCTGCTGGAAAAGTTGGAAACATGCTAGCAATTAAAATCAAGCACAAGCATTTCACATATGATATCTGACATCCTCATTACCTATTAGGTGCTGATCAACTGTGAGCAAGTGATAAATAGGCACAAATACATTTGTTTGTGCCCCACCCCTTTATCACAAACAGGATATACAGGATAATTCAAAACATCAAATCTACAGGGAACTGTCTATTTCATTGTGAAATCATGTTATGTTTGATATAGAGACTAGCCATCTAAACCTTGCTCAAAGACAGCTCATTGAAGTCCTTTTTAACAGTTCATTTAGCAAAACACAGATCATTTGCCTAAGAACTTAATAACCTGTGTGAGGGCTAGATGTTTCCCCATTACTGAAGGATGTTTTAGTACACTGATGAGTTGAGTTTTAAGGGGTCTGCCAGGTGAATCAAATCCCACAAATCCAGGCATAAGCCTGATTCACACCCACAACCTGGAGGTTTGCAGTGTAGTGCTCTAACCACTGCAATATTAGAATGCCCTATTAACATGTTGATGAATATGTTTAATATTATTTTATTGTCAACGCCCTATTAAAATAAACCAGCCTAGCCAGGTACTGGTTTATGGCAGAGTTAAACAGTAAAACACATAACAGATCAGCAGAGTCCCAAAACATATTCAAAATAAAGAAGCATGTAAACTACCAATTTACCATCAGCTAAGAGTTCCAAAGGTAAATATAACCAAATTCCAAAAAGCATAATAAGTTATTTTTGCTGAGAAACATCTCATGACCATACTTGACTAGCCATTTATTGAAAACAAAGAAATCACTGGATCAGTAATTAGCTTCAATTTGTGCAAATGCCTTGTGAAAGCCAGAAATCACATGGAATCAAACTAAATTAGCTGATTGGAATGGAATGATCAGTGGATTTGCAAAGCTGTCAATGATAATCATATACACTCATTACCAACTACAAACAACTACATATATACAAGTATGTAGAAGCATGTGCACGCACTAATGCACGCACCCACACACACACACACACACGCCAACTACAGGTAAAATGAGGATAAATTAGTACATACCCTTGACATCTAAGGTAATGTTACTGAAACCAACGTGGACTACTACAACATCATCTATCAGGCAACAAAGCAAATGCAACAACGTATATACCAAATTATAAAAGTTGAACACTAAACGGCATCCAAAAGTCAACAGGTTAGAGAGCACACAGTAGTAGTCTAGAACAACAGTCAGCTGTCTCCATCACACCACATTCTGATTAGTGCTTACTGTGAGAATTTCTTAACTAGATACCAAGATCGCCTCCAAAAGTAGACAGAGACAGAAACAGAGTGAGATAAAGATGGAAGATCTACGACTTTCAAACTTGATGAAAGCTAGTCAAATTCTAACGAAGACGAATGTGGCGTGTTGCTGGATTGACTTTTTTGGGAAGGAGTGGTTTGTTTTTTAATGCACTTTGTCTCTCGCTGCAAATGCTTTTCATAGCTAAAGCCAGATCAATGGAACGTCAATTCTAGATTCATTAAAAGCAACAAGTGACTGTGGATGATACCTGTGTGGTTAAAGGTAGACCTGTCAGGAAAAAGGCAGCTATCACTACGAATAGGACAGGCAAACGATGATTTGATAGTCTGGGCCATTCGTCCAAAATTCCTGTCATTACTGTCTCCACATCAACCATCTTTCAATGGTAAAGGCAGGCAAAATGTAGTCACGTGCCAGATTGGATCGAAGAGAAGAAAAGAAAAGATCATGATTAGTTATTTGGGTGATGTAGTTATTTGGTCATCATTATCAACATCAACATCATCCAGTGGGGTGCGCTTCAGCTGCCTTATGCGTCTTCTTGCTTGCTGGTTATTTTGGTAGAAACAACAAATGGGATTTTGCTCATTACTGCTAGCTTTAAAATTAAGATGGACAAGTGCAGACACATTTACGCATGCATACACCCACACACTAATCGTCATAAAGTCAAAATAATAACGAGTGGAGTTTTTTTTAGCCATAGCACTGGTTATACACACAAGAAATATGGCTATGAGGTGACACCATATGGAAACAAATCCCATACCACAAAAACAGGTGTCAGCAGATTTGAACCTACAACCCAGAAGTTTGCAGTGCGGTGCTCCAACCACTACGCCACTGAAACTCCACTCAAAATAATAATTAAAACAGAAATCCAACAAATATATCCACAAAGTGTTATGCAATGAAGTGTGATATCAGTATGGCATGATATGGTTGGGGTGTGAGGTTCAGATTTGTGGTCAAGGCTTGGAATGTGTGTTGTAATATCAATATGGCATGACATGGTATATACGTGGAAATGGTGGACATATACAACATGTACTGTGCTGAAGTGGTGTTGTGTATGATTTTATAAACCACCAGCACTGTCAATATTACAGTACACCTATCCTATCACATACTAGAATATTAACAAACAAAACAAACCATTCTGGAATGACAAATACCAACTTTGTGCAATCTGCTGTATTCACAGCTAAACCATGAACACAATCCACTCAAGTTCATCCTTATCTTTAAAATACAAATACAGTGTGGCCCCATTAAAACATGGACCAGTATATAACACAAAATTGACTATAAAACGGTCAGACCTTGGACCCCAATTTGCAGGATCCAGGATATTGCATTTTCCATGAAATGGCATGAAATCCGCCATTGACCAATCAATCTTTTCCACACTGGGATAAGATTTAGGTTTGTCAACAAATGACAAAAAAAATTACTGGGGCCATTTGTGAAATAAACAGTTGTATATAAGGATAGTGCAAATCAAGGCGAATATATGGACTCCTGATGTTTACCCACCCCGACAGTGATCATGGTGATGATCACAGCTGATCAGCCTCGTTTTGTGGTCCACTACATCAAAGATTCAAGAAACTATAGCAGTATAAACACGCTATGACAATGGCTCTGCTTTTTGCTCATACTTCTCATTCAGGTGTTTTAAGTGACCAAAAAGTGATATCCCGATAACAGTTTTAAATAATGGTGGATATACCAAGCCTTGTAAAGGAAGTTGTTCATGATCATCCTATGTATACAATCAACTTTTACTTTCTTTTCCCCACATTTCAGTCCCAAGCATAATAAATTTCTCTATTGATGAAAGTACTGATGTGTTGTAGGCATTCCAATGATCTCCAAATGCTACCTGAGTAATTAGCACTGTGATATAATCAATCTGTAGAAGAGCAGCAAAATATCATGGATACATTCATGGCATGATGTATAATCCCAATCTTAACTGTAATTTTCAGTTATTCATGTTTATTGTGTAGTAATACCTGATGCTATCAAGTATGTAGTGGTCTATCTTCTCTAAATGGTTACTGTCCTACAAATATTCAGTTCAAATCAGCACAAAATTCTACCCAACTATTGACCCACCAATATTATTACAGCTAGGTTGAAAATCATGTACTGTATACTACCGCTATATGAAACTATTCATTACAAAATCAATTACCACTTATGTATTTAATATCTCCCTAGGTTTTTACTATACTCTATATTTTATGCTAAGCCATAATCTCATCCCGAACATTTACATTTATATATGTTTTTGTTCAAAGCCTAACAAAATAACATGCTAGATAAATTTACCACAGAAATGTATTGCTACCTAAAATATCCGAGTTAACTACT
This sequence comes from Paralvinella palmiformis, assembly GCA_025642065.1. Taxonomy (NCBI): domain Eukaryota; kingdom Metazoa; phylum Annelida; class Polychaeta; order Terebellida; family Alvinellidae; genus Paralvinella; species Paralvinella palmiformis. The sequence goes on along the minus strand of JAODUP010001002.1, from coordinate 60,677 downwards.
GCCTTAAATTAAATGATTTCCACACACAGAGCAATTATAATGTCATCACAACTACAGTTCTCTCTCACAAAAGTGAGATAATAATATTGATAACGTCCTTAACAGAAACATTAAAATATCATTTAGCATGATAGGCACAATCCCTTTAATCATTACCCTCCATCTCAGTACACACAAATTAACAGAACATATTATTTTGACAATCCATATTACTTTCTAGATCATATAAATACCTATAATGCTGTTTCTAAATCAATGTTGTTATATATATCAATATATATATATATATATATATATATATCATGGTTCCCACAGCCAAGGAAATATTGTTTTCCAGGACAAAATTACCATTTTCCAGGACAAAGTATACAAGCTTTAAAGGTACCGGTAATAAATCAAGATAAATGTGGAAACGCATATCATATTTATTCAGTGTATGATTTATTATTTACATTTTTATGGTACAGCCTCCTCACCCCTTCTAGCCATCTGATTCACCCACTTGTATTTAAATTTTAACCGACATGAGATATCAAGACTATGCATTGGTATTCTTTTTCTTCTACAGGCATAATATTTATTCATAGGTTTTTTTCTAAGTGGATTTTTTACTGGCAATATGTTTTCCAGGACATTTCCTGATTTTGAAAAATTCAAAGACATTTCCATGACTTGGAAAAGTAGTTATTTTCCAGGTTTTCCAGGATGCGTGGGAACCTTGATATATATATATATATATATATATATATATGTGTGTGTGTGTGTGTGTGTGTGTGTCATTCAAAACAGCTTTAGTTACCAGTTTAGTATCGCAGCAGTCCACTGAATCTCTTCTTCCTTTACCCAATATTAAATAGTGCAACTTACACCATGCTTTTGTATAAAGCTTTAGATAGCACTGCTAGAAAACCTGAGCCCATGCCTGTAGTATATGTAACATATAAAAAAAATACACACACACACACACACGCATGCACACACACACATAAGCTCAAAGATGCATGCCCCTCCCAAACAAGTTTCATGCCTGAAAGCATGTCCCATTCCAGCAGTCTGCTTTAAAAAAAGTTCATTGATGTACCGATTAGAATCTCTTTCCTTCACACACACACACATACACACACACACACACATATATATATATACATACATACATACATACATACATACATACACACACACACACACACACACACACACACACACAAGCAAATCTGGTACCAAAATAATTCACAAAATGTTCATGTGATGTAAGCAACTTGTCAGTCAGTCAGTCCCATGTTATCCAAATCCACCACATTTTACGACTTATTAACATATTACATAGTGAATAAATAAGCCACCAAAGGCTATAATAAAAGGTACACCAACATGAACCAAATGGCAAAACAGCCATATGATACAAGGTTGCACATTCTTATTGGTGAACTACCTGTGTCACTTGTGGGATGCCAACCAACATGAATATGACAGCGAGTATGGTGAGAACAACAATGCGGTAGCGGCGCAACCAAGTGAACTCATCCAGTAGTGCTGACATCACTGTCTCAACACCCACCATCTGATACCCAGAAAAACACTCGAGTAATTTGTGTATAATATTAACATAAAATGCATATGTGTGTGTGTGTGTGTGTTGTGTAACACACACACACACACACACACACACACACACACACACACACACTATAACAGCATTATACAATGGAGAGCTCATTCTGCAAAAATGAAAAATTAAATAAATACATTGGAAAGAAAATAAATCAAGTGAATTACAGTAGCTACAAACCTCAAACAAAAGTGACAAGAGAAACTGAAAGAGAATGGCTAATAAGAAGTAACACAGATCTACGCCATCAGAGAACTAGCCTATATTGACAACAATCAACAAACAGCGATGAAAACTTCCTCAAACCTGCACACAAATAACACTACCCCAAGTGACGTAAAGCAAATATACAAAACAAAACAAAGTTTGCATCTTGCTTCATCTAGGCCTATACCTAGTGAAATTAGTATGGGAAAATCTCTAATGCTTTTTGTCACAATGCAAACATGCATAGCCTGATGAACACAAGTTGAATATCAACATATCAATGAACATTATTAAGTGGCTGAACTTAACATATTCTACCACTTAGTAGTGTCCATTCAGTAGTTCAGAACACACCACAGACTGGATATAATATATATATATATATATATATATATATATATATATAGCTAACATCTCAATGCTCTGTTCTAAAGAATGGTATTAAAAGAATACAGGAAAAGAACATGCTGAACATGAAGGAAATAGTGTTCTCTCTTTCTCTCTCACTACATCCCCACCCCCACCCAAATCACCTCCATATAAACTGATGTCAAAACAATCATACACTATGTAATTTTATTGCCCTTAGATAAGGAAAATAACTATGTACTGGAACTATAACTAAAAGGATGCAAAACTACAGATGAAGCCACACAAAACACACAGCCTCCACAGAAAATAATCCTAAATAATTATATACAGAATTCAGTGTTAGTTTCATAAGCAAGTCAACAACATTGTCACCACAGTTAGCTTTGATCCAAACATTCCCAGAACCTGAAAGCAGAATCAGTTTTGTGACATCATCCTTGACCAGACAAAAGACTTTGGCAAACAGCAGCAAGTTGGCGATAAATCCACCACTGTCCAAACTATTTTATGCAGAAAATAAAAAGCTGTAACATCCTGCATAATGAAACCCCTTCCCCAAACTGACTGGTTATGGCAATTGGGCATATTTTGTACAGATTCCACTAAACAGCTATATATATATATATATATATATATATATATATATATATATTGCTTTCCATCACTACCTGTGTGGTACTTGGTATCCCTATAATGCATCCAATACAACAGACTACTATGACTGTTGCCAGGCGACGTTTCCAGTTGAGAGCGAGTGACGTCCAGTGATCGACTATTCCTGTCATTATCGTCTCAGTCTGCACCATCTGGTTAGTGCGTCAATGTCAGAGCAATTTGCAGCACAAAATGGTAAATAAAAATACAAACACGTCGGTGATTAGCAAAATGGCTTGGGATGGCAATTTAATTTGATGCTGAAATATAAATATTGACATATCATGGTAAACTAAAAACCGAGAGGAAGGGTTAGTTAGACATCAAAAGCTTGGACATTCATATATTTGGTAAGAGTACCGGGCAAAAGTACTCATTTGGACTTTGGGTAAGGGTATCTTAAAGAGATATCTATTGGTTTGTACAATGATACCTGTCTGAAGTCCACATAGGATCATTTAGGCACTTGTGATAATTTATGAATTACACATGACAAGCATTTGAGGCCCAGAAGTCATGTATGGATAACCGGTTGGATTTGGGTGCACATGTACAGGGAATTGTTTGGAAAGTCATTCCCAGGTAGGTGTCTTGGATAGTTGCTTATAGGGAACAGTCTGAAGGGTGAGATAACTACCTCCCATGAGATTGTGAAGTAATGCACTAGTGAAATAACGGTGTCCATATCGAGTAAAGTAACTGTCGAGAGTAATACAGGCAAGTAAAAATGAGTGAATAGGATAGTTGTATTGTATCACACACACACACACACACAGAGTTCTGCTCTCTCATTTACAGGCTACAGTCTGAAGTGTGTGTGTGTGTGTGTGTGTGTGTGTGTGTGTGTGTGTGTGTGTGTGTGTGTGTGTGTGTGTGTGTGTGTGTGTGTGTGTGTGTGTGTGTGTGTGTGTGTGTGTGCTGTCCATCATAACACTGAGAAGTTGTGCACACAACAACTGACATAAAATACTGATGTAGAAAATAGTATTATCTTTATCAATGTCATCACAAATCATCAAAGCAGCAATATTTAGATATTATAATGAACAACTGTAGCAAGTGATTGTGAATGCCTATAAATTACACACAAGTCAGATGATGTAAGCAGGTAGATATCACTGCCTGTGGTGTGCATTCAACAAATAGCTAGAATCTGCTGAAGTTAAGTCTGCTAAAGTGGTACCCTCATCATTTTGAATAAAAACAAAGGACACACCACTGTAATAACACACACCATCTCCATCCCCCTCACATACACACATCCACGCACCCAAGAAGTGTTCTCTCTCAAAATAAATTCCAAACCCCCTCAGTACATCTGAAAATTTACAGCTAAAACTTTAACGTTTCTGCACCAACATCCATGATGTTTTTATCTTGCAAGTGCACAAAACCAGAACTCCATCAGAATCAAACTCTGAAAGTCTTCAGTGCACCGGAACATTTTCAGCAAACATCCCCTTCACAAAGTCTAAAAATTCTGCATCAACATCCATGATAATTTTACCTCGAAAATGCTCCCAAACAGAAAACTGATCCTTTGGGAGAGATCTTAGCAAACACAAATATCAATATGTATTAACTGAATGGCATGATCAAAGATTATGTCAAATCAACACTTAATAGTATGCATGCAACATTAACACATGGGAGGCTTATTTTTATGAAGCAAAAGGCACTTCCAAAAGTGCACACTCCAGATTTATTATTATATTGTGGTCTAGTTCACAACAGATGTGCAATTTGTTAGCAATTTAAGTACATCTTAGTATGGATCTAATAACTAGTTAGTAGTGAATAACCTAAGAAGCAAATTCAAGTTGTATCTAGGAACAAGATTGTTATTGTTGTGCACCAGTGGATTTTCTGTTACAAACTAGGACACTGCTGACCAGATAATTTTCATTATCTGAAGGCTGCATGATAAAACAACTTCTGGTGTGTCAGTCAAAAGCCACATTAATAATTTTGCCTGTGAAGTTATGATGAAATGTTGTTATGAGAACAGTGGAGACTGCTTTAATGACTACAACTGATCAGCAGTGATAAAGAGTTTCCACTGAGCCCAGATCCACTCTGAATCATTCTTAGACTTGAGAGTGTGTGCAACTTATTTGCTTATCACCATGCAATGTGCTCTACCTGTGTGGCGGATGCTATGCCACAGATGAAGAATATTGTGGCTATGAAGACAGTGGTGAGAAATCTGATCAAGGGGTTAACACCGAGGCGGGGAAATTCATCCACAAAGCCAGTAACTACAGTTTCTAAAATGACCATCTAGAAAAGAAAATGTTAATTTACTGGACAAGATAATATCACTGGTGATTAAATGGAAAATAAATAAATAAAAACCTAAAATTGTATCCTACTCACAGCAAACACATTAACATACAGCTAATATAGTGCACCTCAAGCTAGTGAAACTCCTATATTAGCAAACATATCTAAGAAAACAAATAATTGATAATGAGTACGGTGCGTGTTCAGAGGTACATCTGCTGCATCAGTCACTAAAATGCATTCTTGAAACAGATTAATTTAGCAAAATCACTAAACATTGAAAAAATCCCATAAAACTACTGAAACAAATGCTGACCATTCCTAAGCAAGTGGTATTATTTTCAATAGGCTGGAACATTCAGCATAAATGAACATTACACGTAAAAAGACCAATAACATTGGTATGGGTCAGATAGTTCAAATAATCATGCATAACAGAATTTAATGGGGAAAAATGGTAAAATTTTTTTCATGTACTAAAGTGGCATTCAAGCTGCATAATTTGCAAGGTGATAACTAAGTGAAAAACAACCAGTTACATATAAATCTAAAATTAGCACAAATTACTTATAAAACTATTCTACACAAATTTCCAAACTATTTAAAAGGAGACTGCTTTGGCAGTTGATAACCAAAAAAAAGCTAAGTGCATTTGCCTGCAATCAAAATGCCTTTTAATTTGTTGAATTTTCATATTTCTTGCGACATATTTTGGTAACCAAAGCAAATAAAATGTATACAAGAATCTAAACCATTCAATACAATATATTTATGATCAGTATAAATAACCACTCATTTACATACAGTGCATTTATAACACAAGATGCAGTTTTACTTATATTCCAATTGATTCAATGAAATACACATATACTTAGCTGGTCCTTAAATGCCTGTTTTATGAGCAGTAGGGAAACAGCAGGAAACTTAACCCAAGAAGCATCCTCGTACAACAAATCCTGAGTGCACTTGTGATACGAGTGAATTATAGCAAATTGTCTGGATGGGTCTTGATTTTCAACGACATTAATCAGATCACATAACATAAATACTGCCCAGAAAGAAAGACAAATATCAAATTATCTAATACCTGGTACAATTTTGGAAAGTCAAACTCTTTTAATTAAATTAACAAGTAATAAACGCAAGCATGAGACAATTCACACACACACACACACACACACACACATACACACAAACAAACACACACACACACACACACTGATCTGACCCTGACTCAAATGCTTTGGCCTGAAAAAGTCTATTGTATATGGAATAAAAACAGATTCTACCCTACACTGTCCACAAAACAGTCTATATTTAGATCAGATAAATATGTGCCTAGATTAAATCAATTAAACAAAATAACCATCCTCAATCACTAAAGCCACAGACAGTTGTTGAGTTAAACAGTAATACTATGCAATCTGTGATTTTATTCACCTTGAGAATTTAGCAGCTGAATCTATCAACCCTGGGAATGAGCCAATGGCAAAGATACCATCTCAGAACACACACGCACACATAGGTATAAACTAACTAAAGTGATGTTCACCATATGATATGTTGACTGATGGTGTCATCTTCAAAACTAAAATCAGCATCAAACAAAAAGGAAGAACTTGAAACATCAGCAGGTGGTATTCTACATGACCAGTGAACATGTCTCTGTAGTCATAAATGCATTATTCTAACTGGTCACGCGAATAAAGCGACATGAATGCTGTATGAGAAAGAAACTAAAATGCTGAAATAGGTAATTGAACTTGACCTGTAATGACAAAAGAAAGCCGTACATCATATATCTACAGTTCTAAAGGAAACAATGACAGCATACTTAAGTGTTAAACACAGCAAGATGATTCAGTATGCTACATGAAAATAGACCCGATGAAGAAGTCAGGAAGGTGGTCCTACAGCTACAGGATGATAGATCTAAAACAACACAAAAAGCTGTTCAGATCACTACAGGACATGGACAATAGGATTAGGACACAACAAGTTGGTCTTAATACTAAAGAAAGTGAAAGCTAAGAATATAGGAAGCTGGTCAGAAGATTACAGGGCACTGCAGCTAACATAGGCACACATATGAATCTGGTAGTGTCAAGCTACACAAAGCACAAATGAAAACTAGTCACAGACTAACACACAACATCAGATGTATTTCTGTGGCCTTTGATGGTGCTATCAATAATTGCCAGTGGCAGTGCATGAAAAGTCAAACAGAAGGTGTAATGAAAAGGCCAAGACCTTTGGTGTCAGTTACAACATCAAACCATTTGCTAATCTGCAACAAACCTTTACTCACCGATTAGAAAAACATTATCACTTCTTTTGCTTCCACATGTTCCAGAGAGCTACATCAATCGTGCATATAATTCCCAGAAAGGACACGTGTAGCTAGCTAATTTTGAATGATGAACAAGTTTTCAATTTCATAGGCACTGGTTATTAACTCAATTGCCTTAAAGATCAAACTTTATAAAAAGATTAAAAATACCTTTTGCAAGTTAGGTTGGTTTGTGTGATCATTTCTGCTTTCACTAAAAAGAACACGAACAAGACTAATAAAAAAAACACGATGTTTACCCATGACTGCATGCACTTTAAGTGATCTTAACAAAACCAAAGACAATGAAGACAAGACCACCAAGTAAAATAAACAGAGTCAACACTAAGGGCAAAAGGGAAAATGATCCTCTACACTATAACCTTACATGAAACATGCTTCCGGAGTTCCAGTGGAGTTCTCATGGTTACAAATATTTACACACACACACATACCATTTGTATGGATACAAACACACATTCAGTGTGTAAGTGCAATCAAATACTCCATCATGTGATTACCAGTACCTGGAACACTGACGGTAGGCCCAAAAAGAAAAACAGCACGCACACCAAGCTCATTGTGAAGAACCTCACTAGGGCATTGAGGCCAAGCCTTGGAAACTCATCAACGAATCCCGTGACAACTGTTTCTATTAGAACCATCTAGGCCATTCATGTGATATTTTTTTGGACAAGTGGGGAAGGGACAATATAAAAAAAATCAACTGTAGCAAATATATTTTTGAAATGTTTATTCTTTAAATCTAGTATTAGACTAATTATTAATATCATTAAGGATATATTGATTAATAAACTATGTATCACTGTTGCTGTATTGAAGAGGGAAAAAGTAACAATTATTCTTCAAAAGTTCCATGCCTGCTTTGTCAAGACTTTGGCCATAGATCAACACCTAGTGAGCAAAGAATGCAGTTTAACATGACTGTGACTGGCATGCAGCAAATTTTCAATGCAATCCCACCTGAAACAAATATGCATGCATACTATTACAGTAAATAAAAAGAAATTACATTTATATCCCCCTCCCTCAACAACATGTTAAGTGACTGTTTTCTGTTTTATGAGAACCATTAAGGTCATATTGAGATGCTTTGGAGTTTTAACTTCACCACACAAGTTCTGAGTATGACTGCATGCTGCAAAACTGTTGGCAGTGCAGTCGGTGAGTGCAGTATGATATGGGCAGATCTGAAAACTGGTTGTGGCAATATGGAAATCATTCCCAAAAAGAATTGCGTCAAGGCACTAAAAATGCAGAACAGCATAATTAGATAGCAGACTTCAGTGGATATGGAGTGCAGAAATTCCTTAAACCGGTTCACCACCAGGCAAGAATAAATCCATAACCAGTGGCACATATTAGGATAGAGATCACATTTATTTTGGTAATGTCCTGGGATACAGTTTGTTGGGAGTTGATTAATTATGCTAAACAGGCTGATGGCTGTGTGTGTTGTGATCTGATCTTACCAACCCTCTATCCCAGACAAGTTAGATTTTCAACGTAATTGATGCACATCCCTGTATATATCATTACCCCACACATTATAACTAACTGCCAATCTCAGTAATGTGGTATTTTGTGTATCCCAAAACAGTACCCATGTATATATCAGTGCTCAAGGAATAAACATGTGCACATCAGCATATGCCCTATTCACTGTGGATTCGTGTATTAAAATTATGTGATGAGTAGGGCAAAGTCTGAATGTAGCACAATCCAGAAATCATTAATATATCCTTCACTGAAAAAAAGCCACGAAGGCAAAGATTATGGGTGGATGTTGGGAATTAAAGAACAACTGAAATGAACTGAATACAACACTGGAATGTATATATTTACAAACATAAATATGCATAAACAGATATAAAGACTACTATCTTTAGCAATAACATTTTAAACTAGTGTATTTAATTTTTACTCATTTCTTAATACTTTATTTTAAAATGTCACCAACTAATAAAATACTAATGTTTTCTTTAGAATATAAAGTAAATTGATAATAATTACCTGGCTACCAATGCCAAGCAAGAACAGCATGAAGAAGAACAAAGCTGACCACATAGGAGCTAATGGCATCAAGCTCAGTGCTCGTGGATATACAACAAATGCCAGCTCTGGGCCTGAATAAAAAAAAAAAAGGAAGCAAAACATTATTTTACATGCATGTGCATACTCTAACTAACAACTACAACACTGTTGCTTTGGTTTACAACACAAACGTTTTATTAGATAAATATTAGTGTACTCTCTCCAGAGAGAATGGTGATATATCTTTTATGCTCTATGGACAATCAATTTATTTGAAATGGTATGATGTTTGTACAAATTAAATTTTCTACATGTTCAGTTGTTTATAGGTATGTATGTGTATATGTACACTACTGTTTTCACCCCCCCCCCCAAGACACACACACACATACACACTCACCAATTAATATTTCACCCCCAGAGTAAATTCATACCCTTTCACAAAAAATGTTCCATTCAGTCAAAATGTCAATGTCATGGCAAATTTCATGCAACACATGCATTTCTAAGAGATGTTCAAGTTGTGAGCAAGAGGCCACACAACAACAACAACTGAAATTCATTTTAACAATGTTCTGCTATGAAACCAAAAATTTACATGTTAGCTGATTCGGTAGTCTATATGCATGCTTATGTGATTTTCGCATTAATATGAAAAATCTGTCAAGAAAATGATCATGCAACAGCTACACCAACAGTAACAACATTTAAACCAGCTAAAAACTAGATCACTGGCTAAAACTATATTTATACATAATATCTTTTGAAAGACACTTGCACCAGTATAACTGCAATATCTTGACTTCTTCAACAAATAATTTACACTAATTCACAGATTAGATTTTAAGGAAGGAAAATTGATTTATTCATACTTGAGACTCACAGTGTCAGAGGTCTTCATACATAGATAATTATAGGATTATATTTTAGAGGTGCTTCCTAGCATACAGTACTGATGGTGACAATAACTAATGTTAGAGTCATTAAATAATATGGTTAACAAATGTTTAAAAACAAATTGAATTAAGTGTCCACATCCCTTGTTACTACTGTCCAAATCCATAACTGATGCACAGATAATAAACACTACAGCTGTTGACCTAAAGCTATCACTCCCTTTAAGTTGTAGTAATAATCATCATCATCATCATCATCATCAAGTAAATTTGTACAGACTTTATCTATCCAGATGATGCAAGCCATTTAATACCTCTATTTGCCAGACTTATTTTTATTGACCCTGTGCCTGATTATCTACCCAAAAAATAAATAATTTGACTAAGCATACACTGCTGCTGATCAAACTTTGCCATGGTAAAAACACTGTTTGTCCAGGTATCTATATACAGATTTATTAAATACTTGGAAGAATTACTTGTGTTACAAAAATGATAATACATTGAAAGGTATTGATACAGTTATGTGTACACTGGTTACATAACTGAAGTCCTCCAACCAACTCCTATATAACATCACACCACAGCTACATACCTTCACAACACACATACCTGATTTAATAACATTTTCAATAGCCAGACCAGTGTCCTTTGCCATGAATCCTATGATGGAGAATACAGCAAAGCCTGCATAGAGACTTGTCAGGAAACTTACAATATTGATCATGATAGCATCCCTGTTAATAATAAAAATGCATGTTCATGTGTGTGCACGCACACACACACACTATATATATATATATATATATATATATATATATATACATCTACACATTTTTTATATATAAATCACTTACATTAATAGGTCACAAAGTTAAGTGGATGAGACTACCTAGATGATCAAACAACAAATAGCAGATCCTATGACTGTCTAAACAAAAAATAGGAAGTTATACTTTTGTACTGAAGATATGATGATGCTCTTGTGGTTTAATTAATTAGCTTGGAAATGTAGTATTTTACAAAGAAATTCCATATTAAAGACCTGCAGCCACTTCAGCTATTTCTGCATTATTGTAATTTTGACCTATGTCATTGTCTATCACCCACAGCAACTAAACATACTAACAGTTCAATTAGTTTACCTTGTTATATGCCATAGTAAAAGTATTGAATATTCGTTACTTTTGACCCTGCCTTGCTAGTTAGCCTTCATCCACTTATCACATTGAGGAAGGATGGCATTAACATATATGATGTAGAGAAACAATCAGCCATCTACTGTTATGATGTCATCATCTTATATTAATACTGTGCACAATCACAAAAGCTTTTTGTGGGTAGAAACATATTAAGTTTGTGTGTTATCACTGAGTTGGCCACCATGTAGCTGATTAATTATACAGTATAATATATAGGCATGTTCAATGTTGACACAGAAAGAGTCAAGATCATATACACATAACTAAGCAAAACTATATTGAAACACACTTTGCACAATCACACTTGCTGATTGAAAACATACAAAATTGAATATTCATGAGGATGCCTTATAAAAGTTATATGGCACCCATTGCTGTTTAGGATTATCACAAATAAAAAAACAGGTACTGTAATCTCTTTAGCATTTAGCTAAACTTTAAATATTAAATGATTAGAATCAGTAGTTCTAAATACATTTCTAATATGGCATTGTATATTTCATAACAGCATGAATTTTAAGATGTAAAGGGAAATAACATATTACATTTGTAACTGGCCATATTGTTTTATCATTTTGTCTAATAATCACAGCTCTTCCAATAAAAAAAGTGCTCACAGACACACACACACACAATTTACCTGAAACAGTTGTGCTTAAAGCTGTTATAGCTAGCCATTGTTATCATACCACCCCAAGCTAAGTTAGTTGAATAAAACAGCTGTGTGGCTGCAGCATACCAGATCTGAAAAGAACAACACCCATTAGCATTAACTCATCCAATTTCTGATCCCCCCCGACACATCCCCCCCCCCCGCCCAAAGAAATATCAAAATTCAAAATGAAGAGTTGTCAAAATATGACGAAAAGTTACCTCTGGCTTGAGAAGTTCTGACCATTTAGGTGTTATGAAGTACAATATCCCTTCAGAGGCACCATCCAGTGTTACACCACGCACAACCAATACAGTCAGCATCACATATGGAAATGTTGCAGTAAAATAAGCAACCTGTAAAATATGGCATTAACTCAAATTGTAATGTGCATAGTTATATGAACTTTAATATTAGTGTATGTGTGTGTGTGTGTGTGTTTTCCACACATAAAATAATTATGATTAGCTCTATCTTCATTCACAGCTATCACATTTCTTTTATTAAATACATAGAAAGAAAATATTTCCATATACAAGCTACTTTGTATCATATCAATCTTAAATATCAAACTAAATACACATGAGGTGATCACAGGAGTATCAGTGTTGACTTTTCATGGGTAGCTGAAAGACAAACAGACTCTATATATGATTTAGACTAAATTAAAGAAGTCAGGAACTGTGAAAGACGCTAAATTTGACATGGCAGTCTTCAAATGGTATGTGAAGGATAGATCAGTTGGTATCCACACTAGACATGGCAGTCTTCAAATGGTATGTGAAGGATAGATCAGCTGGGATCCACACTAGAAGCCCTGTTGTGATTGTTCCAACTCTGATTTTCCATAGAGAGCTTCCAAAGACTGACTGTAGTTATGCAACAATCAGTTGTTGTTAGTTATTCAAAATGGTGGTATCAGCATTGGGCATTAGTGCTTGATAAGTTACGTGTTCAAAGACCTGAATCCAAGTATTGCTCTCTACAGACAACTTATGGATGCCAGTGAGGGTTCTATCAAAACTAGGCTGTGTGCGTGACACACACAGGTAGTCACCAACTTACGACCTTGATTAGTTATGACCGACTTGTCCTAAGTCAGCCTATGTTATAATTACCTGATGTAAAATATACTGTGTAATGATATTATAATCATCTTTAAGTCATACCAACAATCGTAAAGTGTAACAGTTGTTAGTTGAATAGGTCATAAGTTGATGACTACCTGTATATGGACATCTCATGTACCTGTAAATGGACACTTACTCAAACAGGGCTTTAAATCCTGTGTCAGTTCCAACCATTTTGACCCCCAACTCACTGCATTAAATCACATTACACTGAGCCAGTATGTCACCAACAGTAGAATTCTTCAACTCTACAGACCACAGTTCAGAGCAATGAGTATTACTGTATATACTTGTGCGTAAGGTTATCTTGTATAGAAGATGAGATCAGCTTATTAGTCATTATCGCGGAAAACTACACAACTTAAATAAGATGAGGTAAAACTGAAAGCTTTGAGCACAACCTTTTAAGAGCTCGAGCAGTAAAGTAATGGTGTTTCTTTAAATCTGTGGGGAGCTTTTGGCTTATTTTGGTGGGCAAACATATTTTATAGGATTAAAACCTCACCTTATACACAAGTATATATGGCATTTGTGGACTAGATTAACGAGGCATTAACCAAATGGTGGAGGTGGGTGTGGCAAAAACCTTTTCAATATGCAGCACCATACCACATATCATGGATATTTGTCACATGAAACCTAGCTTGACAGAAATAAACTGTACGTTTATGAACACAATTTCTCATGATATGATGATGTGTACTGATTAGCAGGTTTATTAAATGTTAATATCTTGTTTTAGTTTTGAAAGTATATAAAATAGTTTGGCCTAAAAGTGTTGTAATTCAATGCTCAAACAAAACCTCTACCTGAAAACTGTCACACTAGTCCATTCCACAAAATGCAACTATGTGTTCTGATCCTATTTAGAATAGCAAGGAAGGCAACTGGAGACAAAATTAAACAAAAAAGGGAACAGAAAATATTTACTTTAATAAACTACCGGTAATCATTAATCAGAATGTGTCAGTGTTAGTCCTATTAACATAATTTGCTTCTTTAATTAGAGAAAGAATAGAATACTGTTTTCAACTGAAGCTGTACTTCTTTTAAATTTATATCAGTACTATATTATGTGTACACATTAATAGATGTCAAATACTGAAACTATTATATATTATTCAACAGAAACATCGACTTTCACTTCCAACATTAATTGCCACCCTGTACCTTAATGATGTATGGTGAATCAGAGATTCTAAATGATCAACTCCATCATGTACTTCTTAATAGATGAAATGATTTACTATGTATCAATAATTTAGATATGGCAAGAGTACATACTGAGAAAGATGATGACATTATTAGAGTATAAATACTGACATACCACCTTAGGCAAAAAGGAAAGATAAATCCTTACAATTAACCAAGATTAATGGAGCTGGATGAAAAAGGTTTCATGTTACAACAGAACGAAAAGGTTATTTAGTGATGCCTCTTTTATGTCCCCTCCTACAACATGCATGAGGACACAGCAGATAAGCTCTTAAGCTACTGGTTCATGGAAGACTTCATCTAATCAAACCCAAGAACATGACTAAGAGTATGGTGTGGTGACTAACCTTGCCAGTTGACTGAATCCCTCGGCTAACAAACAGGGCAACCAAAATCCAGGCCAGTAACAGACATAGACAGAGATGCCATCGTACCTCACCTAGATTGGACACATCATGCCAAGATTCTCTTCCTAGTAGCTTACGTCTTAAAAATGGCAAATAATACACATTTAGAAAGTGGTTTCGTGTGTATGTGTGCACAGGTGCGAGTATGCAAGTATTTATCAATCTATCCATCCACCACACATTATCTAAGCTTCCCTGACCCATGCAACTTCATAAGGGTGGTCTGGCCAACTAGAGTAGATATTCAAGAGAATATTGAACTGGCTGACAATCCAGAAACTTTTGAACAATCTAGACACCATCTAGACATCAACATAATTAACAAATGTTTCCTATTGGAGTATACTTACTGAAAGTATTCCTCAGTGGCACTAGTTCTGTTGACATTCAGGAATGTCTTGTTGAGCTCTGATATTGTAGTATTCAGTAAATGAGTACCATTATCTGCAATATCATATCACACAGACATAATAAATGTTTTATCAGCAATAGTAGTAAGTTTAAGGACCATTTTACAGTGTATGAGTGTGTGTGCATGTGCATAGACTACACACAAACATGTACACACACACACTCTAAAATAACAAATCATACAGATTATCGGATCTTTTTAAATATAGGATATATATATATATATATATATATATATATATATATATATATATATATATAATATACAATATATACTACACAGTATTATTAAACACTGGATCCCCACAGTACTCTGTATTCCACTCATTACCACAGGTGGCCCATGGCAGATGCGCAGTAAATGAAGCAAATAGGTAGTACAGTGACAGGGCTATAATCACATTATAGTAGATACATACCAGAGCATTGAGCATCACATAACCAATGCCAATACCTGAAATGATAAAAATTATATCATGATAAGCAACAACTTAATACATGTGTTGATAATAGAAATATTATACCCATGACCATACTGGTGATACATGATCTTACCTATATTAGTGACATTACAGCACCACACACACATAACAGGACCACTCTTAAAAGCCACAGGTATGCAACATTAATTATAACTATGGTCCTGAATTTTTAAATTAAAAATAATACCAATAATGACACATCTAATACTTCAAGCTATAAGTCTGGTAACAAGAAAACAAAACTCCAGAACTGTCACAAATTAAGTTACCTCAGACATCTTCTTTTATATGTTGTCCAAGTGTTTGTTATCCATCAATAAGTTAGTGTTTAGATAAATAAATGTTTTTTTTTTTTTAGTGAGTGGTTAAGTGAGTGTTTTTTAATTTAACAATGGCATTGATCAAACTTGCAACATATGCTGAGGGACAATTTTCCATGGAAATGTACAATTTAATGAAACAGCCTATTGACACCAGGCTAGTGACACTGTTAACAGTAGTATATAATCAGCTGTATATGCCTGCTGATGTGATGAATGCATCTAAGACCTTATAATTAAAATCAATAGTAACATGTGTCTGTGATGGTTTGATTTACACAAATTTTTGTTGACCAAATCGTAGCTGATTCACACAAAATACACCAAAGATTCGAATAAACTACTGGAACTTGAAACAAAACAAATGCATTTATTTTTAGAATTGAACATCAAAATATTAAGTAAGTATTCTAATTGAATATCTAACTGTGTATAATGGACCCATGAAATTGAACAAGCCATTGACTATGGCCAAATGGTTTTGTCAAGTCTGTTTACAGAAAAGTTTCCATAGTTCATATAAATATTATGCATGATGTACATTTAATTGACATGTCTACAGGTGTATAGTGTTCCAGTATCCATCATTTATCACTCGTTAGTAATAACTATGTGTATTTATTATCAACAAAGATCAATGCACTTTCAGACATCCCCTTTGTTATGTCATTTGGCTGTTCCTGATTGGCTGTTCCATATCACTTGTCTGTGTCATACAACCATTCACACAGCTAAAAAATAAGGTGAGGTAGGAGAACTCCAAGATAGTTAGACTTCAATATATTCAGATAACTTGGTGATCAATTGAGAATGATGCATTTGGTTTGTTTTAGTTTTGATACCCTTATAATAAACTTTTTTTAAACAAGAATATAATGTGAATATGAGTTGATCCTCTAGATTCTCGCAAAATGGATTTGTAGGAATCAACACTGATTCTAGTAAATTCTCCTGAATGTTACTGAAAAGGCTAAAAAATATATAGTGAAATTTTATATGAAGAATGTTTCGTACTCTTGAAACAAACTCAGGTGTCAGATTTATGAAAAGGTGTCAGTTAGTAGTAGGTATTAGGTTGAACATGGGAGGGAAGGTGAGGTCATGAGGATGGCTAAGCCAGAACATCTGTAACCCAACTTGACCTGGATGGATAACCCTTGACGTCAGACCACATGTCTTCTTCCCACTGCACAATCTATCATTCAAGGATACCATAATGGCCACACTCCGGTAATTTGGATTATTTCCTTTTATATATATATATATATATATATATATATATGGTATCAGGTACAGTTCATGGGTATAACTGGGATAATGGGGTTATTTTCATAAACATTACACATATAAATCATATTATCTGCAAGTGAACTGTTCCTTTAACCATACATCCTAGTTGCTTTAACATTCTCCAGATGGCAGCACTCCCACGCTGATCGCCAGTGGAGTCACTTTGACCTAGTGGCACAGATTCATGGACAGTCTGCACTGGGTGACCTAGACAAGGGCAATCACAGTATGTGGATAGCGCATGACCTTGAGTCGGCAATGGTCAAAAACATGGGAGGAAGTCAGAGACTAAAGAGGATGAGCTATCTCTTCCATTGCCAAATCATGTTTGGGAGATGATCTGGTTGAAGAAACAACAAAGAGATCCGGTTAACTTTCCCCAAAACATTCCCAACACTGACAGCAAATGTATCCTGCACGGAAAACATTTAACGTCATTAATTTCAACAGAGGCGCAATAAATGACCAATTCACACAAGCAGAATAATTTGTATAATAGTGCTAGTTCTCTACAAAGAACTAAATGACTAAATAGGAAAAACAAAGTTCTGGGTATATAAACACCAGCATAAATGTATATAGGTGAATCAGTAAGGATGACATCAGGATTCAGTCGATGCTTAATGAGTGGAAAACTATCAACATTAAAATCATTTTAGAAACAAACCTTAATTAATATCATGCCACCATATGAACAGACACCAATTATGCTACATAACTTTGCTAACCAAAAGCAAGTTCTCTAGACAGAGGTAGCATGTTACAACTCCAGTGCACTCAGCCCTAATTTTAATGGATATAAGTAAGTTTCTGAGGTAGAAATGCGAAGTCTGTTAAGATCAGTCAAACCAGCAACCTAATCTTGCTCTCCAATGTAGGTCAGAATTATGCTATGTCTCAAGACAACTCCAAATTTGTATGTGTAAAATCTATAAATCAATTTTCATACAAATATGGCTTAACAGAGTATTCCTCCGCTGCAAATTCAACAACAATTATCAGTTTATTAGATTTGGATTATACATAATTCTATCAGAGGTTACAATCATGATATGTTTGTTTGTTTCTTGAACTGTATTGTATAGCCAAATGCATTACAAAGCATATGTTACATCACCTTTGGCTTAACACTCATGTTTTTTTGCTTGTTTTATAACACAGGAGAATCATACCCCATTACCATATTTGCGCGCGCACGCACGCACGGATGAACGCGCGCGCACGGACGGACGCACGCACAGACACTTGGACATATTCAAAGCACCCATTCCCTCAAAGTTCCTTATCTGAATGGCATTAGCCATGTGGAACACCTTACAGGTAAGTTAATCTTTACATGTCTCTAACTATTATACTCTGACATAGTGTGACGAGTCAGATGACGTTTATGTTGTCCTATAATTAGTATAGATTCTGGTATGTGATGTGATTATAACAAAAACTTGTTATGGTCAATGTTTACCTATTTAAGGGATAAATCAATATGGTGTGGGGAATGGATACTCTTACTCTTAGCAAGGTGAGTTACAGAGGAAAGCCGCCAGCTAATCAAATAGCTTAAATTGTTTTACAATTTATTAAATGATCACAACTATAATACTAAAAATGAGGTGTTGTTAATCATCACTAACATTAAAAACAATACTGTTATATTTCTTGATACAGTTAATAATAGAATATTTCCTCTACCAACCATTAGGTAAGGTTAAATGATTGATCATGGATGAAAAATTACTTCCTAGGCTGGTATTCTATTATTAAACCCAAGCTATATATATATATATATATATATATATATATACTGGAGGATAAATATACTAAGTTTAATTTAACTACTTGTCTGACTTATAACCTTTGAACGAAAGCATTATGAGCCAGTCAGCTAGTGATGAGTAGGTAAAGTGAGTCAGCAAGGGAAAAAGCTGCCTACCTAAGTGGTGTATGTTTATTGAGGTTTGTTCCAGTCAGTTGTTATAACAAAACATTTATCCAGACAGACATCAATGTTTTGTGGATGATCATAAATAATACTGCAGCTAGATTTAGGTCTTTGCTGGTAGTTTGTCTGTGTATGTGACCAACCATCTGTCTATCTTCATCTGTCTGGTTTACATGGCTATTTTTAGCGCGCGCGGGCGCACACACACACACACACACACACAATATGTGTGTGTTTTTCTGAGCATCCTATGATATCTAAACTGAAGTTATTCTATTGGGGGGGGGTTGCTACAATATCTTCACCTTTCATAGTTGTCTACAAACAAGATGACAGAATTCACATGAATGTTTCAAATGTCTGAAATACATCCTTTTTATCATTTCATTGTTTTTTTTACCTATACGATGTATAAGTGTGTGGCATTAAAACGTGGTAATCACTAGCAGTTCACCAGAGTTCAAGAACTTGGGATGAACTCAATCTCAGTGTTGCACAGTTCTCTGTAGGATGATTAACTCATCAAACAGTGTTACACAACCAACGCTATCATTTTTCACACATCTATATTTGTTCCAAACTATGTACATGTACACATTTTATATCACAGATGCACAAATTAAAAATTTAGTGCTTAATGGCCAATCATAAATTCTTAATAATATTCTGGATCTAAGATTGTAACTAAGCATTACAAAATCTCATAAGTTTTAGTAAAAACGGCAAAGGAAGTATTATTTAAAATCACCCAGTAATATTGGAGTTCACAATAATATATAACTATTTTAAAACACAAGAAACATGTTCATAATAAGAGCAAACTGCAAGACACAAGTAAACCTGCAACTGCTCGGACACATACAAACTTAAAACCATAAAATGTTTGCCGAAAAAATGTCTTTATCAAATCTGACAGCAATGTATCAACATTTTTGGAACTAAATTAATAAATTTAAATATCACCAGTTACCAAAACACACAAAATCAAGTTGATGTCAAATTTATCCAAGACCATCAATGACCATTATCAATGTATATATGGTTCCCTGAAGTTAGCATTAGAGGAAACATTTGTGTAAGATATTTTATGGTACAAGATAATCTAGTGATTTACATAATGGCCTAGTTAAAGTAAAGTAAAGAGTAACTATAATTATTGTGAAGATCAAGCAATTTCAACCATTCTTCTTCACTATGAAACAATTATGTATACCATAGGTACAGGCAGACACTTTAATATAAACAGTGCAGGCTCACAAAATTATACAGCTAAGTTTTGATAATGTACCCATATCAAAATAATAAGCAATGACCAAAGTTGCTTAGCTATGAAAGTAATGTTTTATTTTAGTACCTCCACGTACATACAAATATGTTGCTAATCCATGTCAGTCAAAATAATACCACTTATTCTATTTGTTATTTTACAGCCACATTATTTTACCAACATAATGTCTATAATTCAAAAGATTTGTTGGTGTTATCCTAATTTTGGTAGACCATTCTAAAATCTAGTAGTCTTCCAATAAATGAAAACAAGTTAGCACCTTTAGTGAGATAACATCACCACTTGCTGAACAATAAAAGGTACAAATGTGTTCTAAAACAACAAAGTGATCATGGATAAACATGAAAATATATACAATTTTAACATAAATGGACCAATTATACAAAAATGACTAAGTTGAATTGACTTTTGAGATATTTTCTTGTGTATCTTTTAAGAGCAAAGGGCAAGGCCATTATGTATAAGAGAGTTGAGTTACCACTGAACAGTGCATACGACTCACCTTGGAACATAGGGCAGACTTTCTTGAAGATGGTCAAGCTACCAACACCAAAGTACTGTCCAAATGCATATTCCATAAATAGCAGTGGCATGCCAATAAAACAGATCATCAAACAATATGGCAGCATGAATGCACCTGAAATACAGCAAACAAAAAATAAAGATTGTTATAGCATACGGACACAGGGATGAATGCAACTTAGGCACATAATTTATGTACATAAGTGTCATTATAAATATACTAAGTATTTATTTCATAATTTCATGTGTGGGTGTGAACATTTACCGACTGCATCAGTTAAGCACAAACTGCATTATATGTTCAAATAAAAGACTAGACACGTAACACAACATAACAGCTGATGGCAGTACCATCCCAGTCCCAAATAAGAGAAAATGTGATTAAATTTGGATTGTTCTTATGATGTTGTGGACCCCAGAGCAACTCAGCCAGATCACTCTCACACACACACACACACACATACACGCACAAAAAATATAGACAAAAGCCTCACAACAATCAGACATACAGATTAATAATACGTTATTGTTAGAATCTCTAAATTACTGAGTCTATTGTTGTACTCAGGGTTCGAATTTTATCATGACAGTGACTTCCACGACCTTTCCATAAATCCCACTGATTCACTAACAATGCGGAATAAAATATATAAAAACACACATACTTCATGGCATTTAGTTTACCGTTATTTACGGTTATATATGACTTCCATCAACAAAATAATTCTCGACTCTACCAGGCAGCATCATGGGCGGAGCCTAACTGTGTAATCAACATGCCATAAGATTGAATAAAAAAGTGGAAAGAGCCAGAGCTTAGTTCGATGGGTTGAGGTAAAGAGCCGGAGCTTAGCTCAGTTTTTTTAGGTATGAGTGATTCAAATAAACATAGTTTTAATTAGTTATTGGCAATAATGGAGCTGTGTCAAACTCAATGACTTGCCACACTGTCCGTGCGATCCCTATATACGAAACCTGAATGAATCTCATTCAATTTGCTGTGTGATTAATGATCGAATGCATTGGAATAATATGCTTCTCAAAGCTGACTCCTGAAGTATATTAACCCCAAATCATGTAAATACTAACATACCTGTGATAACTCCCTTTTGGTGGTGTTGTAATCATGCTATCATTTCATAATGTTTAAAAATTTGGGTGTATTATTCATTATTGCGTTACTAATGCAATCACAATCAGTGACAACTAAACTTGACCAATAGTCTTAGTCCTTCAATAGTAAAACCATCAATATCTTCTCTGGAAAGGTGATAAAAATTAAGTTCCCTTGGTGATCCTACTTTGAAGGAAATGTTTGCCCTAGTGCCCGTTTACTTGTCCTGTCGGGCAAGTACTTGGGACGATCTACTTGTCCTGCATGCAAAACCACTTGTCACGGACAAGACAAGCGTTAATGTCCTGCCCTGTGTGTGCGCGCACGCGCGTTTGTTGAAGAACTAAAGTAGTCTGTTAGTGTTAACATTGTATTCAACAAACAAGAGAAAATTACAGATCTATGCCACAATGGGTAATAAATCACATCACTGCTGCTAACTGTATATACGGAAAGAACCTCAGATTTAAATTGTTTAAAGTAAGAGAAACAGGGGCATTCACAACATTATAATATTATAAACTTTTACAGTGTTGAAACCTAAATCTAATAAGTTGCCTAACTAACATCTGGATAATTGTGGGCACATGTACATGCCTGGGTGTGTTTTCTCGCATGTACGCACGACACACACACACACACACACACACACACAAGGAAAATTGATGTGCAAAGATTTCTTGAAAATAATAAACAGCAAACCAGCATATCTTCATCATATAAAGTGTGTGTATATTATGTGTGTGTGTGTGTGTGTATATATATATATATATATATATATATATATATATAATCAAACAACAGCTGGTCTCCCAAATATCACAAAATCTTTACCTAAAACAGTTGGAACCTGTTGAAGCTCAACAGCTGGTTCTTGCCCTGTTTCATGTCTGGTGTGAAAACAGATCACAAACAAGGGTGACAGCTCATTGCAACAGTGAAGACAGGTGAAGAATGGGATATTTGGCTTAATTTCACTTAGAAGAGGACAACACGGAAAGCGTAAAATGATCATGCCAAATATGTTTAAAACATAACCAATATACATAGTCCTCAAATCAAACATATGACTGAAAGGCTACACTACAGAAAAAAAAGACATTTAAACTCGGCCAATAACTTTGTTTTCATCATAATCTGGAACTTTGCAGAGCAGTGTACTATCAAAGGTACTCTAAATGATAATTTATGCTTAAAGAGCCGAGCCCAAGTTGGTTATACTTGGAGACAAAATCTTTAAAAAAGGCTTTACTGTGTATCTTTTCTTACATTTCTTTCTTTGCAAAAAAACAGCACATTTCTCTTAATCAAAACACTGAATCTAATTAGTACAGGTTCAATATTTAAAATATGGTGATACTTTGACTCTTCAACTTTGATACCTATTGGTACTGCATTTCTTCATGATATCGAATATCAAAAGGGTCATTTCTACACTTATTCCAAACTTACAGGTAGTTAACATTCTACTTTTCTAGTATAAAATTCTG
This sequence comes from Paralvinella palmiformis, assembly GCA_025642065.1. Taxonomy (NCBI): domain Eukaryota; kingdom Metazoa; phylum Annelida; class Polychaeta; order Terebellida; family Alvinellidae; genus Paralvinella; species Paralvinella palmiformis. Next base: position 36,810 of record JAODUP010001002.1, on the reverse strand, counting down.
TGATACCCAACTGACTTTTTGTTTTGCAGATCTTTAGTGCTCCACATCATGCACACCTTAAGGTGTAATAAAGCTACTACATTAAATAACAAAAAAATCAATAAATTATTAAAATTCATTACTATTTTGTCAAAATCTATATGTGGACATTACCATTTAATAATGTATCACTGTTGTGTTCTCAGGACATTGATTAGACTGATCTGTGTTTGATTACGATTAAATAGTACAGCACACTTGTAAATGATAAACAGTCAGTTTGTTAAATGTGCTTGAAAATGGGTTCTGGGTAAGGGTGGATTAAAGTCCTTTTTAAGAAATCATTTGAAATTCACAATCAATCGCTGGCTATAATCAGCTAGCATCAACTGACCAAATTTCTAATTGGATAGAATATACACGAACTGAGGAATGGTCAGAATTACTCAGGGTTATGAACCTACTTTTATCTTCAGCTTGTGTAGAGTTTTTAGTAATATTTTGTAGTAGTATGCACATCTCTCTCTCTCATGTGTGTGTGTATGTGTGTGTGTGTACGTACGTACGTACGTACATACATACATAGGTAAGTGGTTTATAACTCAAAGGGTTGTATTTCGTTTTATATATTCACACATTACCCAGACTAAAATCTTTCATGTGGATGTTATTCTTTCACAGATCAGCAGAACATATTTCCGAACTATCGGAAAAAATTATCATGCATGCCCCACAAATGCATTATCACTAATATTTGCTAAATTTAGTTTTTTCATCCATTTTAAAGTCTTACAAAATTATATCTATCTTCACTATCATCTTCAATATTACCATAAAATGGGAGTACAGGTATTCTAGGAAATCAAACTCGACCTTTCACCTGATCTTATTTTATAAATTCCTCTCCATCAACACAGCAATTATCACATTTTTATCAAGATGGATTTATACAAATTATATGCTTACCACCCAGTGTTTGAATTGAGTACAAAAATATGAATTGTAAGTGAACACCTACAAATTTGACTCATATTAGAAGCCCCAATATGCAACCAGATCTACGGGAAAAATTCAAAAGTAACTAAATCCATAAACATCATAATAATTTATTAGTAAAACAAATCAGAGGTTTGATAAGCAATGGAAAAATTTAATGTAACATACAACATTTTGTAAAACAGACATCACCAGTACTTTGCATATTTGGATGAAGGTTTTCTTCTCATACCTGTTTAATAAGACTTGTCTGCGAATATCAAGTTCTTGAGATCTCCAAAACTTCATTTAACAGTCTTAGTCTAACTGTAACTGAGGAATGCCATTATATCATAATTTCCTGTTTATCACTATAATGCCATCATTTTATATCACTGTTTCTGATCTGTCACTAGGTCAGGTTTTATTTCTACTGATCAATACCAGAATATGTGCTGAATACTACATATGACACATTGTAAGAAAGCTAATTTACATACACTTCAGTTTCCACCATAGACATGCACCAATTTATGTTTATTGGAACATGTAGGAAAAGAGATATAATGAGGTTATTATAGAAGTCTATACTCAACAAAAGTGATTCACACCTTGTGCATGATCTTAATCTACCAGTTATGTAATTATTATTCATCTTTAGCTCATCATGATCCCAGATTAACTGATAATAAAACACCTAGTCATATACAGGACATCACATAGACAGGTGACATAAAGAGGACAGGTTACAGCTGGAGGGAGCTTGAAAAGAAAGCCCAGGACAGAAAACTTTGGACGACTGTTGTCAATGCAAGGGGCGAAGGGTGAAGAAGAATAGAAACATAGACAGGTGTTTATCAGAGACTCAAAGATGAGTCACTGAACATTCTCACGAGTAATCTCTCACTGTGTTATTTCCCAGATAAATTTCACATTTGGCTTGGTGCACTTTGATACAATTGTTTCAAAGCTAAATCAAACATTGGATCCTGAGACATATCTGCAATTCAGTTGAAGCTTAATTGTCAATCAACAGTTTAAGACCTATACTGGTACCTTTTTGTTTACAAGTAATAGTCCTGATTAACACATTACAATTAACAGTGGTATGTCTGTCACACTTCAAGATTCATGCTATCAATACAGTATGTTTTAACTGTGTACATACTCGATTCATTGCTCAACATTTATTTTTGTCTTGTTCAGGTTTTAATAAAGAACGCCATATTGTATACGAAACAAATAATTTTTTATATTTGTTTCCATGCAAAACTATAAAATAATTATACGTGTGTTTTTTGGGGAAAAATCTTTTTCAACTATTGTACAAGTGTTGTGCAACTAAACTGAGTATACAGCATCATACTCATAACCAAGATAATTCCCACATTGTGTCTTTATTCAAGTTTCAGTCTGAATACAACTCAACACCAAATCTAGCAACATTTCACTGACTAGGCTTGTATTTTTTTTAACTGTGCTCTAATTAGCTAACACCAGGGATTCCTCACTCTTCGGCAAATTACAAACACCACATCAAAATGAACAAGTCACTTCAAGAAAAGGTATCATTTATATACATCATATTCAATTTCAAAGGGCATAACATCACCCTGTTCCCCAATTGGCTTCTAATTCTGGTGCAAAGCTCCTCAAATGGTGGATATATCATTAAACATTGGCTCTAGATTAACTCCAATATATGCAATATATAGCAATGCTCTCGTTGATACAATCTTGCAGATGTTAGGTCGACTTTGCTATAGTCATAAATAGCAATGTCTTTGACATCATCCTGCAGATGTTTGCCATTAGCTGGCAGATGTTAACAGTCAGTCTGATAGATGTGCTTGAATATGTGTTTTTGATAAGTGGTGAGCAGGGTCTCCCATATATATGAGAAAGGCATAATCAGTTATTTTATATGACAGAGACAAATATGAGTAATGCACTGAAGTCTGAATTTGTAACGGGTGAAGTTTTTTGCTTAGAAATACAAAAGGCACATTTGTAAGTGCTGGTTTGTTTCAAAACATGATTTTATGCTTTATTTGTGGCACTGACATTTGCTATGCTTTGCTGAAATATAGCTAAGTTTACTAAAAACCAACCAGGTATCCGTTAAATACTAATGCATCAACAAAGAATCATCTGAGTTAGACTGAGCATTTAAAGGATCCTTTTGACACACAAGGTAGCAACTGAGTATATACAGTGGTCCTACGATACTCAATACCTAAATCTACTGATACTGAACGTTCATCGATACCGTGATACAAATGCACAGGTAGCCATTTCCTCATCTGCAAAACATATTAACCAGTCTCTTTGGTATGTAAATGTTCACAATGAAATGCATATGTCTGAAACATATACAGTTCTTCAGAATTCAAATTTCATTGGAAACACTTTCAGTTCTGTGCATTGTGATTATGAGAACCCATCATTTTATATTCGGTGAAAACAAGCCATGGGAACCCAGTTTTTAGTACCATTGATTTAAATATATAGATCTTTTTACTTCAACTGTATTTATAACATAATTAACTGTATAGTAAATGAATATACATATAAGATTATGCCAAACACACTCTCCAGTAGTGTGGTATCAGAAACATACCTTATATACTTGTGTATAAGGTAATCTCGTATATAAGACAAGGTCAGTAAATCAGTCAATACTGCAGAAAACTACCTAATTTGAAGATAAGACGGGGCAGAACTTAAACTACAAAAAAATGGGCTCAAAGCTTTGAGCTCTTAAGTAATAGTACTCTGATGTTATTTTCAGAAAAATGGCTGCTGACATGGATCATCTGTTATAAAAAAGTACATATTTAATAAGAACATAATAATAATAAATGTTTTTGAATATTAAACAATACACACCGATGGATATTATTATCACATGAAAATGTACCCATTATCGCTCAGCAGGCCCAATGGACAGTCTCCAAAGGTAGCTAATTTTCGTTCTGTTGAACTGCCATACACAATATAATAATCATGGAAAATTAAATTTCAGTTCAGTCATTTCACTACATTTCGAGACAGTACCAGAAACAATTGTTACTGTGAAATCCAAAGGCCTGAATATATATAGGCCTATACAAAGAAACTTGGGCAGTCACATCAAAGAAATTAAACAGTCAATCAGTCAATTCCATTTTGTCAATTCCAATTAATTCTATTTCGTCAATTCCACATCAAATTTATCAATTCCAAATTTATCAGTTCCAATTCTATTTTTTACCTACTACTTTTTACCATGAGTAGGAACGCTAAATACCTACTTGGAATACCCACTCCGAATAGTTTAAATTCTAAGTAGGATTGTCATGAAAGAAATATTTCTGTATTAAAAAATTAAATGGTAAATTAATTTGTGGATTTAATATTTTGTAGCAAACTTCAATTCCAATTCCATTTTTTTAAATAAGTAATTGCAATTCCAGAATGCAGCCAATCTTAAAGCTTCACCTTAGTCTCCAGTCATAAAACGTGTAAGATCTAGATACAGCAATACAAGACTAGCCCAAGGATTCAACATGCCCTGTTTCTTTATAAAGTTTATTTGACCAAATAGTTCAACAATAATGTGAAGAAATCTGACTGATTCACAACAATTAGTTTTGGAGATTTGGCATACAACATTGTAGACTAACCCAACAAATAACTTATCAAATAGAACCAATCATTAGACTATCACTAATACTAATTTGAAAACATACAAACAAACCGAACAGTTGGACTAGTAATGTGGAGACAGTTTTAAAGATCAGCCAAGTAACCACACAGTGAAACAAATTATTAAATAAAAAAATCCAGATTTTACTTAACTATATATCCTGTGCAAGCTGACATCCTTCAATTAAAACTTTTAATTGAAGGATGTCATCTTGCACATTTATCAAAGGCACAGATAATGATACATATATCCAGTGTCTTAGCTAGATACCCAGCTATCCATCATTTATGATGGGCAGTGTCAGTCAGTGGAGAGCGCCTAACCTATAAGTACCTAAGAGGCAAGTGTTATTGGAGGCTAAAGATTTCAATCCAGGAATATGGCTTAGAATACTCCAATACATCAAACAGAACTCAAAGAGGCCAAACCTTGGTCTACTGGCTTCTTCGAATAAAACTTACACTTCCATATTCATAGTAAAAACCCTCCATACATCTTTTCACTAAGTTTCTTGTGTCACCCAATAGACTACCTGTGGGAGAATTGGTTCATTCACTTGAACTATGATTTTTGTAGGTATAAACATCATAGGTTTGTGTTTACATGGATCATTTTGAGCTGGCCAACATGTGGCTAATTAATATATAGTGGAGTATGCATGAATATTCAGTGTTGGCATGCAGAGGGTGGTGATGTTACACACATAACTGAGAAAAACTACCAAAACTCCTGCATACTTGTGATGTCAGTATACAACTCTCTCTGAAAAACTTGCCATGTCCAAGTGGACTGAATTAAAGTAATGAGGATATCTTATATGACACTTAATTGCTGTTGGGATCTGAATTTCTGCATATACACATATAAAATATCCATGTGTCCTATGTCTTTAACATTTAATAAAGTTATAGTTCTAAAAAAGTAAACATATAAAATGGCTAGAATTAATCTTATCTACAGTTTTAATAAGGATTTATATATTTTAGAGTAGGATAAATATTTACAAAGAATCACTTTAAAAATAGTAACTGTTTGATAATCATTATTTAATGGTGAATATGTTTTATTTACTACTTTTTCTTTTCTCAAAAACTTTTCATTAATGGTAAATTGGTTCAAGATTTTACTAAGAACTACACTGTATACAGGTCTGACTTGGTACAACAGAAATAATGAGAATCAAACAATTTGTATCAATTGATATCTAATAAATCTAGCATCAAGAGACACAACCATGGTTCAGGACAGACAGGACTTACAAAAGAAAATCAAACATTCCCAGTATAAATTATGTAGGAATATTAAATAGAAAGCAAACAATAACAGTAATATAATTAATACATATGAATTACACTGCTAGTTTTACATACTGACCTCCTCCACTTTTATAGCAGAGATATGGGAAGCGCCAAACATTGCCCAGTCCAACACTGTACCCAACACATGTGAGCAGGAACTCAGTTGGGGATGCCCACTGGGCACGGCCATCTGTACGAACCTCCTCCACTTCCTCATCCTGTGGCACCTCAACCGCATCTGAACTGGCTTTTTTGCTGCATGAGCAGCGAGCACACATACGACGCAGGAAGCTCATCATGCACTCGCAACAGTTAGTATAAAGACGTCAAAATCAAGAAGCAACAAGTGTTTTCTGCTGCAACTTTTATGTTGCTAGCCCTGAGCAATCTTCAATAACACTCAAAAAAGGTGATATGTACAGAGATTACCCACACAAGGAAGCAAAACACAACAAAACTAACAAGAATCCACTGGCTAGAAAACGTATAATTTTGCACAGCAATACACAATCATCAGTTACTCCAACTTTTGTGTGTGTCCGCCGTTCGCTGTAAGGACATCAGATGTGCATGAGCATATGGCACTTGGAAGCTGGGCCTTGAACACCGTGATTGGTTCACTGACCTGGTGCTCTCCATGTATCAGCAAGACATGATCGGTGATATGCTGCCTCCAGAAAGTATGTAATGCACTAGAACAACTATGATCGGCCAGAGTGGTGCATTGGAACACTATCTATGCACACACAACTTTTCGCTACAGTTTATGGCAAGATTCCCTCATCAGGACAGATGATATGCTGCCTATGTCAGAATCTTACTCAAGTCTTGAGATGAACAGTCACAGTCACTCACTTAAGTATAGCTTTCTCAACTATGACCTAAATGGCTCTAATGCTCAGCTCAATCTGAAAATATAGGAAAACATACATTTAATTTTGGTAATGATGGATATACATGTGTACATTTTGATATTGATAAAAAATGGTACAGATTAATAATTGGAAGATAAATGCACACACACACACACACACACACAATTCCTACTGGATATAGCTACTTAGCTTACTTAAGGCAAAATAAACATGAAGTACAATAATTCTATGAATGACACCAAACTGTTCTACGTCCTGCAGTTTTTGAGGCATACAACAAAGGCTGAAACAGTACAAGTACCATGTGTTAATAATGACTGAGCCCAACCCTACCATTACAGTCTCTCCAAGCAAAGTGTCTTCAAGTGCTTCTTAAGTGACATGTGACTAACACACACTAACAAACACACACACACACACAGAGAAAGAATATCAAAATAAAATTTAATACAAAACATTTAGTCACAGAACCAAGCCTACTTTCGGGTGACAGGTAGTGTGCCCTAATGACGCACATCAAGGAGGTGGTAATCCTTTTGGCTTGCAGCCAATACTGAGGGAGTACCCTGATGCCAGTGACTAAATGAGGCCAATCGCTAGTTAATCCAGGTCAATGTCAAGGTACGTTCAGGTCTGGCTCAAGACTTTTACAACAGCATCTAGCAAGTGACTGGGTATGACTATGGGACGACACTCCAGGAAGGATTTATGAAGACTACCCTAAAACCTGGGATTCTACTGGAAATGTTGTCACCAGCTTAGGGTGTATTTAGCAAATTTAAAACTAGAGCCAAAGATGCACTCCAAATTTAATTTTAGCAAGTTAGGAAGGCATTATTAACCAGTTATAAACTACATAACTTGTAATAATTATGAATGAATGACATTTAGATAAAGGCAATGGCCTATCAGATCTCAAGCAATAACTAAACACAGATAAGGTTATCTGTGGGGTGAAGGCAATCCTAAGCTTCATATCAGTGACATACAATTTTTGTCTACTATTAGACAAGCCATAAAAATAGTACAATATATTTTTAAACCAACAAGGCATGACCCCACCCCCACTGTGTGTGTATATGTGTGTGAACATGTGGGTTGATTTAGAAAGTTAACTTTATATTTGTCTAACACACACACACACACACACACACACACACACACACACACGTCTGCTAAAGAAAATAAGATTTGAAATTCTATCTGAATCCCTTAAGCTTATCCCATTGTAAGAACTCTTGAGCTAATTAATACTTCAGATATCCAAATATTAGCTACACATCGTATGAAATTAGCTAGTTAAGTGGCGTATAAGCTTCGTGTGAGTACTGTTACCATGTTGTTTATCTGATAGGGTAAATACAAGCAAGTGCTACCTTAGATATGATAATAACCTTAGCCCTTAGCAGTGACACATAGGTGTTGTAACAAATTACATGAGATATCAAATGTTCTAATCAAATCTAACATTTTGTTTAAATTCAACACCCACAGGAGGAAACATGATACATTCATCATACAGACATACTGTATCACTCAATTGTTGCCACTGTTAACAGAAGACGGGATCAGTAACACTAATAGATATGCTGTTGTCAGTTTACAATGGTCATGATGGAAAATGTCAAACTATTACCATATAGTTCCAAATTAACATCTTTCTAGATCATTAAGTGGTGTTAATAACCTAACAGACCCACCAGATTCTGTTACACAAGTGTCTTTCTCATTTACATCAAACGTTGTCACCTTAATGCTACAGCCTTTTAGTTGGTGTTTTCTCAGTGAAAAACTCTCACCTGGAGTATTTAACCAGCCAACTGTTCAACTGGACAATCTGTAGCTTGAAAACAGAAATGCTGGCACGCACACACGCATGTATGCATGCATACACACACAGACACACACAGACACATATATATATATATATATATATATATATAGACACCCAACTGTTCTCACCTATTCATAGAAAACTTTTCAATTCCCTTTCAAATAATGTCTGCATCATTTAAGATGCGGCAAGTGCCCAAAGATTATCTTAAACTTTTAAGGTATACACTAATTAGTTAATACTACTGTTAAGCAAATAACACCCACAATATATATATATATATATATATATATATATATGACTGACATATTTGCAGTAATTAAAGACCAAGAGGGGTGTGGTAAATGTAAGGGCAAAAAGGTTCCCCAGACACAATACTTTTATCAATTTAATCAAGTCTAGTAAAGTAGTATGAACACAACTACACATAATCTGGCATAAAAAAATATAATGCATCCATCTGTTTCAGGCCAGCCTACACATAATTATAGTAAATAATATACATATATATATATATGTATATATATAATTGCAAACCAAACAAAAAACAAGTGTCCCTTAGTCTGCCAAGTGGGTTGGAATATAGAAAATGTTCAAACTAAGGTTTAGTAAATTATAATATACAAGTGTTAATGCTCTTATGCACTGCTTTTTGCACACATGCAATCACTGACCAAAAACCTAATAAGAGATTCATGGCTAAGTGTTATTAATAGCCTCACATTTAACTAAATACACCATGAGAAGCGTCACTAACTTGTACCACACACTAGCTACTCCACACTCCTGCTATCACACCCAGACCTAACTACTGCAGGCTCAGTCTTAAGACATAAATAATATATTCAGGGCCAACACAAAAGTAAGAGCCAGAACAATACCACCCCCCTCCAAACACCTGGAAACAAACCAACCAATGAACACCACTCATAACTAGGTCAGTGGCTATGTCAAAAACCATGGCAACAAACCATGCTGCCAGTCTGATTTAGGTATACATGGATGGAAGGGACAGAACAGAAGAAACCACAAGGAAGCCCATGGTTTAGTAGAAGTGACTGAAAAGTACGTTTGCTGGCAAAACGTTGATAGGAATCCTATTTGTGCAGGCATTTAGTGAAGCATAGTTGGGAGTTCAAAATTAGCTTACAAACACAGCAGTTTGATAACAGCCCCTTAAAAATAGAACATCCATGACATTAGTAACCCAGGTGTACATTTCACCATGATAAAGTGTTTGGTAGAGAAAGTTAAATGCTGCATCAACTACTTTTACATCTTGCCACAGATTTACAAGTATAACTTACGTTGGTGGTAATCTAGGTAAATCTCACACTTGTCTATTCTGATCACCTGATTTCAGTACTTGTTTCTGTCATTGATAAATAAAAGGAGTCAATCATGGCTGGTCTTATCAGACATGCTTTACCTTACATGACTGGGCAGATGTTCATAAATGCTGTCATGGTATTCTAAGGTCAAAGTTCATAACCGCACTAACTTCCAAAAACCTTAAGGACCACAATGTCATCATTCATGTGCAATGTACACAAAGCACTTCTACAGTTGACCGGCAACTAAACAAACCCTTATTGAACTGCAAACCAACATGCAGCTGGTTGTTAATTAACCCAGATAAAACTATGTCAGGCTGAGTGAGGTCAGACTGTTTACTGGTTGATAGTTATTACATTATGAATCCAAGCAAAGCACAGTCCCAAATGTGGACTAACAGCATTATTTCCATACTGTTACCTTGTTAACTGGTGTGGAGTAAGTCAAGTAGTTTCAGTAACTCAGTATTTTAAATGGACTATCCTTCAACCAAGTCTTAAAGTTTGTTGTCTACCATCCCTGTTTTTGAAAACATTTAGTAACAAGAGCAGAAGACACACCCCACCCTTAAAAACTAAATAATGACGTTATAGAACTGTATTGATTAAAGCAGCTGTGCTATCTAAATATAACACAAAACTGGCAATTGGACAACAGCGGTGTAGGGATATTGAACCATCTTCAATGGAGCCTTTATTTTTCTTAGGAAAACAAACTACACACGTGAATGCTTATACCGTAAGACACTAATGAACTGAGAGCAGCTATACCATACCGTATACATGAACTACACATAAAAACAAGTGTTCGCAGGCACACATGATGACTGAAGAATATGCTACGCGTTAAAGTGCTAGAATGTACTGCGTGTGCGTGTGTAGTTTGGGGAGCACAGCCTGTAGAATGTACTAAATTTCTAATAACTTATACACAACAACCTCGTAAAATGTGATTGCACGCAAAAACAGCCCTTAGGCTTAGAAGTACTAATGCCACGCTACCATAAGATATTCAAGCTTTTGTGCTCACCAGAATATTTCGATCCAATTAAAACACATCATACAAATTGGACGCGAAAATGTTAATTACAGAGCAAAACGACACAACATGGGAGGTACAAATGGAAGGTGACGGGTGCACGTCGCATTCAACTCCAGGTAGCGTTTAGTAAACAAAGAATAAACACGTTCTAGCCCAAACACAAAGCTTTACAGCGGCACAAGGTCGCGAGTCTTTACACCGCGGCGAACAGCATAACGTACAAAGTCCGGCAAAACAAGGCACCAGAACGGACGTGATATCTCCGACCAAAACGGGAAGAAATCGATCACCTAAAATACTGTTTAAGCTTTGGATATACCGGAGGTGATCTGACACGATCAACCGTAGAATGTTAACCAACTGAAAGATCGGCACAATTTTTTACCCCTGGTGTGCAGGTAGTTGTTGCAATTGTGAATAATACACCTCATAATGATAATGGCACATATTCCACTCTTTCCAGTGAATTAACCCGCAGGACATAAATAAAAAATATTCTGGTACGTTCTGTATATACACACAACACAGCTGACTAAACTGTGGGACGTAAACCGGGACAATGGACTCTTTAAGTTGACGAATAATCCAGCAACTAAACTCTACCCCGCCAACAATAACTGGAAAAGCGTCATTCACAATGACGCTCATATATTACCATCCCATTCTCTGACAAGGTGGGCCAAACTACTTATCTTTTCAATGGCTGGAAATTCACATGTTCACAAAATAGTGATACACCGTCCCCCCTCAAACTACCATCATAATATCTTGTGGGGTTTTTCCATTGTGACTTGCAGTGGAGAGTGAATACCTGAGAATGGCTATCAAACTGAAATTGGGCCACCGGTTTATGCCGTATTTGCAAAGAAATCTTATTTATAATTAGTTTACAAGCCTGTTCCTAATAGTATGCAAGTCAGTTGACCATAAGAAACTTTATTCCCAATTAATAACGTTAATATCCAAAAACACTCACCACTTTCCTTTGCTGTGGACACCCACACATGGAAGAGAGACTACATAAACATATAACTAATCCTCCCAGCATTCTTTAGAAAGTCAAAAAGCTTAGACAAGTAAATGAGGCGCCACACATACGACATATATTCTAGTACATCCCCAAAACAACAACGTTTCGTATTCTGTCACCTCACACACGCGCACACACACACAGCCAAAAATCAGATACATAATAGATCTAGAACATTAGACCTCTAGAGGAGTGGTGTTGTGCTGTTTGTGCCAGAAACCGTGCGCGTGCCAGACAGTTAGGTACTGTTATTATACAACCAGAACTCAGAAGAGTTAGCCAGACAATTATCAACAAGTTGTTTTCTTAACAGATCAACACAACTGGTGCTTATTCAGTATCATTCTTATCGCACTTTGTCACTGTGGGTTTATGGCCAAGCAGTTGATTAATATATATATATATATATATATATCGTTTATAGGAGCTAGATCTTGAACATTGTCTAGGTTCTGGACTGTGTCTGTCTAACTTGTTTATCTATGCCAGTATTTAGATTATACACACATATATACACAAAACCGCCGTTAAAGGTTACATGCGGTACAGGAGTGAGGCATTCTTCTTCCACAAAAACTTCGCCATTAGACGGCATCGTAATCCAATACACGCCGACGTTAAACAGAAAAATAGCTGGCCATGTTTCAGCCCCAAGCCGGGCGAATTTACGGCAATTACACCCGCAATTTGTACAATCCAATCTCATGACGTCTTGATCGTCGGGAAGTGCACAAATTCGGGTAATCGCGGGTGAATATAGGGCATTTTTCATTGCTTACATGCAGGTCCTGTATCTCAGAGAGCGAGCCGTATTATTCTTCACTACGTGTTGACTCAGACAGGGGAAGGCTGTCGCTGGCATGGTGCCAACGCGAGCGGGCTAGATCGAATAAATCGCGAAAAGGTGTGCTAAAACAGACAAACATGCACTCACCTTGTACGGGAAGTCAACTGCAAGTATTTCTGGGAATCAAATCCCTTAGTTTATCCCCTGTTCTCGGCTTGTTCCAGGCTCTGAGATGGAGATAAAACGATAAGGTTGATTCTACCACGTGGCGTCCACAGATATTACTCCGTCGTCTGGGCTGGTGGCTCCCGATCAGCGCATGCGCCTTCTCGCAGAAACGGCGCCAAATTTTGAGGTCGTTGTAGCTGTTACTGTTGTGGCAGTCGCCGGGATCTTCCAGCGAAAACCTGTGCTTCTAACAAAATAAACTTCTCACACAGCTTTCGGATTTGGTCATTTCGCCTTCCTCGGGCTGCTATGTTCAGTTTGATGGCCTACAGTTGGATATTGCGCAGGTTCACCGTTGATTACAGGCACAGCTCCCCACATATCGTCTGCTAATCCCAAGTTACTTTACAGTTACGGGCATCGGCCACTCCCTGTTTCAGTGTTTGTGAATGAAGGCTCAAGATTGGCTGTCGTTGACTTACGCTGAAGTTTATTTGTACCCAATGACTTGACTTTGGCATGTCTAAAGGACGTTCGTATAGCCTGTAGGTATAGACTAGTTGTATAATAATAATTAAGTATTAAAAACCTAGGAGTTTCATTTCATGAGGCAGCACTGTTTTTTTCCACGTATTTTCAATCGACCATGTTCAAGTTTAACATAACCTTGTGTGTGTGTGTGTGTGCGCGCGCGCGCGCGCGCTCGTACGTTAGGGAATCGCTCGGGCACTGGCATTGATTGTTATCTGTATAAGCGGGCGCCCGTGTACACCATAGTTTCACATATTGGTCTAGGTACTATTGTTATAATATGTATATATGTAGATGTACAATTATTTTTAACTGTATTACTAGTGTGTATTGAATGCTGAACAAATTCACTGTCATGCTATATATAATTACCCGCGCCTGATCATATCACAATCGAGACTACCAGAGTTTGCTTTTCAATTGTTTTGGTCTTAGTTCGTGATATTGATATGACACTGGAACAGGATATTTAATAAGTTTCCACATCGTGATCACAATGATGCGTATAGCTTCGCTGTAATTTGACCCCCTATACTATAGCCAACACTTGAACTGAGCTTGGTGCCTAACACTTCTGGGATAAAGCCGCACGTTGGCGGATGGAAAATTCCAAATAAGAAGAGACATTCTTCAAGTATATTTTTGTAATTAATTGGACGCCGAGTTATTTTTCAGGGTCGGTCGTTAAGACCGGGTCTTTTATCAGAACGTCTTTGTAATTTTATATAGAATGTGATACAGTTACGTGCGTACGGGAGTGGTTTCGTCAAGCGGACTACGTGGGGGTGAATTGACCATAGATTAATGTGGGGCGATGGTCATACGTGCGTGTGGGCTCGTTTTAACCTATCGCCTGTATTTACCTATTCATTCGTTCGTTCGTTCACTCAACAGCGTCCAGTTATCTCATTTTATAGGAATAAATAGTACCATGTTGAATGGCAGAATCATAATGCTTATATTGAAGGTATTTTTGATAAGAAAATGAATGGGAAAATAGCACGTATATAAATAACACACACACACACAAAGAGGGAAGGGGAGATATATTTTACACTAAAAAAAGATACTCACTGGATAGTTAAAAACAATAACTGATATGGGGGATGAAACATTTGTAATTTTATCGAGTTTATGAATGAATATTCAGCGAAGAAAGGACAATTTTTATTTGCTTATATACGTGCTCCGCTTGTGTGATCTTATTGTATCATCACCGACCCCAGTCAAGGATCACGTTTATAATTTTACACTTTTTCCCCTTTCTTTTAGTTTTCCCTCCTCGCATTTGTTATTAACCTCTCACCCCTGCTATACTTGTGTTATGAAGCCAATAGTGGGCGCTGAAAAGACACACACGCGCGCGCGCGCGCGCACACACACACACACGTGTTCATCAGTGAAGACACCACGCGACCAAGATACCCCTACTAATTTTATACCCTCATGCATCACTTAACCTTGCTGAAAGATAAAGTTGAGACATATCTACGAGAGAGTTGGCTTTTACGGACCTAATAACTTCAAATAAATGCTAGCCGTGTTTAGTTCTTGCTTTGTTTAAGTTTCTATTTTTTTATATATTTTTTATTCTTAAAGATCATTGTCTGGCTGAATCCCATCTATTAGTTTTGCTACGAGTAACACACGTGCAGTTTGCTACAAAATTTATATGTTTCATGATATTTCTCATTCTTGCCGAAGTCAGTAAATTGTGTTTTTTCTGCCCTTTTGTTTTCCTTAATAAAATTTGGTTTACGCCTTTTCTTTTCGTTTATAAGGCATAATTAAGTGTGATAAGTCACCCAAAACAACATCCTCTTATTATACATGTGTAATGGGATGAAGGTTGCCTTGTGACAGCACCCTCCTAGCTTGGGGTGGCCTTTTAAAATCTCTATCCCATGTGTTGTCTTAGGACTGATCCTTTACGCCGTCCGTTGCATATTATATTCCTACCCTTTCACATTTTCCTTTACAAACTTTAACGACGCCTTTCCTCATAATCCGGGTTACCAAACGCATATCCGCACAAATTCCTCCTCCTCCTCCTCCTGGTTACATACATCCATCTGGTACACTATCGAATCAGGTGCTTACACTTTACATATTCCTATTTATGTATTTATTGGGTATCGCCCGCGCTCGTGGGCACACGTATGCGCGTGCGCTGAGATCGGGGGTTTTATCTTCCCTTAAGAGCTGAGTAAGACCAGAGAACGTATATGGTAAAACGTCGCAGTCACTTTATAAGGAACTTTGCCGAAAACAAGTTCGCTAGGTGGCGCTGCGAAGCAAATATATTGATTGTAGTTAGCCGTTCTCAAGCTGTGAAGTTTAGGATTAATATTCGAGGTTTTTTTCAAGTTATAGCATCTACATGACCAACGGGCCACTAATATGTTCTATCCATCTAGAGCAAAACGATATGCTTAATATGACTAATTAAGTAATAGAAATAGGTGAAAATATTCCACAATATGCAGAGGGTAAAACACAAGCATAGTAAGATGATGTTGATTGAGGTGGGGTAGAGTTGACAACCCAGACTTGTGTCTAATAGTAATTAATTAGTTATTTCTTGTTTATGTCTTAATATTTTCGTTTCTTTTGAGGAATTGTAACTGGGAAATGTCAGATAATAGTCACCAGGAAGTCCATAATCTTAGCATGAATAAGCTAGTTGCATCTGAGCGCCCTTCTGGGTAGTAAGTTATGCTATTATTTCATCACCAGTAAGGTTAGATGATTGAAATTCCTGGCTATAGATACTGTTATCTGTTGGTCTGGAAACGCCAATTATAAGTTTAATATTAGGTTTTAACTTAGTTAATGTCCAGCGTACCTGTTTCTAATTGTAATGACGTATACCAACAACTATTTCAGATAGGTATTCTATTATCAAACCAGTGATAATTGCATCCAAACTAATTAGTACTCATATTTTAATTTTATGTATTTTATCTTAACATAATATATAACATCATAAATATGTACAATGTTACAGGCTAATTCAAATAAGTATTTTTTCTTAATATTCACTTTTATATATCACTTATATAAATAGACTCTAGGATAACGTGAAGGTACCAATGCTCATAACACATCACAACACATATAGTTTGTCATCAACCATTAACATTTAAATAAAAATCATACCTGGAGTAATTTCGCAATTGCCATTAGTCATTTTTATTTTGCCATTTCTTATTACCTCATTCACCATGTATTAATATGTACTGTGTCATCCAATACATAACTGTTATTTTTTTTAATAATCCAGTTCTTACCGTATAAAGACACTTTTTTGTCATGAAAGACACCATTCTGCAATCCCAGTCTTACCACTTCCCGGAGAAAACAAACACACCCAATAACAACACTTCTTGGGCAAGACGGAATTAACAACTTAATACATATACTCTTCCCTTCTGGGCGTCACCATAACTGTTAGTGTGGTTGGCCACATACCAGTAACATCAGTGTATAATGCAAGGCAGAGCTAAGACTGAAGGGTGTTTCGTCCTTTACTTCGTCTCATTACCGTTAAAGGTTTTGCGGCCAATTGAAGCTGTCATGTGGACAAAAGTGGCTGTAAAACACCAACATTTACCTACTGGGTCCTCATTCACGTCTACCAACACATAGTTTTACATTAAGGCCAAACATTTAATTCAAATGTGACCAGACCTATAGTAGACTATTGTAGAATATACCGCAGAATACAAGGTCAGTGGATCGAATAATTGTAGTGCTTCGTTTGTTAGATATTTGATCTATGAGGACTTTTAGTTGGTCGTTCAATTTACTGGAAGGAGTAGCTCATCAGCCATAAAACTCAGGTGTGACAAGAGCAGAGGGTAGATAAAGTGCTTAGTCATCACTCACTCAAACATACACTATCCTCCGTCCACAATTACACTCGTATCCAGGATCGTCCCTAGGGGGGTGGGGTTAGTGATTGGAAACCCAGAACTCCCTCTACATAAAATTTGATTAACAAAGCAGGTCTCTTGGAGCCCCCTCCCCCCCCCCCGGAAACTCCAGGCGTAGGTCCCATTTCCGAGTATTCAATAGACCGGCAAGGCCGTAACCCCTCAAGGTCATGAAGGTGATATTCTACCCACACCTACAAGACGGTTTACTATTCAAGTTGTGCCTTCATATATCGATAATCCCATTACAATAAACGCCTTACTGGCCTATGGTTATCAATATAAATGTTGGCTGGTCGAGTATTAACAAATAGTTCAACCAATACACAATAAACTCCGATATAAAACTCATATCGATTGTGGCAATTCAGCACATGGCCGGCCACACACGGTAAAGTTATCACTGTTAGATGTGAAAACTCGATACTATACAGTTAATATATGGAAAAGAATGTTTCTATTGTGCCCGTACTGTTTATGAAATCGCTGTTTTCGCGATATTTGTTGTTTTCTATTCGGGGTGGTGGGGGGAGATTGTATGGAATACGTGACGTTGATATCATATTTCACTAAAAACATCAACGAGCCATCTGTTTGTTTGTTTATCAGTTTGTTTGTCTATGAATACATTATATTAATCGCTATTTTGACGACCTTGACCTACCAGTTAGCTGGGTTATAGATGTGTGCGTGTGTGTATGTGCGCGCGCGCGCGTGTGTGCGTGCGTGCGTATGTGATTCTGATGACGTTCATTTGTTTTAATTGATTGATTGATTGATTGAGTGAAAGTGAGTGAGAATACATCAGCGTAAGTGACCATTTAAGTATCAGCTTTTGTGTAAATTTAACTATTATTATTATTATTTTTATTATTATCAACATCAACATCAGCACCATATCAGTGTCGAGTGTCGTTCTGTTATCGCCGGTATTGTTATAATTTAAAAAAATGTCATCATAACGATTTAATTTAAGTTTATCATAACGTGTACGTTTATATTTGTGTCACCGAAAGTAAAACAAGATTAAACTGCGGGCTTCCTGCTGAACACTAAGGTCACAGCCCACCAATTAAGCTTCAGTGAAACGCATTTAAGGATTGATCAAGTTAAAACTGACCGGCTGTTTGTAGTAGTTTTGTGATCATTACATGTACCAGTTAAAAAATGAATGAAATCATTTTTGATATTAATTCTTCCTTTAAATATTGCTTTCATAATATAACAAATATTGCATCTCATTGATATAAACACGGGGCGTAGCATGCATTCTAGTTATTAGGCATTTATTAGAAGGTACTACCAGTGGCAGTTTATAAATGTCAAATCTATTTAATAATAATAATATTTACAATAATAACAATTACAAAACTTCTATTGCGCCAGTATCCTCGAAAAGAATCGAACTCAGTGGGGCACTTAGTACAGAGGTTAGGCAAACTCATAGTCCAGGTACAATTAACCCGAGGACAATTAAATTTCATACTTGAATTACATCTGATTGGTTAAATTCTTGGCGCCTGAGTTCGAATCTCGGCATGTGCATATCTGAAGGGTGTCTCATCTTTCACTTCGCTTCATTACCGTTGGAGGTCGCTCGGCCAATTTAGCCTAGCATGTCATACAAATGTGGCCGTAAAAGATCACCCCCACACTTTTTAATGAATTAATTTAGAACACATGGCAGGACTCTTTAACGTGGCGAACCACCCACAGCCAGCCACCTTAAGAACATATTAGATTATATTTCTTTAAGTGTTCCATGCAATACATTCTAGATCCGACAGCCTTAATAGATAATGCAAGGTTTGTTTACAGATGTACACATGAATATTTCTGCTTCAAGTTGTCCTACTTATTATCGGAGATGAACGTATTACGCACATGTTGTAGCATGTAAGCTGCATTATCAACGTTAGCTTGGTGTAAGGTAATTTACTAAAACCTTGAATCATATCCGTACAGAAATTTGTCTTCCGATATGAGAAAGGACGTCTTTAAATACCTACTTACCTTATGAGGGGGAGATGATAACGACGTATCGTCAGAAGGTACCATCGTCTTTGCGATGGATAATTGTTACATATTTGACATCTACGATGAAAGACTCTATGCGTGAATAATTTAGAAGTGACGGAATGAAGCCGAGGAAAGATGCAAAGTTCCCCAAAAAGCCTTGGTGTCATATCGTTGTATATTTCTTGATGACCGAAGGACGCAAGTGTCTGGCTGCGATATCCTACTGTTCGTGTGACATCGAAACATACTTGTCTGAATAACAGAAAATCCAACACACACGAGACTATATGTAAAATTAAAAACATCCTGTTCAGAGATCCTGTCCAATAGTCACACACCCACACGCACATGCACAGAGAGAGAGGGGGGAGAGGGAGAGAGAGAGACACAGACAAAGAGAGAGAGAGAAAGAGAGAGAGGGGGAGGGGAGAGAGAGAGAGAGGGACACACACACGCAGAGAGAGAGAGAGAGAGAGACACACACACACACACACACGTATATATATATGCACACGCACACATGCACTCACGCTCACGCACATACATAAACGAATATGCACGCACACAGGGATGGAGTAAGTGAGAGAGCATCCAAGTATAAAGGTACAGTAACATGGAATCATTTGTTGATGTTCAATAAATTGTTGAAAAGTCTATATTAAACATTCCAGCCAATATGTCTACTAAATACTGTCATAGAAAAGGAGTGTTTTTACTCATTGATTTGATATAGGCAGGCATACAAAGTTTCAGAGCTTGTGTGATTTATATATATATATATATATATATATATATATATATTGGCCAGTAACTATCAACGATGCCATAAGTCGTATCAGTTTTAAATGGTGAAGTTATAGGCGCCAAACCGTCTCTCACCATACAATATACACACACACATATATATATATATATATATATATATATATTTACGAATTCATTCTCCAAACGTTGTATGTAATGTGCCCTGATGAAGTCAATAATGAATGTGTGACATTACTGAAGTCGAAAACGAATTTAAAACGTTTAAAAATAATGCAAAATAAAATGAAACATAATATTTCAAATACAATATACTTGAAAGTGTAAGGAAGACATCTTTAGTCAGACAAGCTTAACAGAAAAAAGAGTTTCCTGCAAAAGTTGTTTATAAATAATATACGTACAACTGTCTAAGATTTTTGAATTTATTTCTAATCACGGTATCCTGCCGTCAAAATAAAAAACTTTAACGATATTAAACACTAGATAATATTATTTAGTTAATTACAGATATCTCGTTATTAGTTTTGTTCCTCGTGAAACTCGTAAATCACTAAATTCAAGTTTTTAAAATAAATAAACCGAACTGTAAACTTTCATAAAGCCTTTTATAAATCGATTGCGAAATGAATGTTTAATAAATTAATTTCATTTCTTAATTTTAAATAATTCTGTACATCTGGATATGCATCTACTAAATCATTATGTAGAATTTTTAGTCCGACCAGTTTTTTGTGGCCTACTCAATGTGTTTGATGACATCAATCAAGAGAATATCTCTTGCAAATTAAATATGCGTGTGTCGACGATCTACGTGTCCCAGTGAGCTCCGGTGGCCTAGCGGTTAAGCACCCGGCACTTGGTGCCAACGGTCACAGGTTCGAACCCCGTAAGAGGTCGAAACTTCTCCAGGGATTAATTTTTCGGTTCACAACATCGTGGGTGGCTGACCACGTTAAATGGCGCTGCCGTCTCCACTGAATTATTTAAAATAAAGGGGGACGTTAAAAACTCACTGAGGACGTAAAACACTCTGGCAGTGACCACCCTCAGCTTATTTTCGGCTCCATCTTTCCGTGCTGCTTTCCTGTGAGTGGTGGGGGAGGGGTTTTCTCAACCACTCCAACATAGAGGCTGTGCTGATTAAGCGACAGCCTGGGGATTCTCCCCGAACAACAAAACAACAATGTGTCCCAGCAAACCATTTCCGACATGCCTTTTCCATTCCTCTGATATTAGCCGACTGAAATTATCAATGAACTGTTCTTCAATGTACACTAAGTACTCATTTAACTAGGTATGCATTATGACTATTTGCCATGAACTATTTCACTGATTTAGCCCCCCCCCCCTCTCCAGCTGATATGCCCCCCCCCCCCCGGACATTGTCTATATACTCTGCCTGTGCTCTCTCAGCCAAAGTCAAGTTATAGATCTAAACATGAAACGTTTGCAATTTCAGTTTTGACTCTCTGAGAAAAATGAATGTATGTTAATTATTATACATCATAAGTCTGTTAATAATGATTTTAGTATTCTCAACAATCCAGATATTATATTACCTTACTATACTAATTACATTGATACCGAATCCCCTCTATGGCATACACACTCCTAATGCCGTGGGAGACATAACGTGATGACTTACGCGCATTTATTTGGTTTTCAAACCAATGTTTCACATGTCTCATGTGAAACCAGCGCTGACGCTAAACAAATCAAATCAAGCATTAATTTTTGGGAACGATATCTATAATTCAAGCAATGATATTATATTATCAACTGCTGAAAAGATACTATTTACACAGAACCCAGACGTTACTCGATTGTTGTTCATTTGTTAATCTAAAGACAAATGATTCATTTTCTGTAAGAAGTTTTATTATCAGAATTATTGAAATTTTTAAAGCTTCTAGAATAAAACGAATATCAGTCCTTATCATTTATACTTAATTACATACCAAATAATCTTTTTCTTCCAATAAAACTTAGTCGGTAACATTCAGAATAGTGTCCACCTGACGATGTAATCAAATATATTACGGAGTGCTTGATGTGGGTTGCAGTTTGCATGGAGACTGCGTCGATGTTGAATATGAAGAAGAAAAAAAAAACCGTGAAAAATGCTAGCAAATGTACAAGATGTTTTTTTTTTCTTCTTTCAGCTAAAGAAACTAATAAAAATAGCTTAGAACCACCACCTTACACAAAACTCTTAATTTGAAGTTTAATTATATATTTTTGGACATTACATTCTAAGCGGTTTGCCGTCAAGGTTTAGTGAAGAAGGAATATTTTATCAGTAGGTGCTGGTTGGAAGATAGTAAATACTTGATCGAAAATATCGAATTGTTTAGTCAATTAGAAATGTCGGCATACATGTAATAACCCTTACCTTTTGTCTTTTAATTCAATCGTTATCGTCTTTGATTTCAGGATGCGTGGTTTTCAGACCCTTGATTGATGAATGTGTGAACAATAGCGACAGATTGTACATGACGATGATTATTGATGTTTTACGGCCACTTTTGTGCACAAGGTAGGCTAAATGGGCCGAGCGACTTCCAAAGGTAGTGAGACGAAATGAAAGACGAAACAACCTTCAGATATGCCCACGCCGGGATTCGAACACGGGTGGTAGTGATCTGTGGTCCAGCACGCTACCGCTAGACCACGGAGGCGCCCAAAGATTGTACAGATTTGGCATAAAGAATACAAAGTGCGTTACTGATAGGGAAGATTGTATACGGGATCCTATGTGGCCTCTTAGTCAGTTAAAAATTGATAATGTATCAATGTGGTTAAGTGTTTTAGTTGTACTATCTCTTAATCTAAACATACTGCGCTTAAGGGGAGTACAGATCTATACTGCACGTCTAGTAACATACACTTACAAAGGGCAACCTAAAACGACAGTTTTTGTTTACTCTAGATGCACTGGCTCCTCGTACATCTCGGATCATATACAAAATCCTGTTTCACACATGCTAATTGGAACAGGATAACTGTATCTAAGCAGTATCTAAGTATATACCGATGAGGCTGCTGACAGCTGGGTCTTGTTCGTTTTTGAGAGTCCTAAAAACCCGTACAGCGCTGTACAGAGATATATTTAAGAGCATAAGAAGCCACCACGTGATCTGAGATCACTAGATTGGTGTTTTTTTAGCTTGGTGGTTTAGCCTCGGCATATCTCGGACATATGGTTAAAGATGACAACTTGGAGAAACATCTCACACACACAGGTGTTGGCCGGATTCGAACCCATAACCTGCAGGTTTTCCCCGGGGCGCACTGCTCTAATTACTGGGCTATCTGAGAGCCATTTATGACAACTAGACAACTGATAAATAAGAGTTGAGACGATATTTGTCAACAAATTTCTATACAAATGATCTGGAGCATGTACATGAGATCCAGGTGTACATCGAGATATGAGGGAACACACAGAGCACGGACTGTTTGCTGAATGTTCACGTCTTGATTGCATAAATAATGTACATTTAGTCGGTTTAAAAATAATAATCCGTGGGCCCGATAATCCCCCCCCCCCCTTCACTCCCCCCCCCCCACCAGGAACCTATGAGATCTATTTTATTTTGTTCCTGGGACCTCTCCCAACATGAAAATGCCACCATCACCAAATTGGGATGGACTACTTGTGTGACGTCATTTTCAAAATGGCGTCGGTGAAATTAGCGAAATTATGTTTTCGCCTATAACTTCTTTGATAGATAGAGACGAGATCTTGGTGTCTACACCGATGTTTTCGAAGATGAGGAATACAATTATGACACTGAAAAATCGTTATGACTCTTGGTTAATTCGGAATTCAAAATGGCTGTCATTGAAACCAGCGAAAATCACATTTTCTACCATATTTTGACTTTCAAGATAAGTAGATAACTGCTCATGGGCTTTAAGCCTCTATTGTGATCAATGTTATTTAGTCTGGTGTTATTTAACACCTGTCGGCCATCTGGAAATACAGAATGGCTGCCAATATTGCCAGATTTTGTATTGTTGTCAGTCATAACTACATAATAACTTCTTCCATTATGTGGCATTTAACATAAAAATAGA
Source organism: Paralvinella palmiformis (assembly GCA_025642065.1). Classification (NCBI taxonomy): domain Eukaryota; kingdom Metazoa; phylum Annelida; class Polychaeta; order Terebellida; family Alvinellidae; genus Paralvinella; species Paralvinella palmiformis. Next base: position 12,470 of record JAODUP010001002.1, on the reverse strand, counting down.
CATATATTGAAATAAGGGCATTATTCAAAGTTAAAATACGACGTAACTCCATCAAATCATCAAACAAAATAAAGCTAAATGACAGAAGGTAAACTCAACTTATATAATGACAATAAATAATATGATGATGATGATCACAAATGAAGTGAGTTATTGTCATAATTACTATACTAAACAATAATTGTCAATACAAAAGAATAGTCTGGTTAATCAGTCCACATGATACACACAACTTGTGATAGTTGCAAAAGTTTTAACTCATCTCCAGTATTATCATAGACATAGATCTTTATACATTTAGCAATTAATAACAATAATGCTTCAAAATAATAAAATACTGCAAATGTCATTTCATAAACTTTTGTTACTCATCACGAGTTATTAATAAACTCATAATAATCAACTAAGTATATCACATTAGTATCACACACGTCTGGCTCTGTATCAACTTCTCGCATATTTGGCAGTTGACGAAAACTATTAAATAAACTGTAATATTCAAACATACAACAAATAAAGTCGGTCCATTTTTAACGAACATGTAATATATCACAAAGTTAGTTAGATTAAATATCTTTTAAAATCATGGCACACACCAACAATAAATGTTCACTCATCAACACTATCACTCCCTGACACTATGTTTTCATCAGAAGCCACATCATTCTATTCAGTTTCACTATCGGCTGACGTCAGTAATCCGTCTACTGTTATTGGTTGAGTAAATGTGCTGTAACAGGAAATCAAAGTTGGTCTATCGTCGTAACAATTACAGACATACTCTGTTATTTATTTGTATGTATTTGGTCAATTCTAAACGTGGATATTACATTAGTTTGTATTGCTCAAAGAAAAACATTGGTCTACTACAACGGAACTTTACTGGCATCTGATCAAACCTGACTGTTGTCGCGTTCATTTTACAGTAATATTGAACTCACGCACGCACGAAAACACATCCGCAAATATTTCTTGTGTACCTAATTATAGTGATATAGTGATAAAAGACTGAATTATGTACCTCAGTAATATTTTATTTAATAGATTTAAAAAAACTTATTTTTTTCTCTTTCACAGAATAACTTGTCTTATGTCTATTCTAGGTATGGCTGTCTGTCAACTTGTTTGATCTATGTTTTCTCAAGGCGCCAACTATAATCTATATTACGAGACATATCTAACACTATATGAATCTTAAATAAACTCCTCAGGTATCCTAAATAAATTCCTCGTGAATCCTGAATAAATCCTTTCGAAATGTTATCCTTTCAAACGTTCAAGTACTAACAAAAACTATGTTTTTGTTCATCATTCACCAGTTTTTGCTTAATATTGTCAATTTCAGATACATACCGCAAATCTATGTGATGACACATTGGTGCTGTTAAATTTACAATTGGCTTAACAATGGCGACGTTCTTTAGCGACGTTCTTTCTGCTGTAGTTAGCTTAGCAAAACACAACAGAACCAATCGTAACACATTTAAGTATTTTGCCAGATTTTTCACCCAAAGAGTGGAATCTCTGTTTTTCACTGACCAGGATAATACAATTCTCAGAAGAAAATATCACACATAATATCAGGTGATAATAATAATAATAATAATAATAATAATAATAATAATAATAATTATTATAATTATTATTATTATTACTATTATTATTATTATCATAAACCATCTCATGCCACCAACGATTTTCTACATTTTATTTTAAATGATTATTATTGGAACTCACTGGTTCTATTTAAATACTTATTATTTCGACACGTGCTAACTGCGTTTAAACAAACTCATATATATTTATTTTGTGGCAAAACTCTCTTTGTTGCAAAAACAAACTTCGCCTCTTCCAACACATCTTATTTTGGGGACAATTAATTTTTAACGGTAATATTACGTCACATTACGTCAAACTGTGTTAACCAATGTGCCAGTTTATTAAGAAGTCTCCAAACCACGTGACTAAGATAGCTACCTGATCGGTGATGTCACAGCAGACACCCCCGTGTCAACACCCGAGATTAAGTCGGGTATGCCGATATGCTTCCTATCTACATTTATGGTCGCTGCCCATTCTGTCAACAAAACAAAATGTTAAGCAAACGGGCATTATAGAGGCTGATGATGAAACGAATCCATGACGATATCTGCTCTAGGTATAAATATCGGGGTTATCTAGGCTCAGGTACGTCACTGAGAGATTGAAGTGAAGCTGCTTTAGGTGTATTTCTAAGCTGGAGAAGAGGAGCTAAGGCACAACTAGATAACTCACAGAGTGGTAATAGTCTCATTAAGTTTTTAGTTTTTGGAATTATTTTAATTTTTACGAATTGGGTAAGGAATATTTAGAATTGAGTAGAGATAATTAAATATTCCATTATGGTATTATGTCTAATATTTTGGTTTATATATCGTTAGGTACTCATTTTGTGAGTATATTATTATTATTAGTAGTAGTAGTTGTAGTTATAGTAGTAGTAGCAGTAGTGGTATTAGTAGCAGCTGCTATATCATTTCATGATTATTCACGACTATTTTACGACCATATTCAGATGATAGTTATGAATTGAATTTCCTAGCTTATAGTACCTGTATATCAACAGAAAAATATTGATTTATTTATGAATTTCATATTCTTTTCAATATTTTTCATTAAGAGGTCACAAAATTCATGAAATTAAATATAGCACAATATCTGTTTGATGACCAATTATCAAATTCACATTTAATGAAACGTAATTCAAATAATCACGATATCACTTCCAAGTCTGGAGTAATTCACCTTGTAACTTATTTTCAAATGGAAATTTCCATTTTTTTATCACTACAGGTAATGTACACGTCATTACCTCAGTGGTCCTCAGTGGCTACTCTACTGTGGTATTATTGTTTGTTCCGGACCTCAATCAAGTGAAGGTATATACACAAACACATATACACAAACACATATACGCAAACACCGATTTACTCAATATTTCGCGCAATCTATTGCTTTACCCACAAACAGGCCACATTCAGTTATATACGGTAATCCCTTCTCCGTAAGACCAATGCATTTCAAGATCAATTTGAGCTCGTCAATAAAATGGTGCCCACGTTGTCTGATTTCAGCAAACTTTAGACAATGTTCATCGGATGCTGATTGCAGTAGACGTGGTAAATGTACAAGTTACGGGTATGAGAAGTACTGTGACTGTGAAAAGATATGGGGCGGTGACAGATGTCAACAACGTGAGTATACGTTCAATTCCCTACATTTCGCCTCCGATCCTACCGATGTGGAATCGACCGATTTCGAAAACAACGTGAAAAATCGATAATCGATTGTAACCATAAATGTTGCTGGTTTACGGTCTCTTTGTTCACATGGTTGTTTAAATGGGAGAAGTGACACCCTTCAGACCATAATCGACCAGGATTTAAACCCAGGAGCTAACCTTTTGTGGTCAAACCTTTCTGAGCCAAGAATATATTTTTTCGCTAATTACCACAACAGCCATAATGTAAACTTATCTCTTCCCTCAGCTTGTGGTAAGGCTGATGTGGGACTTGTCCTTGATGCCTCGGGTAGTGTGACGCAGTACCAGTGGGATAACGCCATGATAGCGTTCATAGAAGATCTGGCTAAAAGACTCCCAATATCTCAAGACGGTGTACACTTTGGAGCTGTTACCTTCTCATTAAACTGTGAGTACAGTATAACAGCTATAGGGATGTGCAGTTTATGAAAATGCGAATATAATTGCGTTGACACAAATATACAATGAATATGAATTTACTAAAATGTAAAAGTATTGTAATACGAACACGTTGTACTCCGAAAATATGAAAGTATTTGAATGCTAGTAAAAGTATCTTTCACAACGGTTTTGCTTAGATTAGTATCCAATGTTTAAATTTTGAGTACTTGCAATATATATATATATATATATATATATATATCCTGCGTGCGTGCGTGCGTGCCAGCTTGTGCGTGCGTGCGTGCGTGCGTGCGCGCGCGCGCGCGTGTGTGTAATGGATTTATAGCCCGACTGTTATTTATTTCGTGCCCATTTTACTGGAGCCCCCATTTCAGAAGTGGCCTTTAGTTAATATCGGGATATTATTATATTCAAAGTTTGTAACAGTAATTTGCAACTATCTATAGTTTATCATGTGTTGGTTGGCTAATAACATACAAACAAAAATACAACTAAAAAACACAATGATTATAGATGATCGAAATTAACTAGACAATTAAAACAATATAAAGCCACAGCTTCATTTGTTACACTTTTGTTTGTACGTTATGTACTGTTTATAGTCTGCAAACTAATACGAAGGTAAGATACGTACGTCACGTACCTAATAATAAGATAAAATAAAGTCGTACACTTAGATGTATTAAAATGATATAAAATCAATTTTTAGTAAGTTAATCCTTTCAGGCGATGTCAGCTATAAACTTGTGGAAGGAGTTACCCAGAATGATGTCATCAGCAAAACGAAATCAATTATTTATGGCAATTACAAGTCGTGGACAGACACCCCCTGTGGGTTGAAGATGGCCGCTGAAGACATCTTCAAGGTTACCAACGGCGACAGACCAAAGATCAACAACTTCGGATTAGTGATAACTGATGGAAAATCCAACAAATTTCTCGGTTCTGATGTAGATAACGGCGTCTTGAATAGTACCGCTGACCAACTGAAACAGAAAGGTCAGTTAAGTCATTGTCTTTTGTTTAGCCTTGGTCATTGTCAGAACAAAGCATTTTATTGCTGGATGAAACATCCTAATAAACACGGGCGACATATGGATTGAATTCTCTAAACGTGTGTGGGTTACTTTTGATTATTATCAGGAAGATATTTGTATAACTGTGATATTGTGGTCGGTTTTGGGTTGGAAACATTTTAAACTGGACGCTACATGACTGATCACAAACGTCGGATTGATATAACAACTAACAGCTGTTAATGTTGTTTATGTGTAGATATGGCTTTACTTAAAGATTTAAAAATTAAAAATAACTCAATTAAACTAAACGAACACACTTTTGCACAACTAAGTGCTATATTTTGGTTACGTCGGTGTGAAAATAGTTAATGAAGCGAAGTCAAAGATGAAACACCCTTGAGATATGCCCACGAGGAGATTCAAACTCAGGCGGTTATGATCTGTGATCCAACGCGCTACCGACTAGACTATGAAGACGCCCCTTATTGGCAGATCAAATGACTCACATAATTCTGGCTTCACATCTTTAAAAAAAAATTGTGCTTAGAATGCAGCAAATGACAAACATCCTGTACTTTGAGTAGTGATCTGCCAATCAAATAATTTACTCTCAGCCAGAGTGTTATTATAATTGGCGTAATGATTTATATTCCCGAACAAAATAATTCGGCGGCGTGATTAGTCGCGGTTTTGTGGTTTTGATAATGAAGAAAATAGGTCCCAGGGAATTCTTTTGGGATAAAGACGGTTGATATGTGAGATGGTATGTGAGATGGTATGTGAGATGGTACGTTGACAGTCGCACTAATACTTTATTTTATAGTATATTAGCATGTACATACGTGCCCCCCGACTGCACACAATCACAGATAAACGAAGATGATTATATCATTTTCTCAGCTTACGTGTTTGGTTTTGGTGTCAACAATGCCATCGAGTCACAGATTCGGCTCCTATCCACCGACAGTACTTCGTACTACGTGGGCGTTCCTTTCTCACAGATGGAGAAATACATCCAGAAGATCAAAGGGAAAATCTGCGAAAAGGCTACCCCAGGTAAGACACCTGGTTCATAATAAAGGATCTTTGGACATCTCTGTAATCAGTAATGATGAGCTGTGAGGTTTATGTACAATTCTAGTAACTTGTCAAAGTGAGCTCATTCGGAATTATTAGGAAAATTATTATTATTATTATTATTATTATTCAGTGACTTGTCCACGGGACATTGTATACCTGACGCCAATACACAATCGTATGACAGACAGCCAGTACAAAGACATCAACACTTTTGTGACGAGAACACATTCCTATTACACTCTGGGTCCTGAAGCCACAACAGTAGCCAGAGTGGAATGTACTCATATGGCAAAGGTGATACATACTTATCAAGATAACAGGAAGAAGCTAATGGTAAGCTCGTTACTAAAGGAAAATATTTCTTTTTGCGATTCTTTTAACATTTCCAAATGTTTTGGCTTTGCTATCACGTATATTATTAACCGTACAATGTACGAAATTTGTGCAGAGTAATAGAGTAATAGCATCACTTTAAATTACCTCTAATTTTGGCATATTCACGATTCATGCAACACACACACACACACACACACACACAGAGATATATATATATATATATATATATATATATATATATATATGCCCTCCAACAAATATCACAAAGCTTATTATGTTGCGTTTGAGAATTTCTGTGCGACGAAACTGTATGTTTACAGGTCCGCTCATTCTATAAAAAAAACTTGATCTAGAGCTATATATCCCACGTGCTAATTGAGTCGTTGAAGGGAAACCGTTTAGGTGTTTGGTCTGGCAATCCAATATTTAAATGACTGTAGCAGGCACAATACGCCCTTAAAGCATTATAAGTAATCCTGACTTAAGAGTAAATATACTATATCGCATTTCGAGTAGTAGCATTGGTTCAGTTCGCGTGGTTGATGTGTTTTATTTAACAACTTCAGTTGTATATAAAATCCACTTAATAGTATGTGGGATTAGCATTATCTTTCCTAAGCCCTGTTATATCCGGTCTATGCTGTGGCACTCAAGTCTATCTTTAGTTTGCTTATCAATAATAACACAAAACCCCTTTATCATAACTATACAGTTTGTTTAGCAGATATTAGGACTGGTTGGAAAACATAGTTTTAACAGCGCCAATACTTTCATACCAGAACGTTCTACTTTACCACAAATGTAAACGTTGTTAGTTGTGTTTAATCCTGAGTCACAGAAATACATATTCCATTCAGTGAACACATAGATTATCGGCATTTCTCAAACTTGTATTGGTCATGTTTATCGAATTTGTTATTATTGGTGAAAGTTATACCTAAGATCTGTTATAAGGCGTTATAAGGCGTTATACCGTCATGTCGTGAGGACTTGTTTAGCTTAAGTTTGATATTACTGTTATTAGTTCCTGGGACCTCTTCCAACATAAAAATGGCACTAAATCTGGCAATACTGGCAGCCATTTTGAATTCCAAGATGGCCGACAGGTATTAACTAACACCAGGTTAAATCGCATATATCGTAACGAAGGCTTAAAGGCCATGAGCAATTATCTACTAAACCTGAAAGTCAAAATATGGCAGAAAATGTGATTTTCGCTGGTTTCAATGAGAGACATTTTGAATTCTGAGTTAACCAAGAGTCATAACAATTTATCGGTGTCATCATTGTACTCATCATCTCCAAAAATATCGGTGTAGATACCAATATCTCATCTCTATCTATCGAAGAAGCTGAGTTATAGGCGAAAACATAATTTCGCTTATTTAGGACGTCATTTTGAAAAAGCCGACACACAGGTAGTCCATCCCAATTTGGTGATGGTGGCATCCACTTTTCATGTTGGGAGAGGTTCCAGGAACAAAATAAAATAGGTCTCATAGGTTCCTTGGGGGCTTATCGTACCCACGGACTATATTTACTTCCTCTGGTAATTTAATGTGCGTTATGATAGAATAGTGTATTTCTGAATATTCATTTTTCACATTGTCGACAATAGCGGAATGTTCAATAAATAGATGTTTCTGATACTGTGTTATCTTATAGCAGTATTCAGTAAATTTGTTTACATTAACATATCGATAACTACGGTACTTCCTCAACTACTTAACCGATATCCAGAATGTTAGAGGCCCGTAGTTAACAATAAATCAAGAGACTGATAAAACTCATTAATTTGATCATAGATGTATTGCCGTGATAACTTTCGATACAGTTTATAACAGTTAAACACTTGACCACTTCAGTCATTAGGAACCACTAGAACTGCTCAATGGCTCTGGATCGTGATAAATCCGGACAGGAGTATTTCTTGAGGTGATTTATTATCCGTGGTACAATGGCAGATTTTCCTGGCTGCTTCTATCATGGCGTTATGAATCGGCGTCATGTAATGGCCAACTTGTGTTATCTTTGTGAATGTATCAACACCGGTGCCAATATGCAAATAAAGACACATTACTTAACAGTTTAGATAATTCACATTTATAGTTCATATTACTCCTATTACTGCTCCGTTTGATCAGGAGAAGCATCCCTCCTCTGACGTTCTGCATTGGTTGATAGGCGTCAATGATATTAATATATATATATATATATATATATATATATATATATATATATATATATATATATATATATATATATATATATATATATATGAGTAAATTCGATGACAGATGATCACTTATTTTGTTTTAATCGAGGGGATTTGTTACACGAGTAAATAGTGCAAACATCATAATCAGAACTTATAATATGATCTGTCCAAGTTCGTATCCCACAAGGTATGTTGAAGTATGTATAAATAGTTCCCTGTTTGAATATTTGATCTACAGCTTTAAGGTCATTACCAACAATAAAATCGTATAAAATACACTTGTGTGAATTATTCGTGGCAATAGACCCATTGCATGATCACGTCAAAAACCAAAACAAACCAGGTGCGCTTTGCATTGTGGGATTTATAGGGGTCCACTGAGCGATAATACCGTGATAATCCCGCCATTTTAACCTTAAACGTCAATGTTCCGGATCTGTTATAATCATGCCAAAAGCTAACTCCTGCGTACCGTATTGTCATGCCACTAGTAAGCGATATAAACATTTAAGTTGGCATGTGTTGGCCGCAGGATGAAATGCTGAGAAAGCGTTGAGTAGTTTTAATTCGAAATGACAATCTGCGAGTCAAATATTTATAATTACAGTGTCAGTGTAAGGATTGACTGAAACAGTGAAAGGCGCAAATAAAGTGTAATTTACCAATATTATTATCCATCAGATCATAGATAATAATAGTGGTAAATAAAGTGTAATTTACTATATTATTATATTCATAAATAATAAATTAAATTTACCAATATACTGGACTCTATTCTTCTTCTTTTCGTTAAATATAATTTTAGTGTGATTTACTACGAACACCACATTTTATGTTATGTGCAGTGAATATTATTGTACTACAGTTTACAATGTTGAATACCACACTTTACTATCATTTATAAAGTAGCAATGACGGACGATTAGCATATAGTTATAATCTGATTTTCAGTTTTGGAATACCATTTTTCAACAGTACCGGCTTTTCGTTGTCGAAGCAGAGTTAAACGGTATACAGAAGTTAGTTTTTGGCATGATTATAAAAGAACATTGACGTTTAAGGCTAAAATATTCCGGTATTATCGCCCCTATAAATCCCACAATGCAAAGCGCGGCTGGTTTGTTTTGGTTTGTGACAATCATCATGCTTCAGTACATTAAAGTCACCTAATATTTTAAATGGAGCATTAATATACTTTATGTATGCCCCGTTTGGTATGAATATGTTAATTGGTATTTTACGGCCACATTTATGCACAAAGTAGGCTAAATAGGCCGAGTGACCCCCAAATGTAATGAAGCGAAATCAAGGATGAAACACCCTTCAGACAATTTTGGTATAATGTATTATTGAACACGATATACTCGTTGACCTTAGATACGATATCAATCATTTTCTGATTAAGACCAGGTTCAATCACTTTTATCCAAGTTTCAGAGAGACACATAAAATCATTATTTACTAGTCTGGATCAAATACAGTCCGCTGGTCTAATTAAAATCATAACAAGTTTCGATAACCGTATCGTTAGAATTCTCAAAGTGTCATCGATTATTGATAAAGAAACAATTTTCTTTGTTTTCAGGCAATCTATTCTCCATTGACGACACCATATAAGACTGTAGCCTTACCTTTATCGGAGACATGTTGGGAGGCGATAGATCCACCTCTGACCGGAAATAGACCAACAAAAGATGATTTAGTGATCTATATCACAAATAGTGAGAGTAGAAATATCGACTTCGAAAAACATAAGAAGTAATATTAATAATCATTCTTCTTATTAATATTTTTAAGAGATATATATATAATTAGTATAGACCTGATATACCAACGGGGGGAGGTGTTGTACAAGTGTCCGGTATCGTCCAGTACATTGTAGAATGGCCATATATATATATATATATATATATATATATATATATATATATATATATATATATATATATATATATATATATATACAATGATATTTGTTGTTATTATTAATTAGAGTGGTGGACTATAAACCAGAAAGTCCTGGTTTGGAATCCAACAAACAGCCTTTAGTACGAAAAGATAAATGAAAAAAAAGTTAGTAATGATCCCATTTGATTGTTATCAAATATTTATTGCCCAGAAATTTGGGACATCCGATGTCTCGTTATCTGGGAAATCTGTTCAATAAATACTTACCTGAACAGCAACAGATTATGGCAGAATAAATTTCGCTACTCTAATAAATCTCACAATGTTAACTTGACAGGGAAATATTTTCGAAGATAAATCTAGTTTCGTACGCTTATTTATTGTTTGGCATAATTTTGTTCAATCTTCAAATTTTCAATGTTTAGCAATTCAGGTACGATAACAACTCGACTGATTAAAAACGCCCCACTTTTATATGAATTTATAATTGATCAGACATTTTAGCTCGTCACTGCCATATTAATAAGTCTCGGGTTCGTTTAAGTTGTTTTAAATGTCGTACCAAAAGTTTTCTAATCTAAAAGAAACAAAAATATTATATAATTTACACTTTCTGGATATCATATTGGAAATTAAATATTATAAATAAAACACCAACGAAAATGATAAATCGTCACGATAATGTAAATTTATTACGTTCTGTCTTTACTAAATAATCACATCAATTGATCACTTTCAACAATGTATCGAGGTTAAAAGAGAGAGTCATTATTATGAATTTAAAAATTATTTCAATAAACAATCATAAAGGACTGACTTCCAAACAAAATAGACACTTGACAATAGGATAAACAGTCTATGTGTACTTCCGGTCTACTGACCTACTTATTGTGGCTTGTTTCAGAACGAGATTAGGACTGACGGGAAAACAGATATGTATCGCTATAAAATATACCAACAAACAAATGAAGCAATTATCGGACCTTTGTAAAGATGATCATATCTTTGTGGTCGATGATACAGCCGAGTTAGTTAAACAAGGCGATTATATAGACAAGGTGATCTGCGGTGACGAAACTCGTACGTACCTGTCTAAGTATTAATTAGTAAACCTGTGTTATATATTTAATTAGCTTATGAATTCGTGTTTATAGACATTGGGTTGTATTGTTTCAGCTCCTTGTGATGGTCATAACTGTAGTGGTAATGGGAAATGTGTCAATGTTCTGAAAGGAATTCAGGTGACACCTCAGTGTATCTGTGCCACAGGATACATGGGTGCCAAATGTGATCAACCGAGTAAGTTATAAGTAGAGCAATGGTGTGTTTGTATATATATATATATATATATATATATATATATATATATATATTATGTGTGTGTGTGTGTTAGTGTGATGATTATATATATATATATATATATATATATATATATATATATATATATATATATATACATATTTATATAAAGAGAGATAATTGGAAAATCCGGTATAAAAAAGTTTATTTGAAACCACCTTTATCATTTTTCAGTTACCTGTAAACGTGACATATTTACCTTGATCCCCGTCAACAATCTTATGACCAACGGCCATTATAAAAATATCAACAACTTTATATCTGACCTTGCTGATGTACGTTATTACGATGCCAATGACATCACCTCTATCGCCAGAATGGAGTGTACAGCCTTCCTTAACTATACCCACAGTTTGACGCAGTGCACCACCGCCTCGGCTTTTCAGGTAAGACAAAGTCGGTTTAATTCAAGGTGAATGATAGCAAACTTGATAGAAAGCTTAAAATCATAGTTGTTATTATAAGTACAATGGTATTCCTTAAATTATTTAAAAAAATAGTTTTAAAACAATTAATGCACTCGCACATGCGCGGACCTATGTGCAGTTATATCTCCTGTCTAATATGTTAATGTGGGAATGGTTTTATGGAATATTTCCCTGGAGAGATGCCCCCCACACACCCACAAAACAACCCCTTCTCCCCACATTCATGTCTAAACAATATTTACCAATATTTACTATACATTCTATTTGCCTATTTATGTTGAAGCAGAATAAACACAGACATTCCACTTCAAAATAAACAAAACAATGATGATGATGATGATGATAACAATATTAATAATAATTGTTATTAATATTCAACAGACTTACTACCAAACATTAGTGTCACCAGTTAAGAATGT